>OZ010583.1:31023136-31623136 GCA_963932145.1 Acanthosepion lycidas | reverse complement strand
CTTCCACCACTGCGGTCATCATTAATTAAAGTCAAACAGAATATATACTGAATTCACTTCCACCACTGCGGTCATCATTAATTAAATTCAAACAGAATATATTCCGAATTCACTTCCACCACTGCGGTCATCATTAATTAAAGTCAAACAGAATATATACTGAATTCACTTCCACCACTGCGGTCATCATTAATTAAAGTCAAACAGAATATATACTGAATTCACTTCCACCACTGCGGTCATCATTAATTAAATTCAAATAGAATATATTCCGAATTCACTTCCACCACTGCGGTCATCATTAATTAAAGTCAAACAGAATATATACTGAATTCACTTCCACCACTGCGGTCATCATTAATTAAAGTCAAACAGAATATATACTGAATTCACTGCGGTCATCATTGATTAAATTCAAATAGAATATATGCTGAATTCACTTCCACAACGGTGGTCATCATTAATTAAAGTCAAATAGAATAAATTCGGAATTCACTTCCACCACTCCGGTCATCATTAATTAAATTCAAATAGAATATATAGTGAATTCATTTGCACCACTGCAGTTATCATTGATTAAAGTCAAATATAATATATACTGAATTCACTTCCACCACTGTGGTCATCTTTAAATAAAGGCAAATAGAATATATTCCAAATTCACTTCCACCACTGCGGACATCATTAATTAAATTCAAATAGAATATATTCCGAATTCACTTCCACCACTGCGGTCATCATTAATTAAATTCAAATAGAATATATTCCGAATTAACTTCCACCACTACGGACATCATTAATTAAATTCAAATAGAATATATTCCGAATTCACTTCCACCACTGCGGACATCATTAATTAAATTCAAATAGAATATATTCCGAATTCACTTCCACCACTGCGGTCATCATTAATTAAATTCAAACAGAATATATACTGAATTCACTTCCACCACTGCGGTCATCATTAATTAAATTCAAACAGAATATATACTGAATTCACTTCCACCACTGCGGACATCATTAATTAAATTCAAATAGAATATATTCCGAATTAACTTCCACCACTGCGGTCATCATTAATTAAAGTCAAATAGAATATATACTGAATTGACATCCACCACTGCGATCATCATTAATTAAATTCAAACAGAATATATACTGAATTCACTTCCACCACTGCGGACATCATTAATTAAATTCAAACAGAATATATACTGAATTCACTGCGGTCATCATTGATTAAATTCAAATAGAATATATGCTGAATTCACTTCCACAACGGTGGTCATCATTAATTAAAGTCAAATAGAATATATTCCGAATTCACTTCCACCACTGCGGTCATCATTAATTAAATTCAAATAGAATATATAGTGAATTCATTTGCACCACTGCAGTTATCATTGATTACAGTCAAGTAGAATATATTCTGTAACACTTCCACCACTGCGGTCATGATTAATTAAATTCAAAAAGAATATATACTGAATTCACTTCTACCACTGCGGTGATAATTAATGAAATTCATATAGAATATATACTAAACTCACTTCCACCCCTGCGGTCATCATTAATAAATTCAAATAGAATATATACTGAATTCACTTCCACCACTGCGGTCATCATTAATAAATTCAAATAGAATATATTCTGAATTCACTTCCACCACTGCGGTCATCATTAATTAAATTCAAATAGAATATATTCTGAAACACTTCCACCACTAAGGTCATCATTAATTAAATTCAAATAGAATATATTCCGAATTCACTTCCACCACTGCGGTCATGATTAATTAAATTCAAACAGAATATATACTGAATTCACTTCCACCACTGCGGTCATCATTAATTAAATTCAAATAGAATATATACTGAATTGACTTCCACCACTGCGGTCATCATTAATTAAATTCAAATAGAATATATTCCGAATTAACTTCCACCACTGCGGTCATCATTAATTAAATTCAAACAGAATATATACTGAATTCACTTCCACCACTGCGGACATCATTAATTAAATTCAAACAGAATATATACTGAATTCACTTCCACCACTGCGGACATCATTAATTAAATTCAAACAGAATATATTCCGAATTCACTTCCACCACTGCGGTCATCATTAATTAAATTCAAACAGAATATATTCCGAATTCACTTCCACCACTGCGGTCATCATTAATTAAATTCAAACAGAATATATACTGAATTCACTTCCACCACTGCGGTCATCATTAATTAAAGTCAAACAGAATATATACTGAATTCACTGCGGTCATCATTGATTAAATTCAAATAGAATATATGCTGAATTCACTTCCACAACGGTGGTCATCATTAATTAAAGTCAAATAGAATATATTCCGAATTCACTTCCACCACTGCGGTCATCATTAATTAAATTCAATAGAATAAATTCGGAATTCACTTCCACCACTGCGGTCATCATTAATTAAATTCAAATAGAATATATAGTGAATTCATTTGCACCACTGCAGTTATCATTGATTAAAGTCAAATATAATATATACTGAATTCACTTCCACCACTGTGGTCATCTTTAAATAAAGGCAAATAGAATATATTCTGAGTTCACTTCCACCACTGCGGTCATCATTAATTAACGGCAAATAGAATATATTCTGAATTAAATTCCACCACTGCGGTCATCATTAATTAAAGTCAAACAGAATATATACTGAATTCACTTCCACCACTGCGGACATCATTAATTAAATTCAAACAGAATATATTCCGAATTCACTTCCACCACTGCGGTCATCATTAATTAAATTCAAACAGAATATATTCCGAATTCACTTCCACCACTGCGGTCATCATTAATTAAATTCAAACAGAATATATTCCGAATTCACTTCCACCACTGCGGTCATCATTAATTAAATTCAAACAGAATATATACTGAATTCACTTCCACCACTGCGGACATCATTAATTAAATTCAAATAGAATATATTCCGAATTCACTTCCACCACTGCGGTCATCATTAATTAAAGTCAAACAGAATATATACTGAATTCACTTCCACCACTGCGGACATCATTAATTAAATTCAAACAGAATATATACCGAATTAACTTCCACCACTGCGGTCATCATTAATTAAATTCAAACAGAATATATACTGAATTAACTTCCACCACTGCGGTCATCATTAATTAAATTCAAACAGAATATATACTGAATTCACTTCCACCACTGCGGTCATCATTAATTAAATTCAAACAGAATATATACTGAATTCACTTCCACCACTGCGGTCATCATTAATTAAAGTCAAACAGAATATATACTGAATTCACTTCCACCACTGCGGACATCATTAATTAAATTCAAACAGAATATATTCCGAATTCACTTCCACCACTGCGGTCATCATTAATTAAAGTCAAACAGAATATATACTGAATTCACTTCCACCACTGCGGTCATCATTAATTAAAGTCAAACAGAATATATACTGAATTCACTGCGGTCATCATTGATTAAATTCAAATAGAATATATGCTGAATTCACTTCCACAACGGTGGTCATCATTAATTAAAGTCAAATAGAATATATTCCGAATTCACTTCCACCACTGCGGTCATCATTAATTAAATTCAAATAGAATATATAGTGAATTCATTTGCACCACTGCAGTTATCATTGATTAAAGTCAAATATAATATATACTGAATTCACTTCCACCACTGTGGTCATCTTTAAATAAAGGCAAATAGAATATATTCTGAGTTCACTTCCACCACTGCGGTCATCATTAATTAACGGCAAATAGAATATATTCTGAATTAAATTCCACCACTGCGGTCATCATTAATTATTTTCAAATAGAATATATAGTGAATTCATTTGCACCACTGCAGTTATCATTGATTACAGTCAAGTAGAATATATTCTGTAACACTTCCACCACTGCGGTCATGATTAATTAAATTCAAAAAGAATATATACTGAATTCACTTCTACCACTGCGGTGATAATTAATTAAATTCATATAGAATATATACTAAACTCACTTCCACCCCTGCGGTCATCATTAATAAATTCAAATAGAATATATACTGAATTCACTTCCACCACTGCAGTCATCATTAATAAATTCAAATAGAATATATTCTGAATTCACTTCCACCACTGCGGTCATCATTAATTAATTTCAAATAGAATATATTCTGAAACACTTCCACCACTGCGGCCATGATTAATTAAAGTCAAACTGAATATATATATATTGGATTCACTTCCACCACTGCGGTAATCATTAATTAAATTCAAATAGAATCTATTCTGAATTCACTTCCACCACTGCGGTCATCATTAATTAAATTCAAACAGAATATATACTGAATTCACTTCCACCACTGCGGTCATCATTAATTAATTTCAAATAGAATATATTCTGAAACACTTCCACCACTAAGGTCATCATTAATTAAATTCAAATAGAATATATTCCGAATTCACTTCCACCACTGCGGTCATGATTAATTAAATTCAAACAGAATATATACTGAATTCACTTCCACCACTGCGGTCATCATTAATTAAAGTCAAATAGAATATATACTGAATTGACTTCCACCACTGCGGTCATCATTAATTAAATTCAAATAGAATATATTCCGAATTAACTTCCACCACTGCGGTCATCATTAATTAAATTCAAACAGAATATATACTGAATTCACTTCCACCACTGCGGACATCATTAATTAAATTCAAACAGAATATATACTGAATTCACTTCCACCACTGCGGCCATCATTAATTAAATTCAAACAGAATATATACCGAATTCACTTCCACCACTGCGGACATCATTAATTAAATTCAAACAGAATATATTCCGAATTCACTTCCACCACTGCGGCCATCATTAATTAAATTCAAACAGAATATATACCGAATTCACTTCCACCACTGCGGCCATCATTAATTAAATTCAAACAGAATATATACTGAATTCACTTCCACCACTGCGGTCATCATTAATTAATGTCAAACAGAATATATACTGAATTCACTTCCACCACTGCGGTCATCATTAATTAAATTCAAACAGAATATATTCCGAATTCACTTCCACCACTGCGGTCATCATTAATTAAAGTCAAACAGAATATATACTGAATTCACTTCCACCACTGCGGTCATCATTAATTAAATTCAAACAGAATATATTCCGAATTCACTTCCACCACTGCGGTCATCATTAATTAAATTCAAACAGAATATATACCGAATTCACTTCCACCACTGCGGTCATCATTAATTAAATTCAAACAGAATATATTCCGAATTCACTTCCACCACTGCGGTCATCATTAATTAAAGTCAAACAGAATATATACTGAATTCACTTCCACCACTGCGGACATCATTAATTAAATTCAAATAGAATATATACCGAATTAACTTCCACCACTGCGGTCATCATTAATTAAATTCAAACAGAATATATACCGAATTAACTTCCACCACTGCGGTCATCATTAATTAAATTCAAACAGAATATATACTGAATTCACTTCCACCACTGCGGTCATCATTAATTAAAGTCAAACAGAATATATACTGAATTCACTTCCACCACTGCGGTCATCATTAATTAAAGTCAAACAGAATATATACTGAATTCACTTCCACCACTGCGGACATCATTAATTAAATTCAAATAGAATATATACCGAATTCACTTCCACCACTGCGGTCATCATTAATTAAATTCAAACAGAATATATTCCGAATTCACTTCCACCACTGCGGTCATCATTAATTAAATTCAAACAGAATATATACTGAATTTACTTCCACCACTGCGGTCATCATTAATTAAATTCAAACAGAATATATACTGAATTTACTTCCACCACTGCGGTCATCATTAATTAAATTCAAATAGAATATATTCCGAATTCACTTCCACCACTGCGGTCATCATTAATTAAAGTCAAACAGAATATATACTGAATTCACTTCCACCACTGCGGTCATCATTAATTAAAGTCAAACAGAATATATACAGAATTCACTTCCACCACTGCGGTCATCATTAATTAAATTCAAATAGAATATATTCCGAATTCACTTCCACCACTGCGGTCATCATTAATTAAAGTCAAACAGAATATATACTGAATTCACTTCCACCACTGCGGTCATCATTAATTAAATTCAAACAGAATATATTCCGAATTCACTTCCACCACTGCGGTCATCATTAATTAAAGTCAAACAGAATATATACTGAATTCACTTCCACCACTGCGGTCATCATTAATTAAAGTCAAACAGAATATATACTGAATTCACTGCGGTCATCATTGATTAAATTCAAATAGAATATATGCTGAATTCACTTCCACAACGGTGGTCATCATTAATTAAAGTCAAATAGAATAAATTCGGAATTCACTTCCACCACTGCGGTCATCATTAATTAAATTCAAATAGAATATATAGTGAATTCATTTGCACCACTGCAGTTATCATTGATTAAAGTCAAATATAATATATACTGAATTCACTTCCACCACTGTGGTCATCTTTAAATAAAGGCAAATAGAATATATTCTGAGTTCACTTCCACCACTGCGGTCATCATTAATTAACGGCAAATAGAATATATTCTGAATTAAATTCCACCACTGCGGTCATCATTAATTATTTTCAAATAGAATATATAGTGAATTCATTTGCACCACTGCAGTTATCATTGATTACAGTCAAGTAGAATATATTCTGTAACACTTCCACCACTGCGGTCATGATTAATTAAATTCAAACAGAATATATACTGAATTCACTTCTACCACTGCGGTGATAATTAATTAAATTCATATAGAATATATACTAAACTCACTTCCACCCCTGTGGTCATCATTAATAAATTCAAATAGAATATATACTGAATTCACTTCCACCACTGCGGTCATCATTAATAAATTCAAATAGAATATATTCTGAATTCACTTCCACCACTGCGGTCATCATTAATTAATTTCAAATAGAATATATTCTGAAACACTTCCACCACTGCGGCCATGATTAATTAAAGTCAAACTGAATATATATATATTGGATTCACTTCCACCACTGTGGTAATCATTAATTAAATTCAAATAGAATCTATTCTGAATTCACTTCCACCACTGCGGTCATCATTAATTAATTTCAAATAGAATATATTCTGAAACACTTCCACCACTAAGGTCATCATTAATTAAATTCTATAGAATAAATTCGGAATTCACTTCCACCACTCCGGTCATCATTAATTAAATTCAAATAGAATATGTAGTGAATTCACTTCCACCACTGCGGTCATCAATAATTTAAGTGAAATAGAATATATTCTGAATTAAATTCCACCACTGCGGTCATCATTAATTAATTTCAAATAGAATATATAGTGAATTCATTTGCGCCACTGCAGTTATCATTGATTAAAGTCAAATAGAATATGTACTGAATTCACTCCGCAACTGCGGTCATCATTAATTAAATTCAAACAGAAAATTCACTGAATTCACTTCCACCACTGCGGTCATGATTAATTAAATTCAAATAGAATATATTCTGAATTCACTTCCACCACTGCGGTCATCATTAATTAAAGGCAAATAGAATATATTCCGAATTCACTTCCACCACTGCGGTCATCATTAATTAAATTCAAATAGAATATATACTGAATTCACTTCTACCACTGCGGTCATCATTAATTAAAGTCAAAGAGAATATATACTGAATTTACTTCCACCACTGCGGTCATCATTAATTAAAGGCAAATAGAATATATTCTTAATTCACGTCCACCACTGCGGTCATCATTAATAAAGGCAAATAGAATATATTCTGAGTTCACTTCCACCTCTGCGGTCATCATTAATTAAAGGCAAATAGAATGTATACTGAATTCACTTCCACTACTGCGGTCATCATTAATTAAATTCAAATAGAATATGTACTGAATTCACTTCCACCACTGCGGACATCATTAATTAAAGTCAAATAGAATATATTCTGAATTCACTATCACCACTGCGGCCATGATTAATTAAATTCAAACAGAATATATACTGAATTCACTTCCACCACTGCTTTCATCATTAATTAAATTGAAATAGAATATGTACTGAATTCACTTCCACCACTGCAGTCATCATTAATTAACGTCAAATAGAATATATTTTGAATTCACTTCCACCATTGCGTACATCATTAATTAAAGTCAAACAGAATATATGCTGAATTCACTTCCACCACTGCAGTCATCATTAATTAAAGTGAAATATAAAATTTTTTGAATTCATTTCCACCAATGCAGTTAACGTAAATTAATGTCAAATATAATATATTCTAAATTCATTTCCACCATTGTTGGCATAATTCATTACAGTTAAATATGAAATATTCTGAATTCATTTCCAACAAAGCGTTCAAAATTGATTAAAGTCAAATATAAAAAATTCTGAAATCAAGTATAAAACAGCGGTCATTATTAATTAAAGTCAATTATAAAATATTCTGAATTCCCTTCCACCACTGCGCTCATTTTTCATTAAAGTCAAATGTAAAATATTCTGAATTCATTTCCATTATTGCTATGATTATTCAATAAAGTCAAACATAAAATATTCTGAATTCATATCCATTATTGTGCTCATTATTCATTAAAGCCAAATATAAAATATTCTGAATTAATTTCCATTATTGCGCTCATTATTCAGTAATTCAAATATAAAATATTCTGAATTTATTTCCATTATTGCGCTCATTATTCATTTAAGTCAAATATAAAATATTCTGAATTCATTTCCATTATTGCGCACATTATTCATTCAAGTCAAATATAAAATATTCTGAATTCATTTCCATTATTGCGCTCATTATTCATTACAGTCAAATATAAAATATTCTGAATTCATTTCAAACATTGCGCTCATTATTCATTAAAGTCAAATATTAAATATTTTGAATTCATTTCCATTATTGCGCTCATTTTTCCTTACAGTCAAATGTAAAATATTCTGAATTCATTTCCATTATTGTGCTCATTATTCAATAAAGATAAATATAAAATATTCTGAATTCATTTCCATTATTGCGCTCATTATTCAATAAAGACAAATATAAAATATTCTGAATTCATTTCCATTATTGCGCTCATTATTCATTAAAGTCAAATGTAAAATATTCTGAATTTATTTCCATTTCTGCGCTCATTATTCATAACAATGAAATATAAAATATTCTGAATTCATTTCCACCATTGCAGTCATCATTCATTAAAATGAAATAGAATATATACTTACTGCATTTCCACTACTACGGTCGTCATTCATTAACGTCCAATATAAAATATTCTGAATTATTTCGACCACTGTGGTCATCATTTATGAAAGTCAAATACAATATATACTGAATTCACTTCCACCACTGCGGTCATCATTAATTAAAGTCAAATAGAATATATACCGAATTCACTTCCACCACTGCGGTCATCATTAATTAAAGTCAAATAGAATATATACTGAATTCACTTCCACCACTGCGGTCATCATTAATTAAAGTCAAAGAGAACATATTCTGAATTCATTTCCACCATTGCTGTCATCATTATTTAATGTCAAATAGAATGTATACTGAATTAATTTCTACCACTGCGGACATCATTCATTAAAGTCAAATACAATATGTTCTGAATTCATTTCCACCTCTGCAGTCATCATTAATTAATGTCAAAGAGAATATATTCTGAAGTGGATATCACCGGAGTAGACATCGTATATTGAAATCGTATTGATTAAGATCTGAATTCATTTCTACCACAGTTGTCATCATTAATTAAAGTTAAATACACTATATTCTCTAGTGGGTTCCACCAGTGTAGTCATCCTACTTTAAAATCATTTTAAATATGATCTGAATTCATTTACACCAATGCGGACATCATTAATTATAGGCAAATAGAATATATTCTGAAGTCAGGTCCACCAGTGCAGTCATGGTGTATTAAAATCATATTGAATATGATCTGAATTCATTAACACCACTGTTATCATCATTAATTGAAATCATACTTACTATAATCTGAATTCATTTCCATCTCCTTGGTCATCATTTATTTCAATCATACTGAATTTGTTCTGAATTCATCTCCACCACTGAGGTCATAATTGATTAAAGTCATACTGAATATATTCTGAATGCATTTTCACTACCGTGGAGACCATAAAATCATATTGAATATGATTTGAATTCATAAACTCCATTACAGTCATCCTAGATTAAAATTGTTCTGAAAATAATGTGAATACATTTCCACCACTGCGGTCATCATTTTTTGAAACCATATTAAACCTAATATGAATTTCCCCCACTGCTATCATCATAATGAATATAAGCTGAAGTCATTTGCACCACTAAGTTCATCATTGTCATAGTAAATATAATCTGAATTCATTTCCACCACTACAGTCATCATCGATTAAAATCATACTGAATATGATCTGAATTCATTTCTGCCATTGATGACAACATTAATTAATATCAAATTGAATATAAGTATGAATTGAGTTCCACCACTCCAGTAAACATAGATTAAAATCTTATTCAATATGATCTGAATTCATTTCTACCATTTAGGTATTCATTGAATCAAGTTGTACTGAATATGATCTGAATTCATTTCCACCACTACAGTCACCATTGATAAAGCATAATTTACAATCCTTTCCACCAATGAGGTCATATTGATTTGGTTGTAATAAAGTATCAGCTGCACTCATTTCCAACACTCATTTCAGGATTAATTTGGCTGGAATATATCATAAGCTGTAATCATTTTCACCACTTCAGTCACCATTGATTTGGCTGGAATATAGGATAATCTGCAATCATGTTCACCAATGTGGTTACCATTGATTCAGCTGCAATGAAGTATAATCTGCAACCATTTCCAGCACTGACTTGACAGGAATAAAGTATAATCTGCAACCATTTCCAACTCTGCAACCACCATTGATTTGGCTCCAATAAAATATTATGCACAATCATTTCCACCACAGCTATCACAATTGATTTCGCTAGAATGAAATATCATTCACAATCATATCGACAGCTGCAGTTGCCATTGTTTTGGCTGAAATATCATGCACAATAATTTCCACCATTGTCGTCACCACTGATTTGGCTGCAATACAGCGTAATCTTTAGATTATTTCAACACTTCGGTCGTCTTTAGTTTTGCTGGTATAAAGTATAAACTGCAATCATTTCCATCACAGCAATGAAATACTATGCAGAATCATTTAACCCACTGTGGTCACCATTGATTCAGCTGTGGAAAGTATAATCTTCAATCATTTCCACCACTGTAGTTACAATTGATTTAACTGGAATAAAGTATAAACAGCAATTGTTTCCATGACTGCAGTCAACATTCATTCAGCAGCAAAAAAGTATAATCTGAATTATGCACTGCAATCACCAGTGATCTGGCTATAATAAAATATCATGGGCAATAATTTGACCACAGCAGTCATCATTGATTTGGATGCAATAAAGTATTATCTGCAAATCTTTTCCAACACTGTGATCACCATTAATTTGACTGTGTAAAATATGCACAATCATTTCCACTACAATGGTCACCCATGATTAGTCTAGAATAAAATATCATACACAATCATATCCACAAGCGAGCTCACCATTGATTTGGCTGCAATAAAGCATACTTTGCTATCATTTCCAACATAGTGTTCACCATTGATTTGACTTGATTATAGTATAAGCTGCAATCATTTACACCAATGTGGTCACCATTGATTTGACGGGAATAAGTTTCCATGCACAATCATTTCCACCACTGTAATTCAGCTACAATAAAGTATAAGCTGCAATTATTTCCACCACTGCGGTCATCATTGATACAATGACAATAATGTATAATTTACAGCCATTTGCACCATTGTGGTCATCATTTGATTCGGCTGCAAGAAAGTATAATCTGCAAACATGTCCACCACTGCAGTCACCATTGATTTGGCTGGAATAAAATATGAGCAATCATTTCCACCATTGTGATCACCACTAATTTAGCTGCAATATAGTACGAGGTGCAATTATTTCCACCTGATTCAAATATGGTATAATTTGCAATCATGTCCACTACTGCAGTCACCCATGATTTGGATGAAATAAAGTAATCTTTTCAACC
Source organism: Acanthosepion lycidas (assembly GCA_963932145.1). Taxonomy (NCBI): domain Eukaryota; kingdom Metazoa; phylum Mollusca; class Cephalopoda; order Sepiida; family Sepiidae; genus Acanthosepion; species Acanthosepion lycidas. The sequence goes on along the minus strand of OZ010583.1, from coordinate 31,610,882 downwards.
ACTTCGGTCACCATCTGATTCAGCTACAATGAAGTTCTGTAATCATAACCAGCACTGTGGTCACAATTGACTCGGGTGGAATAAAGTATAATCTGCAACCATTTCCACCGCTGTGAACACCAATGATTTGGCTGTAATAAAATATCATGCACAATCATTTCCACCAACACAGTTACCATTCATTCAGCTGCAATAAAGTGTAAGGTGCAATAATTTTCACAACTGCATTTATCATTGATATAGCAGCAATAATATATAATTTGCTATCATTTATATCACTAGAGTCACCCTTGAACTGGACAGAATAAAATATCATGAGCAATCATTATGCACACTGTTGCTATCACTGATTCAGCTGTAATACATCATAATCTAGAATCATTTCCAAAAATGCAGTCACAATTGATTTGAATAGAATAAAATATCATTCCTGATCATTTCCAACTCTTTGGTTAACAGTGTTTTCACTGAAATAAAATACCATGAGCAATCATTTTGACCACTGCAGTCACCATTGATAAACTACAAATATTTTGACCACTGCAGTCACCATTGATAAACTACAAATATTTTGACCACTGCAGTCACCATGGATTCACCTACAATTATTTCCACCACTGCGGTCACCAGTGATAAACTGCAATTATTTCCAACACTGCGGTCACCAGTGATAAACTGCAATTATTTCCAACACTGCGGTCACCAGTGATAAACTGCAATTATTTCCAACACTGCGGTCACCAGTGATAAACTGCAATTATTTCCAACACTGCGGTCACCAGTGATAAACTGCAATTATTTCCAACACTGCGGTCACCAGTGATAAACTGCAATTATTTCCAACACTGCGGTCACCAGTGATAAACTGCAATTATTTCCACCACTGCGGTCACCAGTGATAAACTGCAATTATTTCCAACACTGCGGTCACCAGTGATAAACTGCAATTATTTCCAACACTGCGGTCACCAGTGATAAACTGCAATTATTTCCAACACTGCGGTCACCAGTGATAAACTGCAATTATTTCCACCACTGCGGTCACCAGTGATAAACTGCAATTATTTCCACCACTGCGGTCACCAGTGATAAACTGCAATTATTTCCACCACTGCGGTCACCAGTGATAAACTGCAATTATTTCCAACACTGAGGTCCCCATGGATTCGCCTACATTTTCACCACTGCGGTCACAATTGTTTCAGCTTCAATTATTTCAACCACAGCTGTAACCATTTGATTCAACTGTAGAAAGTATAATCTTGAATCATTTCCACCACTTTAGTCACAATTGATTTCAGTGCAATAAAATATAATCAGTAATCAAGTCCAGCACTGCAGTCATCAGTCATTTAGCTGTAATAAAATAATGGGTAATTAATGGGTCACCATTGATTCACCTGCAAAAAAGTATGATTTGCAAATATTTCCACCACTGAGGTCTCCATTGATTCAGTTACCATAAAGTATAATCTGCAATCGTGCACCTATGAGGTCACCATTGTTTAGTCTGGAATAAAATATGCACAATAATTTCTACCACTGTGGTCACCATAGATTCAGCGGCCATAAATTATAATCTGCATTCATGTCCAACACTGCAGTCATCCTTCATTTTGCTCGAATGAAATCTTATGAATAATCATTACCACCACTGCAGTAACTACTTGATTCAACTGCAAGTATGATATGCAATTATTTCCACCACTGTTGTCACAATTGATTTCACTGCAATAAAATATAATCAGCAATCAAGTCCACCACAGCAGTCATCAATCATTTAGCTATAATAATGGACAATTAATTTTAACCACAGCAGTCACCATTGATTTCGCTGTCATAAGTATATATGCGGCCACAATTGTTTTTAAGTTAATGCAATATTCACAATCATTTCCACCACTGTAGACAAGATTGATTCAGCTGCAATAATGTATAATCTGCAATTGTTTCCACCATTGTGGTCACCCTTGATTGGGATGGAATGAAATATCATGAATAATCATTACAACCAATACAGTAACCATTTATTTCAGCTGCAACATATAATCTGCAATCATTTCTACCTCTGTGGTCAAGATTGACTTGTCTGAAATAAAATATGAGCAATGCTTCCCATCACTGTGGTCACCATTGATTCAGCTGCAAGAAACCTTAATCTGCAATTATTTCCAATATTGCAGTCACTATTAATAAACTGCAATTATTTCCATCACTGCAATCATTATTGATTTCACTGGAAGAAAAATATTCAGTCATTTCCACCACTGTAGTCACCAGTGATTCAGAAGCAATAAAGTATAATCAGCAATTATTTCCATCACAGAAGTTACTATTGATTCAGCTGCCAGAAAGTATCATTTCCAATTATTTCCACCAGTGTGGTCACCACAGATTTGAATGGAATAAAATATGCACAATCATTTTCGCCACTGTGGTTCCCACCGATTCAGCTGCAATAAAGTATAATCTGCAATCATATCCACCAGTGTAGTCACCGTTAATTTAGCTGGAATAAAATAAGAGCTATCATTTCCACTATTGTGGTCACAATTGATTCAGCTGTAATAAAATATAATCTGTAATTATGTCCACCTCTGTGGTACACGCCCTGCCAACTGCACCTCTGCAGAGGGGTATGCCTCCCCCATGGGGCCACCTGTTTACCGTGGGTTGTGACGTGAGGTCTAGGGACAGGATCCTGGTGGTTGAGGGCTTCAGCAGTTAGAGTTAGGTACTTCCAATTCCTTACCTGGACTAGACGGGTGGTCAGTCGGAGAAGCCCAATCTGGTCAATCGGCTGGTCAGGTCAATCCCTAACTCCTATAACAATACTAAATTGAGTTCTTTAGGGAAACATTACCCAAATAAACTATTGGATGAATAACAACTCAACCTAACGTATAGGCATTAGAAGGCACTGGCTGAGGGTGAATCAGTTTGTAGAGGAATTTAGGCTTGTACATAGGTGTTAACCCTTCAATTTGTTCATTGAAAAATTGGGTAATGCAACAAATGTGGTGACAGGTGCTCCAGGTCTCTGTGACACTATTTAGGGTTGCATGAAGAAAAAAAAAAAAGAAAAAAAGACGAGAATTAAAATTAGGTGATAAGAATCTATCACGAAAATTTTTTTTTTCTAACCAAGAAAAGTGCTAAAGGTTTTATTCTCATTAGCAAGGAAAGTAAGGTCACGGATGTGTCGGATTTAATATAACTTATGACGACGCACCGAATAAGATATAGCCAATCTGTCCATGGAAATGGTGAAGGTTTCAGGTTGGTCAAGTGACCTGCGAAACAGAATACTAAGACACAAAAATTAATTGGGTCACGAAAGAAAATGTCCTCTGGACCTCCCACAGGGTGCTGGGAGATAAAAATTAATTAGGTCAAGCTCTGACCGAAAAAAAAAAAAAAAAAAAGAGAGAATGTCGCTGGACCTCCCGCAGAGTACCAGGAAGGAAAGATTAAGCCTTTGACTATCTCAAAGGCTTAATCTTTCCTTCCTGGTACTCTGCGGGCTGCAGAATATTATTGAGAGGAGTATCTGTTTTGTGTCGGAGCTGGCTATGATAAGAAAATTATTTTATCGAAATGAATAATTGGCTGTAGCGCAATACGTCCAGTTAAAACACCCACTTCATGCATTCCAGGTGACATTCAGGATAAGAATTGAGATTAAGAGAACGACACCATGGGTCGTATTGGGTTGTTGTCGGGCAGAAGAAAAGAAAGAAAAGAAAGAAAAGAAAGAAAAAGAAAGAAAAGAAAAAGAAAGAAAAGAAAAAGAAAGAAAAGAAAAAGAAAGAAAAGAAAAAGAAAGAAAAGAAAAAAGATCTTTTAAACCGAGGCCAGTCTGGCCACACCCACACTGCTGGGTGCCCATTGGCTGTATGCTGGCATGAAAGGCAGGCGAAGGTAATGTGAAGAAGGAGGGGAGACCTGTTGATACCACCCTGAAGGCATCGTTATGAGATGCCACTGTGAGAGAGAGGGGAAACCCATTGACACCCTCTGAAGATATGGGTGAGATACCAATATGAGAACAGAAGAAGGTGGGAGGACGAAAGACTTCCAAAAATGGAAATTAATAATTCTTCCTGACCGAAAACAAAGAAAACCTTTTTTTTTAGAATTGTCAAGGAACCTCAAACCCCGACAGGCCCACCACGGTTTTGGTCGGCGTCCATATAAGCAGAGTCGCAACGAGTAAGACAGCAGTTGGAGTTGCAGTTGGCAGGGCAGTTGAGTTGAATTAAGGAGACAGACAGGCAAGCAGTTGCAGTTGAGCTGAGCTGAGAGCTCTGAAGACCTGCCTAGCAGGAAGCTGACCTAAGATTGCACGCAATTCTCGACCTCAACTTCTAACCAAGAACAATTCATTTTTGAAAAACGACTTAGACTCACACCACCAAAACAAGTTTTACGAATATCACCTGAAGATACACCAAAAACCAGTTATCGAGAAACAACTTAAGATGTTAAGACTCACCTAACAAACGCAAAGTGTCACAAATTCATATAAGCGGGTTGGTAGAAAGACGCAGTCCTGTATTCAGCAACCAGATATAAAATATTTTTATCCTTTTTTAACACATTTGAACTTTGAGTTATTACTTTATTTTCTTTTACATATACTTGTGTGGTATTACCCTTGTTCGAACTCGACTTGCATTATGGCCTGGCAACTGATTGATTTCGTCTACCTAAGATCAAATGACAACGTGGGTAGGTTAGACTAGAAATCAAAACAGTTACTTTGGTAACCAGACATTGGAGGCGAGCTGGGAACGACAAGGCTGATACCGAATCTAACCAGATTCCCATCCGAATCAGCAAAAGGTTAGAACGTCACATTTGGTGCCGCGACCAATACCAAGTCACATTGGTCGTCACAGGACAGGATAGGACGGCGACGGCGCAGAGACTTACGTGGTGATGCCATAATTGGCGCCACGTTGCCCTGACCAATCAAGGCAATTGGGTTTCCTCCATGGCATGTCCCAACGTTGTGCTCTGCGGTGGGTGGGGAACACATGCAGTGAAATTTAATTCATATAAATTATGTATAAAAATAAAAAACCCAATCAATAACTTTTGGACTCAGATTCTGAAAAAGAAACTAATACGGACTTTCTGAGATTTTTGTGCTCAAGTTTTTGAAGGAAACTACTTTGTAGAAACTGTCCCATTTCTTGATGGAGAAAGCATTATCCAGTTGGATTAATCCAAAACCATTTAGAAAGATGAGAGACGGCAATTTGACAGTGGTGGTTGAAACCAGAAAACACGGGGAATCTAGAGTTTGGAAATAACTAAGCAAAAATTGGAAACCCACAAAGTCTAAGTCTCGTCTGAAAATTGTTTTGATAAGTTGAAAGAGATGGAAGTAGAGAGCCAAAACCACAAATGGCTAAAACTTCTAAATTAAAACAAATTAAGCTGCCATTGAAGGCAAACATCAATGAGCTGCTTCTGTTGATAACACACCTGACTCCGGCAGTTATTTGCCTTCAGGAAACCTTTCTCAAGAGGGATAATAAAATAAATATTAGAGTACCAGCAATACAATTATATAAATGACACTGGTTTCGGACATCAGGAGGTACATCCATCTTAGTCACAAATGATGTTCCACAAACTCAGATGAATTTAAAAACAAATTTACAGGGAATAGCTGTAAAAGTAATGCTACACAGACCAATTAACATCTGCTTAGTGTACATTCCACTGAATGAAGAGACAAATGAAACTGAATTGCAGGAAATTATAAGGCAACTTCCTGCTCCCTTTATGTTACTAGGGGATTTTAACTGTCACAGAACCATATAGGGCTGTAAAGATAGAAACCAGAAAGGAAACTGTATGGAATCTGTTATAAATAATGATTTGTGCATCTATAATGATAATTACCCAACTTATATCTATCCATACTCTGCAGTTGATTTATCTTTGTGAAATCCATCTATCTTTATGGACTTTTCCTGGAAGGTACTGATAGACACATGTGGTAGCAATCATTTTCCAATTGTCTTGTGAAATTCTAATCAAAGTGACAAAAATCCCTAACGTTGGAAATTGAGTAAAGCAAACTGGGAGGAATTTCAAAAGCTGTGTTCTGAAAAACAAGAAGGATTATGCATCAAGAACATAACACAGTTTACAGAAAACCTGGTCTCTATAACAAAGAAATGCATCCCAAAGAATAAAATTAAAAAAACCTAATAGACCTTGGTTTAATGATGAGAAGGAAGGCATTAAGGGATTTTAACTAAGAGCCCACAACAGATAACTTGCTGAAATTTAAGCAACTTTGAGCAAAAGTTCAGAAAATAATCAAAGATAACAAACAGGAATATTAGAAAAATTAAATCAGTAAACTTAGTTCAGCAACAAAAAACAAAATCTATATTGGATATGATAAAGAAGTTAGCTGGTAAATTTCATACTAATGTGATAAAACACCTTTCCATAGATAATAATAAAATAACCATCAAAAAGATATCACTGATGAATTAGCAATAATAAATCCCTAAAAACTCAGCCAAGAATGATAGTCAACAAGTTCAAACAAAAAACTGAAAAACAGAAATTGAACTTTAAATCCAATAATACTGAGAGCTACAATCTTCCATTTACGATAAAGGAATTGAATGGATCTTTAAAGAAAGCCCATGATAGAGCTGTGGGACAACACGATATTCGTTATCAATTCCTAAAGTATCTGCCAAACAAATCGTTGCAACTGTAGCTAAAATTATTTAATAACCTATGGACAAGTGGCCACTTACCTGATTCATGGAGACAGTCTTTCTTCATTCCTATTCCAAAACCTCAGAACATATAAATTACAGGCTAATAACGTTAACCAGTTCAACAATAGATTGACTTGGTATTTGGAAAAGAACAGCCTAATCAGAAGGGTAACTTAGCGTGGCTGGAGACTTATCTTCGGAAGGAACATCTCACGGCAGTCTTTTTCAACTTAGAAAAAGCCTATGATACTATGTGGAAGTTCAAAATATTAAAAGAATTGCATGAATTGGGACTAAGAGGTAGACTGACAGTGTGACACCGTCTGGTGGTCACAACACCAATATTTGATGTCCTCTGGTCACAAGGCCAATATGAGACACTGCACTGTCGGCCCATGGTCAATTCCCAGTTGCGGTGCAAAGATGTAAGGTTTCTTCCACCAGCATTCTGGGGTTGACTGTCGCTGCAACCAGCTTGTGTCCTGGTCGATCTGGTCATTCCCAGTTCGATACCAGCTTGTCGTTCTCAGCTCACTTCCAACGTCTGGTTACCGGAGTAACTGCTTGGATCTCAAGTCTGACCTACCCACATTGTGACTTTGATACAGGAGTGTGTTTCTCTCCCAGCCCGTTTCTATGGATTTGTGACACTTTTGAGTTTCTTAAGCGAGTTTTGGTATCTTAAGCCGTTCGTCAATATAACTTGCTTTTGGTAGAAAGGCGAAGTCGAAAGGACGTGGAATCTCTTGGTCAGTTTCTGCGAGGCAACAATCTGGTTCCTGCTACTCGAACTGTCTCTGACTGTCCGGAACTGAACACTGACTGTGAATGTCTGGGGACGTTCATTTATATGGGTACCGACCAAAACTCAGGGTGGGGCCTGACGTGGCTTGGGTTCCTCAATAATTCTCAATTCCCAACAAAAATTCTTTCTCTTAGGCCAGGAAAATTAATTGCTTCCCATTTTTGGAAAATTAATCACTTTCCATTTTGTGGGGTTCTCCCTCGTCCATGAGAGGAGGTTGGAGGAAAGTTATCCTCCTAGTCTTCCTCTCTCACATTGGTATCTCACACCAATCCATTCAGTGGGTGTTAATAACTTTCCCGCCTTTCTCATACATTCACTTCCGCCTATCACTCATGCTACCACTTGACCAATGATCTCTTGGTAGTGTGGGTGTGGCTAGACTGGCCTTCTTAAAATTATTATCCAGAATTTTGTTTACAAAATTCTCTTACTTTTTCCCATCGGTTAAAACCTCATGCATCACTGTCAAGAGCCTGCCATCTGGCATCTTCCGTGAAGTCAACTTTTAACTGGGGGTCTGTGTTTACTTGAGAAATCAAATTCTTTATTTTCTCATTATCAATTCTCTTATCAGCAGATGCCCTTTTTGACGACGCTGTATCCGACGTTGACACCTTGATAAAGTAATAATAATACTTCTCTTTACAATTTTCTTATGTAAAAATTCTTACACACACACACACACACACCAGATGGCCTTTCTTCGCTGGACCCAAAAATCAAAAATAAATTATATCTTTGAAAGATGATTAATAATAATAATTCTCCCTGCCTGTATCGTGGTTGTCTCAAGCCCAAATTTTTTTATGACTGCCATGTGTCGCCGGCTTTGTTTTTCTTTCTGAATTATGTTTCCCTTGGCAAGACATTACCTCATCATGGTATTAATCAAATTTGACAGAATCTCATATCTCTTTTTCTATGGATTTTCTGTCTCATGCAAACAGTATCTTTTTTATATAAAATCTTCTTTTTAACGTCCCTCAGTCTATCTTTCGATATAGCACTTTCTCACCTTAAGTCTTTCCTGTTTTTAATTTCTATGGTTAATTAACCAATTACCAAAGCTAAAGTGTCACAATCCTCCCCAACCTATTTTGTCATTTACTAGTAAATGATACCTAAATACCAATACACTATTTTGCATGCACCATGCATCTGTTCCATGCAATTCTATTCTTTTTCACAGTTTCTTTCATCATTTTTTTTTCTTCTCTGCTACATGCAATGCAATATTCCTTTCATTTTCTTTTTCATGCAATTCAAAGTTCTTTCCATCTTCTTCCGTTTTACATGCAATGTAATGTTCTTTTCATTTTCTTCATGCAATTTAAATCGTGTGCATGTGCTTGTGGGTGTATGTGTGTGGTTATTATGGCTTGTTTTTCTTGGTCAATGTTTTTCTCTCTGCTACAGGAGGTTTTTCCGCCGTACATGTTGGTTCCACTTTAGCTTCTTCTGTTGGCTTTTCTGCAATTTCCTCGTTGATTCTGTATGTGTAAAGAACACTGCTCGGCATCTCCCTCTCGAGTGGCTGCATGCTCATTTGATTACCACGAATTAATTCTCTCCTACTTCTAATTTTCGATACTGCCATACCCCCTATGGTGATAATTATGAATGTACCCATCATTGCTGACCAATTTAATGCAATCTGTTCATCATCCTCCCAAGCCATACCTTCCTTTCCCAATGCACTTAACTTGTCCCTCAACTGATCCATATCGATCTTTTCTATCGGCTTCATTAGTACTGACATTTTATTCAAGGTAACATTGGGGAATCCCCTCACTATTGGCTCTCACAACTCTATGCAATTGACTAAGCTTCTGCCAATCAATTCTATAATTGAATCTTTCTCTTCATATTTTTCTTCAACCTAGTAATAAGGGGATAAAGAAATAGATATACCGAACATCCCAGGGGTAACTTTAACAGGGATAATGGTGGTTTTACTTAGTGTCCTTGTGGACCCTCCCCCACATACCCTAGACAAGCTAATGGGTTTCTGTGTGGCCACTGCCCACACCTCGTCAGAAACACTGATAGCTTGTGGTAATGCCGTGTTTGCTAATACCTCTACTTGACAAGTTCTCTTAATTCCCTCTTTCTTCCCTTCAAACAATTCTAGTATGCACATTTTATGGTTACCAGCTACATAGATGGGGCTCAATGATGTACAAGTCCCCAGAGCATCATTTCTACACTTTCTAGCTTCTTCTGTTGTTAGCAACATGAACTTTGTTCTGCCCGAATTTAAAGTTTTGTATTTTGTTTCCACCTTGTACCTTGCCACCATTCCCAATCCTTGATCTCTTCTGGGGTAGGGAATAGGTAAATTTATAACCTGGTATATCTCGAATATACTCTCTCTATCCAACAACGGAACAGACATCAAAACCAATAGTCGTCTATTTTCCAACAAGGTCACACATCCCAGCACATTGTATTTCCACAATTCTTTGGTGAGATCCACTGGCAGTCTCAAATGATGGGGTAACTGTCTGTTTTCCGAGTAGCACTTCCCTTAAGTGACCCGGGTTTACTATGCTTGGGGACAGGTCTAATTGTGCTCTCACATGTTCCAGCAATATTGTTAATGACTGACTAGTTTGTTGTACTTTATTCGTAATTGTCATTAGTTGGAAATATCTTTGCATAAATTCACTTATTTCCTGTAATTCCATCATTACAGTTTCTGTATCATTAATTACCTCTTGTCTCAACCCTGTTTGGTTATTTATTAGCTAATTAATTCTGGCTCTATTCTTGGCCACTTCCAACCTTGTCACATTTAATATTGACACACTCTCCCTTGCCACTTGAGCCAGCATCCTCTGGTTTATTTCTCCCAGTTTTCTTCTTATGATTTTAACATCATCTTCAGTCACTGTTCCAAACAGGACATTTAATGCTTTTCCCCACAATCAGAACTACCGATCTCTTTTCTCTCGTCTGCAGTGGCTCTATTTCCTTCAGGTAATTTTGCATGTCCCTCCATTGAGCCTCTATCATAGTGGCCTCTGATTCTAGGAAATGCAATAATCTGAGATATCCTTTCTCCTTGGAATAATCTAGTCTCATCCTTCAGAAACTGACATTTCGATAATTTCAATTTTAAGCCATGCTTAGTCTTAGCTCATTTCTTAGTTTATTTAACAGCAACTCGTATGGATTTAAATCTATCACGAATGTGATGAACCATTTCGACCTGATTATTATTACTTCACTCGTCTTTTTTAAAAACTGGTATTTCGGATGTGCTTCCAAGCTTCTGACATTGTCACCATCAGTGTGGCTACCGCCATCATCATCATCATCAATCCCTTCATTTTGGTCATTCCTGCAAGGCAACAAGATTCTCTTGTTTTTATTCTTAACCATTCAGTCTTGTTCAATTCTTCACTCAACTATTCCATAATTTCTTTTCTAAGTTTGTAACCCTTCAGCTCTTCCCTCCTAGCAGATCGAATGGTCCGGACAGGCGTGCGGTGCTCCCCCTCCAAAGGCTGTAACTTCATGACACTACTGCTGGCCTGTCAGCAGTGCCACAATCCTCTTCCGTCCTTCGTGAGGTGCAACCCATGCCTCCATCCCCTCCATCCACATCCACCACAGTCAGCCAGTAGGTTTTTGGATGAGCCAGTGTCGTTATCTGTCGACACCGAATGCTTCTATTCTTCACAGTCTTCTTTGTTCTGAGATTTCGGCTCCTCCACCCCGTCTCAATTTTATCTTCAGAGGTAATTCCTGTTTGACCTCTAACCTTCTCTCAGTGTTCAATTCCTCTTCAGGAGGTGTTTTGTCCCTTTTCTTTTCGCCTGATTTTTCCTTCTGCTTCAAGTCTGTGCCTTGAACTTCTTCATTACTTCTTGATTCAACATCTAGATCTCCCTTGTTTCTTAGCCTTTCTCTGAGCTGGGAAAGGGGTATCTGATCATCTTCCTCCCACTCGCTGAGCTGCTCTTCTTGTTTAGGGTGTTTCTCTTTAGGGCGGAACGGTGACATCACAGAGTCTCCTCTGCACCGATTCAGGCAACGACTGAACACCAAAGGTTCCAACTCCATCACTCAGATCACTTTGTCTAGATGGCTAATTCGATCCATCTCTTCATTTTCCTCGGAATCCTTTTCCATCTCCATTTCTTTTGGTTCAACCAGAGTTACCTTCCTTGTTCTTGTCTTCTTAGGCCTCAGCTCACTCATTTCTAGGTTAGCTATTTCAGCTTTCTTCAGATCATTGGCATGGGCCCTCCTTGCCCGTCCTACCACTTGATCCCATATTACATACGATACTGGACCTGTCTGCTCTACTGTCCGATAGTACGGTTCCCATCTTTGGTCCAGCTTTCCTTCTCTGGTGAATTTTATAGTAGACAGGGTTTCCAACCTTCAATTCTACTACCTTTCTTTCAGCATTCACCCTCTCATTTCTTCTCTTCCGTCCTGTACAAACATTTTATGCTGTTGCTCCAAAAGCAGCTGATGATGATGATCTTCCCCCATATATTTTCTTCGGGGCTTCAACAAGTTATCCACAGGCAGGACCACATCTCTGCCTAATAACAAAGTATGGTGAAAATCTGGAGGTTTCGTTTATCATAAACCTCACGGCTGCCAGTGCCTGTGTCAAGTACAGATCCCAATTTTCTGTATTTTCTCAAGCCATTTTAGCTAACACATCTCCCAAGGTTCTATGAAACCTTTCCACTTTGGCGTTTCCTTGGGGGTGATATGGAGATGTTTTTATGTGCTCTATATTCAACACTGTCAGCACGTCTCTCATTATGCTGTTTATATTCTCTCTACTATTATCAGTGACAAGTTGCACAGAGGCGCCATACCTAAGGAAGATTTTGCTGATTATCAGGTCAGTTACAGTTTTAGCCTTCTTGTCTGGCACTGCAAATGCCTCAGGCCAATTTGTTAGCCAATCAATAAAACTCACTATATAGTTATTTCCTCGTGCAGTTTCCCCATATGGTCCTGATACATCCATACTCACTTTCTCGAAAGGGAAGCTTGGCACCGCCATCCCTTCCAATGGTGCCATTTCCTGCCTTCTACTCTGCGACCAGCGCACTACACAACTCCAAACATAATTAGTGACCTCTCCGTACAATTTGGGCCAATAGTACTTTCTCCCTATTAGGCCATATGTTCTATCAATTCCCATGTGCCCCAACCTCTCGTGGCACTGTTCCAATATCTCTGGTCTCAAACTTTTGGGCACATACAACTTGGCTTTGACTTCCTCATCTCTACCTGAGAGATAATACAGCCTTTCCTCTATTATTGCATACTTGGTGGTCTCTCCTGCCTCCCTCTTTTCTGTAAGGGCAGCTATCTCATTGTCTGCCTGCTCCTTCTCAATTTCTTCTGTCCAGCAAGGATCAGTCATTATCTGTGCGTCTGATTCTAACATAGGGTGGTCTTTTAACTTATTGGAGTTAGTTACTCCGATTCTATAGGCTTTATCATCTACTCCCTGCTCTACTTTTACAGATCTTTCTTCTAGTTGTTTCGATATTCTTGAGAGTAAATCTGCACAGGTATTTTTCTTTCCCTGACAGATATTCTATCTTACAGTGGTAGCTACTTAACTTTAGCGCCCACTGTTGAATCTTCTCATTGTTTGTCCATTCTGCCTGTAGTAGGTACTGCAGGGACCCTTGGTCTGTCTTTATAGTAAAGACTGCACCATTCAAGTAGTAGTCCAGTTTTTGGAGAGCATACATGATAGCATATGCTTTTCTTTCTATTACTGGCCATCTCTGTTGAGAGCTTATGAGAGAGAAAGTATATCGGTACCTCCTCTGGTATGCCTGGCACTGGTCCTTCTTTATCGGGACACGGCTGGATGAGAACTGCTCCTACACACTGCTCACTGGTATCAGTGTATAGCACCATGGGCTTGCTGAGGTCTGAGTATGTCAGCAGTTGAACGGCTGTCAGCTGCTCTTTTAAGGTATCAAATGCCCGTTGACAGACTTCTGTCCATTTGAACCTACTGTCAATAGCACCTATAAACTCTCTTACTTGTCTCACTGATTTAGGTTCTGGCATTTCTCTTATGACTTTCACCTTATCCATGTCAGGCTTAATGCCTTCTCCGTTTATAACAAAGCCCAAATATCTAGTCTCATCCTTCAGAAACTGACATTTCGATAATTTCAATTTTAAGCCATGCTTTCTTAGTCTTCCCAACACTTGTTTTAGATGGAAAAAGTGCTGTTCTGCTGTTTCTGAAAATATCAGAATATTGTCTAAATATGCCATGGCAAAACTCTTGCATCCCCCTAACATTATTGACATAAGTTGTTGTCCGAATGGCATCACCCTGAACTGAAACAGTCCCAGGTGACACACAAATGCGGCTTTTTCCTTGTCAGCCTCATCAAGGGCTACCTGCCAATATCCAGACCTCATTTTTACTGTGTGGGTCTGGCTTAATTCCTTATCTGATTTGGCCACCACATCCCGATTATTTCTTAGCAGACCCCCCCACTCTGGCCCTAAATTGAGCAGGGTGCCAATATCTCTTCATCTGCTATTCCTTCTGGTTGTTCTACGTGTTTTCTTTGCTTCTCATTGAATTTCACTCGATTCAGAGTTCGTAGGGGTAGTCCTTTCCTACCTCCTCCCCTCTCTTAACCATTATTGTCTTGTGGGCCTGGTTCACCATCATAATGGGCACTAATTCAGCTCCCTCTACTACTGCCTCACACAGAGGCATCTCATTCTCTTCTGGATCCTTCCCCTCCACAGGGACCAATTGCAGGGTTCCTTTTTCCATTCTCTTCCCTGTCATCAGCCTACCTTTGCCCGACACTGCCGCTCTGGGGGGTAGCTTTATATCTTCCTCCATCACTTTTGTTATAACTTCTTCCGGTGGACCTCCCAATGGCGTTCTCTCGCCATTTACTACCAACACAGTGGGGTTGAACTCTATCTGAGCCCTCTGGCCCTGAAGCCAATCTTGGGAGAAGATTGGACCCAACATGTGTACGGAAGCTATGTAGAAGTTCTGGTTACTTCTCAAATTTCCAATCCCCACAGGGAGCCTCGCCATCCCTTTTATCTCCTGGGGGCCACCATCTGCCTGTGTGATTTCTATGTCCACTTCCTGCAACCCTTCCTTCTGTTTCACCCGTCTGTATTCTTTTTCTCTCAGCAATGAAACAGACGCTCGTATGCCAATCTGAGCTTTCATTGCCATACCCCCTATTTCTGCCCTACAAGATAGCTCCTTCTCTTGCATCAGCAGAGAACACCTTGGCTTTCCTTCTCCTGGGTTCCCACCTCTGGGTCATCCCAGCCATAGGTGCAGTAACAATTTCCCGTCATCCTCCTCACATAAGGGAGTTCTTAGTTTTCTCCACCTGGGTGGTCCCGGCTGGACCCTTCTCAGTCTCTCTCTGCCGTTTCTGAAATCACAATTCCTCTTCAGGTGCCCTGGTCTTCTACAAAACCAGCACCTTCTTGTTGGGCAGTTGACCGCAAATTGGCCCACCTGACCACATACCCAATATTTTATGCTTCTTCTCTTTAACTGGGCCACCCTCCTTATTTCTGGGAGGACCTGCCCTCTACCTAAGTGGCTCTCCTGGCTACATGTCCAACGTTTCATGTTCCTTTTTTTTTTTTTTTAAACTGGGTCACCCTCCCTCTTAATTCTGGGGTAGCCCGCTGGCTTTTCCCTGGTTCTGTGCAGCCTTCTTTAACAATATTGGTGGGGAACCTTTTCTTATCCCGCACCAATTGGCTAGGTGTCCCTTCTTCCCACACTTAGTACATCTATCTTGCTCAAAGTCTGGAGGCAATCCCCACTTTGTCGGGCAGTCTGCTGCTCTGTGGTCCTCATACCCACATGTCCAGCATACCAGCCCGTATCGATCTGGCGTGGGCTTATAAAAACACATGTCTTGTCAAAGCCTTTCTTTTGGGATCCTCTTCCCACATCTCAGGCTCCTCCACCTCTTGCTTGACCTTTCGATTCCACACGGGAGCTATCCCTCCTTCCCCCTCTCTTCTTACCTCCCGACTTTTTGTCACTGAGGGTACCCACATACAAATCGGCCAACTGGGCCTGCAGTGATATTGGCCCAGTTGGCCGATTTGTATGTGGGCCATTGTTTCTCACTTCCTCTGGGAAAGCCAACGATGATAGCTTCTCCACTCAGGCCCCTAATTCTCCAGGGGTTTCGTCCATTAGCTGCGTCATCTTCAGGAGGGCTCTCATGTGCTATTGCTGTCCCCTCAGCAGCGAACTCCTAAGTCAATAATACCTCTACTCTTTCCCATGTCAAGTGGGGTTCACTGGCCAAGAGACGCTTTACTAACTCCAATGCTTTGCCCCTGGTGGCATCATACGCCAAATACAGGGTTTCTCGGTCTGAGAGTCCATATATCATGCAGCTCTTATCCAGAATTGCCAACCAATTTTCAAAACTCTTTGAACTACTGTCAAAGGCTGGAACCCTTGGTCTGCCCAACAATTTCCTTAGGTCTACTGGCAATCCCTGCTCAACCCCTTCTTCCTCTATGTCTACCCTATCTGAATCGTGGTCAGTCATATTTAAATTAATTCACAACAAAAAAGAAACACAATCAGATAAGCAACAATCAAAATTGAGAGATTAACTGAAAAAAAAAAAAAAAAAAAAAGAGAAAGTGTCCTACCTGACAGATGATTTCCAGCTCGTTCTTTTCAGGTTCTGGGCTGTCGTACTAGAGGGTCTGGAACTGTATGGTTATAATTACCCAAAGTCCTTTGGTTCCCACTCTAGTCTGTTCCCTGTTTGTCTGCTTGAGATGTCGTGCGTTGTTCTGGGTGAAATTCTCTGCAACTCCTGTGACAGTGGTTAGTTCAGGGTCAATTTCGGTGGTCATGGCACCAATATGTGACACCCACTGGTGGTTGCAATGCTAATATGTGACATTGTCGTGGTCAACTAGTTGCGTCACAAAAGCTGTAAGGTTTCTTCCACCAGCATTCTGGGGTTGACTGTCACTGCCACCAGCCTGTGTCCCGGTCAAACTGGTCATTCCCAGTTCAATACCAACTTGTCATTCTCAGCTCACTTCCAACGTCTGGTTACCGAAGTAACTGCTTGGATCTCAAGTCTGACCTACCCACGTTGTGACTGATCTTTGGTAGACGAAATCAATCAGGTATCGGGCTGTAGTGCAAGCTGAATCCGGGGTGAAGGTGATATCGTACAATGTGACACTATGAGTCGGATATGTGCGCCCGCACATCTCTGTGTGTGTGTGTGTGTGTGTATATATATATACACCCACACATCTGTGTGTGCATGTGTGCGCACACATATGTGCGAGAAGATTAGTTAGATTTGACCTGGGTATCAAACTTCAAGACCCAATGACTAGATTAGGAATCTAGATAAAAACATGTTTTGGACATATGGCCAAAAGGGTAGATAAGTGTTAAGTACTTGTCAAAATACGAAGATAGTTAAAAGACCGGCTCTGGTCAAAACTTAAAAGGGTCTGAATTTAATGTCCCTGAATCGGAGTCAGCTAGGCTAAGAAATATTTTTATGTCCACTTTCTTCAAAGGGAGAAATGGTCATGAAAAAGTTATGGGTTTATTCGTCGGTGTCCCTTTCCTGGAAATGATGAAAGAGGACTCTGCATATATACGGGAGCACTTTGGGTTACAGACAGTGAGGCTTAGTTTAAGTTCGAGGAAGGTTGATTTAGGCCGGAGCAAGTAACAACGAAGAGCGACACATTAGCAGCCGGACATTGTTAGTTAAGATATATTTTTTTTGACAGCCGAGAATCAGCCCAGAGTTAATCATCCACAAAAGGTCACACGCCCTCCCTCCTCTTTTCGTCCTACCCAAGTTTGTAGTTGTGTTTTTCTTTTGCCTGTGAGCCTGCCTCTCGCTCGATCCGTCACACAGAAATTCTACGACGTGGGGTCCATATCTTTGTGCAACGAGTTGCAGAGGTGGGTAGTCTCACAACAAGGGTAAGTAAAAGAAACAAAACTCAAGAGGTTCAAGTATGTTGAGAAATAACAAATGGTCTTTATCCATCTGTTATATACGGGAGTGTGTTTTTCTCTCCCAGCCCGTTTTTATGGATTTGTAACACTTTTGCGTTTCTTAAATGAGTTTTGGTATCTTAAGCCATTCATCAATATAACTTGCTTTTGGAAGGAAGGCAAAGTTGAAAGGACGTGGAATCTCTCAGTCAGCTTCTACGAGGCAACAATCTGCTTCCTGCTACTCGAACTGTCTCTAACTATCCGGAACTGAACACTGACCGCGAATGCCTGGGGACGTTCATTTATATGGGTACCGACCAAAACTTGGGGTGGGGCCTGAAGTGGCTTGAGTTCTTCGATAATTCTCGATCCCCAACAAGAATTCTCGTCATTCTTAGGCCAGGAAAATTACTTCCCATTTTTGGAAGATTAATCACTTTCCATTTTGGAAGGTTCTCTCTCATCCATGAGGGGAGGTCGAAGGAGAGTTATCCTCCTAGAATCTTGCTATCTCACATTGGTATCTCATACCAATCCCTTCAGTAGGGTGTTAACAACTTTCTGATTCACCTCCGCCTATCATTCATGCTAACACTTAAAAATGATCTCTCAGCAGTGTGGGTGGGGCTAGACTGGCCTTCTTAAAATTATTATCCAGAATTTTGTCAGCATTGATTTCACTGAAAGTGAGCTATCATTTCCACCAATTCGGTCAGCATTGATTCAGCTGCAAGAAAGTATAATGTGCTATGATTTCCACCACTGCAGTCAACATTGATGCACCTGCCAGAATGTATAATCTGCAATAAAATCCACTGCTGCAGTCATCATTTGATACAACTGCAAGAAACTATAATCTACAACCAAGTCCACCACTGCGGTCAGCTGCAAGAAAGTATGACCTGCAATAACCATTGATTTCAATGGAAAAAAACAGAGCTATCATTTCCACAACTGCGGTCATCATTGATTCAGCTGCCAGAAAGTATAATATGCAATCAAGTCCACCACTGTGATCACCATTGACTCAGCTTTAAGAAAGAACAATCTGCTATCATTTCCACCACTGCAGTCACCATTGATTCAGCTACAAGAAAGTATACACAGATTTTATTTCCACCACTGCTGTCATCATTGCTTTCAATGGGAAAAAAGTTAGTTATCATTTCCACCACTGTGGTCACCATTGATTCAGCTGCAAGAAAGTATAATCGGCTATTATTTCCACCACTGCGGTCACCATTCATTTCAATGGAAAAAAAGTCATCTATCATTTCCATCACTGCAGTAATCATTAATTCAAGTATAATCTGCTAATATTTTCACTAGTGAGTTCAATGGAAAAAAAGTGAGCTATCATTTCCACCACTGCGGTCGCCATTGATTCAGCTGCAAGAATGTATAATCGGCTATTGTTTCCACCACTGTGGTCACCATTCATTTCAATGGAAAAAAGTGAGCTATCATTTCCATCACAGCAGTCATCATTAATTCATCTACAAGTATAATCTGCTATTATTTCCAACACTGCAGTCACCATTGATTTCACTGGGAACAAAGCGAGCTATCATTTCCACCACTGTGGTCACCATTGATTCAGCTGCAGAAAGTATAATTGGCTATTATTTCCACCACTGCGGTCACCAGTGATTTCACTGGGAACAAAGTGAGCTATCATTTCCATTGATTTTGTAGTGTAGTTAATGGTGTTGGTTAGAAAAGAATCAGAAGGGTTTTTTATCAAGGTTGCGTTTCTACATTAATACTCTGCTTTTAAATTTGTAAAGAAAACACAAAAATGAATGACGAGAGATCAATGAAAATCAACAAGTAAACATGTATTTAAAACAAGCATATACATATAATTCTGTTAATAGCAATAAAGATTAAGTCACACGAAGTGGTTTCCCTTGTATTGTGTGAAGAACAAATGTATGTTGTAATAACGTCTTTTGTTTAAATTTGTTAGAGTTTAAGAATGTTTGAAAGTTGAAATATTTGTGCAGAAGAATGATATAGTTCGAATAATTGACTTGCTCTGTAAACAGACAGTACACTGTGTTGTGTGAGTGTAGTTTATATCTGTATGTGTTTATGAGCAGAAAATTGAATAAACACGTACATGCTTTAGGTTGTGAAAATTTATAATCTACTGAAGCTATTTCTTTAATTTCTACTTTTTATAGATGTAAGGTGGCTCCCAGAATGAGCGCGGGAAGGATATTGAAGAAAGTGTCATTTAATGTGAGTGGCCAAAAATCGACCAATCGTTGATTTTTTTCTATAGCTAGTATGGTGAAGCAAAAACACCAGAATTTTATGTAGCTCGTATGATGTGTAAATTGTCTGTACAAAAGGTATTGTTTATTTTCCATCAAATTTCTGTTGAGTAATTGGTGGGCATGGTGTACGTGGCGTCCACTACAATTTGAATGGAAAAAAGTCATCTATCATTTCCACCACTGCGGTCGCCTTTGATTCAGCTGCAACAAATTATAATCAGCTATTATTTCCACCACTGCAGCCAACATTGATTCAGCTAGAAGAAAGTGTAATCGGCTATTGTTTCCACCACTGCGGTCACCATTAATTCAGCTGCAAGAAAGTATAATCGGATATCATTTCCACAAGTGCGGTCACCATTGATTTCACTGGGAAAAAAAGTCATCTATCATTTTCATAAGAGCAGTCATCATTAATTAAGCTACAAGAAAGTATAATGTGCTATTATTGCCACCACTGCGTTCACCATTGATTCAACTGCAAGAAAGTATAATCGGATATCATTTCCACAACTGCGGTCACCATTGATTTCACTGGGAAAAAAAGTCATCTATCATTTTCATAAGAGCAGTCATCATTAATTAAGCTACAAGAAAGTATAATGTGCTATTATTGCCACCACTGCGGTCACCATTGATTCAGCTGCAAGGAAGTATAATCAGTTACGATTTCCACCACAACATTCACCATTGATTCATCTACAAGGAAGTATAATCTGCTATTATTTCCACCACTGCGGTCACCATTGATTACAATGGAAAAAAGTGAGCTATCAATTCCACCACTGCTGTCACCATTGATTTCACTGGAAAGAAAATGAGCTATCATTTCCACCACTGCGGTCAACATTGATTCAGCTGCAAGAAAGTATAATCAATTATGCTTTCCACCACTACATTCAACATTGATTCAGCTAGAAGAAAGTATAATCGGATATTATTTCCACCACTGCGGTCACCATTTATTCAGCTGTAAGAAAGTATAATTGGTTATGATTTCCACTACTGCGGTCACCATTGATTTCAATGGAAAAAAGCGAGCTATTATTTCCACCACTGCAGTCACAACATATTCAGCTGCAAGAAAGAATAATCAGTTTTGATTTCCACCAAAACAGTCAGCATTGATTCAGCTGCAAGAAAGTATAATCAGCTATTGTTTCCACCACTGCTGTCATCATTGATTCATCTACAAGGAAGTATTATCTGCTAATATTTCCAAAACTGCGGTCACCATTGATTTCACTGGGCAAAAAGCAAACTATCATTTCCACCAATGCAGTTACCATTGCATTCACTGGGAAAAAAGTGAAATATCATTTCCACCACTGCCGTCACCATTTATTTCACCGGAAAAAAATCCAGCAATCATTTCCACCACTTCAGTCACCATTGACTCGGCTAAAAGAAAGTATAATCGGATATTATTTCCACCATTGTGGTCACCATTGCTTTCACAGGGAAAAAAGTCATCTATCATTTTCATCACAGCAGTCATCATTAAATTATGCTACAAGAAAGTATAATCTGCTATCATTTCCACCACTGCAGTGACCATAGATTCAGCTGCAAGAAAGTATATTCAGCTGTTATTTCAACCACTGCGGTCACCATTGACTCAGCTGTAAAAACTATAATCAATTATGATTTCCACAACTAAAGTCACCGTTGACTCAGCTGTAAGAAAGTATAATCAGCTATTTCTTCCACCACTGCGGTCACCATTGATTCATCTACAAGGAAGTATAATCTGCTATTACTTCCAACATTGTGGTGACCATTGATTTCACTGGACAAAAAGCAAGCTATCATTTCCACCACTGCGGTTACCATTGCTTTCAATGGGAAAAAAGTGACATAATTGCCACGACTGTGGTCACCATTTATTTTACTGGAAGAAAAATGAGCTATCATTTCCACCACTGAGGTCACCATTGATTCAGCTGCAAGAATGTATAATTGGTTAATATTTACACCAATGTGGTCACCATTGATTTCACTGGAAAACAATGAGCTATCATTTCCACCAATGCGTTCAGCATTGATTCAGCTGCAAGAAAGTATAATTGGTTAATATTTCCACGAATGCGGTCACCATTGTGCCAGCTGTAAGAAAGTATAATCAGTTTTGATTTCCATCACTGCAGACACCATTGATACAGCTGCGAGAATGTATATTACTACCACAGCGGTCACCATTGATTTCACTAGAAAAAAAAAAAAAATGAGCTATCATTTCCACCACTGCGGTCACCATTGACTTCAAAGCGAGCTGTCATTTCCACCATTGTGTCAGCTGCAAGAAAGTATAATTGGCTAATATTTCTACCACCGCGGTCACCATTTATTTCACAGGGAACAAAGCGAGCTATCATTTCCACCAATGCGGTCACCATTGATTCAGCTGCAAGAAAGTATAATTGGTTAATATTTCCACCACAGCGGTCACCATTGATTTCACTGGAAAAAATGAGATATCAGTTCCACCGCTGTGGTCACCTTTGTTTCAGCTGTAAGAAAGTATAGGCAGTTTTCATGTCCATCACTGCAATCATCATTGATACAGCTGCAAGAAAGTATAATTGGCTAAAATTTCAACCACAGCGGTAACCATTGATTTCACTGGGAACAAAGCGAGCTATCATTTCCACCACTGCGGTCACCATTGATTTAGCTGCAAGAAAGTATAATTGGTTAATATTTCCACTGCTGCAGTCACCATTGATTTCACTGGAAAAAAAAAAAAGCTATCATTTCCACCACAGCAGTTACCATTGATTTCACTGGAATGAAAATGAGCTGTCTTTCCCACCACTGCGGTCAACATGAATTTCACTGTGAACAAAGCAAGCTATCATTTCAACCATTGTGTCAGCTGTAAGAAAGTATAATCAGTTTTCATTTCCATCACTGCAGTCAACATTGATAAGCTGCAAGAAAGTATAATTGGCTAACATTTCCGCCACAGCAATCATCATTGATTTCCTAAAGAAAATGTGCTATAATATCCACCACTGCGGTCACCATTAATTCAGCTGCAAGAAAGTATAATAGGTTAATATTTCCACTACTGCAGACACCATTGATTTTACTGGGAAGAAAGCGAGCTATCATTTCCACCACTGCGGTCACTATTGATTTCACTGGGAAAAAAGCGAGCTAACATTTCCACCACTGTGGTCAACATTGATTTCACTGGAAAGAAAATGAGCAATCATTTCCACCACTGCGGTCAACATTAATTTCTCTGGGAACAAAGCAAGGTATCATTTCCAGCAATGCAGTCACCATTGATTTCACTGGAAAGAAAATGAGCTATCATTTCCAACACTGCGGTCACATTGATTCAGCTGCAAGAAAGTATAATTGGTTAAAATTTCCACTACTACAGACACCATTGATTTTGCTGGAAAAAAAATAAGCTATCATTTCCACCACTGCGGTCACCATTGATTTCACTCGGAACAAAGTGAGTTATCTTTTCCACAACTGCGGTCACCATTGATTCAGCTGCAAGAAATTATAATTGGTTAATATTTCCACTACTGCAGTCACCATTGATTTCACTGGAAAAAAAAAGATCTATCTTTCCCACCACTGTGGTCAACATTAATTTCACTGTGAACGAACCAAGCTATCGTTTCCACCACTACGGTCACCATTGATTCAGCTGTAAGAAAGTATAATTGGTTAATATTTCCACTACGGCAGACACCATTGATTTTGCTGGAAAAAAAATGAGCTATCATTTCCACCACAGCGGTCACCATCGATTTCACTGGGAACAAAGCGAGCTAATATTTCCACCACTGCGGTCACCATCGATTTCACAGGGAACAAAGCTAGCTATCATTTCCACCACTGCGGTCACCATTGATTCAGATGCAAGAAAGTACAATTGGTTAATATTTCCACTACTGCAGACACCATCGATTTTGCTGGAAAAAAAATGAGCTATCATTTCCACCACTGCAGTCAACCTTGATTTCACTCGGAACAAAGTGAGTTATTTCCACCACTGCGGTCACCATTGATTTCATAAAAAAAAAATGCACTATAATTTCCACCACTGCGGTCACCATTGATTTCATAAAAAAAAAAAAAATGCGCTGTAATTTCCACCAGTGCGGTCAACATTGATTTCACTGGAAAGAAAATGAGCTATCATTTCCACCACTGCGGTCACCATTGATTCAGCTGCAAGAAAGTATACTTGGTTAATATTTCCACTACTGCGGTCACCATTGATTTTGCTGGAAAAAAAATGAGCTATCATTTCCAACACAGCGGTCACCATCGATTTCACTGGGAACAAAGCGAGCTAACATTTCCACCACTGCGGTCACCATCGATTTCACTGGGAAGAAAGCTAGCTATCATTTCCATCACTGCGGTCACCATCGATTTCACTGGGAACAAAGCGAGCTATCATTTCCACCACAGTGGTCACCATCGATTTCCCTGGGAAAAAAGTGAGTTATCATTTCCACCACTGCTGTCACTATCAATTTCACTGGGAACAAAGCGAGTTTTCATTTCGACCACTGCGGTCAACATTGATTTCACTGGGAACAAAGTGAGTTATCATTTCCACCACTGCGGTCACCATTGATTCAGCTGCAAGAAAGTACAATTGGTTAATATTTCCACTACTGCAGACACCATTGATTTTGCTGGAAAAAAAATGAGCTATCATTTCCACCACAGCGGTCACCATTGATTTCATAAAAAAAAAAAAAAAATGCGCTATAATTTCCACCAGTGCGGTCAACATTGATTTCACTGGAAAGAAAATGAGCTATCATTTCCACCACTGCGGTCACCATTGATTCAGTTGCAAGAAAGTATAATTGGTTAATATATCCACTACTGCAGACACCATTGATTTTGCTGGAAAAAAAATGAGCTATCATTTCCACCACTGCGGTCAACATTGATTTCACTCGGAACAAAGCGAGTTATCATTTCCACCACTGCGGTCAACATTGATTTCACTGGGAACAAAGCGAGTTATCATTTCCACCACTGCGGTCACTATCGATTTCACTGGGAACAAAGCGAGCTATCATTTCCACCACTGCGGTCACCATCGATTTCACTGGGAACAAAGCGAGCTATCATTTCCACCACTGCGGTCACTATCGATTTCACTGGGAACAAAGCGAGCTATCATTTCCACCACTGCGGTCACCATTGATTCAGCTGCAAAAAAGTACAATTGGTTAATATTTCCAATACTGCAGACACCATTGATTTTGCTGGAAAAAAAATGAGCTATCATTTCCACCACTGCGGTCACCATTGATTCAGCTGCAAGAAAGTACAATTGGTTAATATTTCTACTACTGCAGACACCATTGATTTTGCTGGAAAAAAAATGAGCTATCATTTCCACCACTGCGGTCACCATCGATTTCACTGGGAACAAAGCGAGTTATCATTTCCACCACTGCGGTCACTATCGATTTCACTGGGAACAAAGCGAGCTATCATTTCCACCACTGCGGTCAACATTGATTTTGCTGGAAAAAAAATGAACTATCATTTCCACCACGGCAGTCACCATTGATTCAGCTGCAAGAAAGTACAATTGGTTAATATTTCCACTACTGTAGACACCATTGATTTTGCTGGGAACAAAGCAAGCTATCATTTCCACCACTGCGGTCACCATCGATTTCACTGGGAACAAAGTGAGTTATCATTTCCACCACGGCCGTCATCATCGATTTCACTGGGAACAAAGCGAGTTATCATTTCCACCACTGCGGTTACTATCGATTTCACTGGGAACAAAGCAAGCTATCATTTCCACCACTGCGGTCACCATCGATTTCACTGGGAACAAAGCGAGTTATCATTTCCACCACTGCGGTCACCATCGATTTCACTGGGAACAAAGCGAGCTATCATTTCCACCACTGCGGTCACTATCGATTTCACTGGGAACAAAGCGAGCTATCATTTCCACCACTGCGGTCACCATAGATTCAGCTGCAAGAAAGTACAATTGGTTAATATTTCCAATACTGCAGACACCATTGATTTTGCTGGAACAAAAATGAGCTATCATTTCCACCACTGCGGTCAACATTGATTTCCCTGAGAACAAAGTGAGTTATCATTTCCACCACTGCGGTCACCATCGATTTCACTCGGAACAAAGCGAGTTATCATTTCCACCACTGCGGTCACTATCGATTTCACTGGGAACAAAGCAAGCTATCATTTCCACCACTGCGGTCACTATCGATTTCACTGGGAACAAAGCGAGCTATCATTTCCACCACTGCGGTCAACATTGATTTCACTCGGAACAAAGGGAGTTATCTTTTCCACCACTGCGGTCACCATTGATTCAGCTGCAAGAAAGTACAATTGGTTAATATTTCTACTACTGCAGACACCATTGATTTTGCTGGAAAAAAAATGATCTATCATTTCCACCACTGCGGACAACATTGATTTCACTGGGAACAAAGCGAGTTATCATTTCCACCACTGCGGTCAACATCGATTTCCCTGGGAACAAAGCGAGTTATCATTTCCACCACTGCGGTCACCATCGATTTCACTGGGAACAAAGCGAGTTATCATTTCCACCACTGCGGTCACCGTCGATTTCACTGGGAACAAAGCGAGTTATCATTTCCACCACTGCGGTCACCGTCGATTTCACTGGGAACAAAGCGAGCTATCATTTCCACCACTGCGGTCACCGTCGATTTCACTGGGAACAAAGCGAGCTATCATTTCCACCACTGCGGTCACTGTCGATTTCACTGGGAACAAAGCGAGCTATCATTTCCACCACTGCGGACACTGTCGATTTCACTGGGAACAAAGCGAGCTATCATTTCCACCACTGCGGTCACCATTGATTCAGCTGCAAGAAAGTACAATTGTTAATATTTCTACTACTGCAGACACCATTGATTTTGCTGGAAAAAAAATGAGCTCTGATTTCCACCACTGCGGACAACATTGATTTCACTCGGAACAAAGGGAGTTATCTTTTCCACCACTGCGGTCACCATTGATTTCACTGGGAACAAAGCGAGTTATCATTTCCACCACTGCGGTCACCATCGATTTCACTGGGAACAAAGCGAGCTATCATTTCCACCACTGCGGTCACTATCGATTTCACTGGGAACAAAGCGAGCTTTCATTTCCACCACTGCGGTCACTATCGATTTCACTGGGAACAAAGCGAGCTATCATTTCCACCACTGCGGTCACAATCGATTTCACTGGGAACAAAGCGAGCTATCATTTCCACCACGGCGGTCACCATTGATTCAGCTGCAAGAAAGTACAATTGGTTAATATTTCTACTACTGCAGACACCATTGATTTTGCTGGAAAAAAAATGAGCTCTCATTTCCACCACTGCGGTCAACATTGATTTCACTCGGAACAAAGCGAGTTATCATTTCCACCACTGCGGTCAACATTGATTTCACTCGGAACAAAGTGAGTTATCATTTTCACCACTGCGGTCACCATTGATTCAGCTGCAAGAAAGTACAATTGGTTAATATTTCTACTACTGCAGACACCATTGAATTTGCTGGAAAAAAAATGAGCTATCATTTCCACCACGGCGGTCACCATTGATTCAGCTGCAAGAAAGTACAATTGGTTAATATTTCCACTACTGCAGACACCATTGATTTTGCTTGGAACAAAGCGAGCTATCATTTCCACCACTGCGGTCACCATCGATTTCACTGGGAACAAAGCGAGTTATCATTTCCACCACTGCGGTCACCATCGATTTCACTGGGAACAAAGCGAGTTATCATTTCCACCACTGCGGTCACTATCGATTTCACTGGGAACAAAGGGAGCTATCATTTCCACCACTGCGGTCACTATGGATTTCACTGGGAACAAAGCGAGCTATCATTTCCACCACTGCGGTCACAATCGATTTCACTGGGAACAAAGCGAGCTATCATTTCCACCACTGCGGTCACTATCGATTTCACTGGGAACAAAGCGAGCTATCATTTCCACCACTGCGGTCACTATCGATTTCACTGGGAACAAAGCGAGCTATCATTTCCACCACTGCGGTCACAATTGATTCAGCTGCAAGAAAGTACAATTGTTAATATTTCTACTACTGCAGACACCATTGATTTTGCTGGAAAAAAAATGAGCTATCATTTCCACCACGGCGGTCACCATTGATTCAGCTGCAAGAAAATACAATTGGTTAATATTTCCACTACTGCAGACACCATTGATTTTGCTGGGAACAAAGCGAGCTATCATTTCCACCACTGGGGTCACTATCGATTTCACTGGGAACAAAGCGAGCTATCATTTCCACCACTGCGGTCACTATCGATTTCACTGGGAACAAAGCGAGCTATCATTTCCACCACTGCGGTCAACATTGATTTCACTCGGAACAAAGTGAGTTATCTTTTCCACCATTGCGGTCACCATCGATTTCACTGGGAACAAAGCGAGTTATCATTTCCACCACTGCGGTCACCATCGATTTCACTGGGAACAAAGCGAGTTATCATTTCCACCACTGCGGTCACCATCGATTTCACTGGGAACAAAGCGAGCTATCATTTCCACCACTGCGGTCAACATTGATTTCACTCGGAACAAAGGGAGTTATCTTTTCCACCACTGCGGTCACCATTGATTCAGCTGCAAGAAAGTACAATTGGTTAATATTTCTACTACTGCAGACACCATTGATTTTGCTGGAAAAAAAATGAGCTATCATTTCCACCACTGCGGACAACATTGATTTCACTGGGAACAAAGCGAGTTATCATTTCCACTACTGCGGTCAACATTGATTTCCCTGGGAACAAAGCGAGTTATCATTTCCACCACTGCGGTCACCGTCGATTTCACTGGGAACAAAGCGAGTTATCATTTCCACCACTGCGGTCACTATCGATTTCACTGGGAACAAAGCGAGCTATCATTTCCACCACTGCGGTCACTATCGATTTCACTGGGAACAAAGCGAGCTATCATTTCCACCACTGCGGTCACCATTGATTCAGCTGCAAGAAAGTACAATTGTTAATATTTCTACTACTGCAGACACCATTGATTTTGCTGGAAAAAAAATGAGCTATCATTTCCACCACGGCGGTCACCATTGATTCAGCTGCAAGAAAATACAATTGGTTAATATTTCCACTACTGCAGACACCATTGATTTTGCTGGGAACAAAGCGAGCTATCATTTCCACCACTGCGGTCACTATCGATTTCACTGGGAACAAAGCGAGCTATCATTTCCACCACTGCGGTCACTATCGATTTCACTGGGAACAAAGTGAGTTATCTTTTCCACCATTGCGGTCACCATCGATTTCACTGGGAACAAAGCGAGTTATCATTTCCACCACTGCGGTCACCATCGATTTCACTGGGAACAAAGCGAGTTATCATTTCCACCACTGCGGTCACCATCGATTTCACTGGGAACAAAGCGAGTTATCATTTCCACCACTGCGGTCACCATTGATTCAGCTGCAAGAAAGTATAATTGGTTAATATTTCCACTACTGGAGGCACCATTGATTTTGCTGGAAAAAAAACGAGCTATCATTTCCACCACGGCGGTCACCATTGATTCAGCTGCAAGAAAGTACAATTGGTTAGTATTTCCACTACTGCAGACACCATTGATATTGCTGGGAACAAAGCGAGCTATCATTTCCACTACTGCGGTCACTATCGATTTCACTGGGAACAAAGCGAGCTATCATTTCCACCACTGCGGTCACCATCGATTTCACTGGGAACAAAGCGAGCTATCATTTCCACCACTGCGGTCACCATTGATTCAGCTGCAAGAAAGTATAATTGGTTAATATTTCCACTACTGGAGGCACCATTGATTTTGCTGGAAAAAAAACGAGCTATCATTTCCACCACGGCGGTCACCATTGATTCAGCTGCAAGAAAGTACAATTGGTTAGTATTTCCACTACTGCAGACACCATTGATATTGCTGGGAACAAAGCGAGCTATCATTTCCACTACTGCGGTCACTATCGATTTCACTGGGAACAAAGCGAGCTATCATTTCCACCACTGCGGTCACCATCGATTTCACTGGGAACAAAGCGAGCTATCATTTCCACCACTGCGGTCACCATCGATTTCACTGGGAACAGAGCGAGCTATCATTTCCACCACGGCGGTCACCATTGATTCAGCTGCAAGAAAGTACAATTGGTTAATATTTCTTCTACTGCAGACACCATTGATTTTGCTGGAAAAAAAATGAGCTCTCATTTCCACCACTGCGGTCAACATTGATTTCACTCGGAACAAAGCGAGTTATCATTTTCACCACTGCGGTCACCATTGATTCAGCTGCAAGAAAGTACAATTGGTTAATATTTCCACTACTGCAGACACCATTGATTTTGCTTGGAACAAAGCGAGCTATCATTTCCACCACTGCGGTCACTGTCGACTTCACTGGGAACAAAGCGAGCTATCATTTCCACCACTGCGGTCACTGTCGACTTCACTGGGAACAAAGCGAGCTATCATTTCCACCACTGCGGTCACTGTCGACTTCACTGGGAACAAAGCGAGCTATCATTTCCACCACTGCGGTCACTGTCGACTTCACTGGGAACAAAGCGAGCTATCATTTCCACCACTGCGGTCACTGTCGACTTCACTGGGAACAAAGCGAGCTATCATTTCCACCACTGCGGTCACTGTCGACTTCACTGGGAACAAAGCGAGCTATCATTTCCACCACTGCGGTCACTGTCGACTTCACTGGGAACAAAGCGAGCTATCATTTCCACCACTGCGGTCACTGTCGACTTCACTGGGAACAAAGCGAGCTATCATTTCCACCACTGCGGTCACTATCGATTTCACTGGGAACAAAGCGAGCTATCATTTCCACCACTGCAGTCACTATCGATTTCACTGGGAACAAAGCGAGCTATCATTTCCACCACTGCGGTCACCATTGATTCAGCTGCAAGAAAGTACAATTGGTTAATATTACCACTACTGCAGACACCATTGATTTGGCTGGGAACAAAGCGAGCTATCATTTCCACCACTGCGGTCACCATCGATTTCACTTGGAACAAAGCGAGTTATCATTTTCACCACTGCGGTCACTATCGATTTCACTGGGAACAAAGCGAGCTATCATTTCCACCACTGCGGTCAACATTGATTTCACTCGGAACAAAGTGAGTTATCTTTTCCACCATTGCGGTCACCATCGAATTCACTGGGAACAAAGCGAGTTATCATTTCCACCACTGCGGTCACCATCGATTTCACTGGGAACAAAGCGAGTTATCATTTCCACCACTGCGGTCACCATCGATTTCACTGGGAACAAAGCGAGTTATCATTTCCACCACTGCGGTCACCATCGATTTCACTGGGAACAAAGCGAGTTATCATTTCCACCACTGCGGTCACCATTGATTCAGCTGCAAGAAAGTACAATTGGTTAATATTTCTACTACTGCAGACACCATTGATTTTGCTGGAAAAAAAATGAGCTATCATTTCCACCACGGCGGTCACCATTGATTCAGCTGCAAGAAAGTACAATTGGTTAATATTTCTACTACTGCAGACACCATTGATATTGCTGGGAACAAAGCGAGCTATCATTTCCACCACTGCGGTCACCATCGATTTCACTGGGAACAAAGCGAGCTATCATTTCCACCACTGCGGTCACCATTGATTCAGCTGCAAGAAAGTACAATTGGTTAATATTTCTACTACTGCAGACACCATTGATTTTGCTGGAAAAAAAATGAGCTATCATTTCCACCACGGCGGTCACCATTGATTCAGCTGCAAGAAAGTACAATTCGTTAATATTTCTACTACTGCAGACACCATTGATTTTGCTGGAAAAAAAATGAGCTATCATTTCCACCACGGCGGTCACCATTGATTCAGCTGCAAGAAAGTACAATTGGTTAATATTTCTACTACTGCAGACAGCATTGATTTTGCTGGAAAAAAAATTAGCTATCATTTCCGCCACTGCGGACAACATTGATTTCACTGGGAACAAAGTGAGTTATCATTTCCACCACTGCGGTCACCATCGATTTCACTGGGAACAAAGTGAGTTATCATTTCCACCACTGCGGTCACCATCGATTTCACTGGGAACAAAGCGAGTTATCATTTCCACCACTCCGGTCACTGTCGATTTCACTGGGAACAAAGCGAGCTATCATTTCCACCACTGCGGTCACTGTCGACTTCACTGGGAACAAAGCGAGCTATCATTTCCACCACTGCGGTCACTGTCGACTTCACTGGGAACAAAGCGAGCTATCATTTCCACCACTGCGGTCACTGTCGACTTCACTGGGAACAAAGCGAGCTATCATTTCCACCACTGCGGTCACTGTCGACTTCACTGGGAACAAAGCGAGCTATCATTTCCACCACTGCGGTCACTGTCGACTTCACTGGGAACAAAGCGAGCTATCATTTCCACCACTGCGGTCACTGTCGACTTCACTGGGAACAAAGCGAGCTATCATTTCCACCACTGCGGTCACTGTCGACTTCACTGGGAACAAAGCGAGCTATCATTTCCACCACTGCGGTCACTATCGATTTCACTGGGAACAAAGCTAGCTATCATTTCCACCACTGCAGTCACTATCGATTTCACTGGGAACAAAGCGAGCTGTCATTTCCACCACTGCAGTCACTATCGATTTCACTGGGAACAAAGCGAGCTATCATTTCCACCACTGCGGTCACTATCGATTTCACTGGGAACAAAGCGAGCTATCATTTCCACCACTGCGGTCACAATTGATTCAGCTGCAAGAAAGTACAATTGGTTAATATTTCTACTACTGCAGACACCATTGATATTGCTGGGAACAAAGCGAGCTATCATTTCCACCACTGCGGTCACCATCGATTTCACTGGGAACAAAGCGAGCTATCATTTCCACCACTGCGGTCACCATTGATTCAGCTGCAAGAAAGTACAATTGGTTAATATTTCTACTACTGCAGACACCATTGATTTTGCTGGAAAAAAAATGAGCTATCATTTCCACCACGGCGGTCACCATTGATTCTGCTGCAAGAAAGTACAATTGGTTAATATTTCTACTACTGCAGACACCATTGATTTTGCTGGAAAAAAAACGAGCTATCAATTCCACCATAGCGGTCACGATCGATTTCACTGGGAACAAAGCGAGTTATCATTTCAACCACTGCGGTCACCATCGATTTCACTGGGAACAAAGCGAGTTATCATTTCCACCACTGCGGTCACCATCGATTTCACTGGGAACAAAGCAAGCTATAATTTCCACCACTGCGGTCAACATTGATTTCACTCGGAACAAAGTGAGTTATCTTTTCCACCACTGCGGTCACCATTGATTCAGCTACAAGAAAGTACAATTGGTTAATATTTCCACTACTGCAGACACCATTGATTTTGCTGGGAACAAAGCGAGCTATCATTTCCACCACTGCGGTCACCATCGATTTCACTGGGAACAAAGCGAGTTATCATTTCCACCACTGCGGTCAACATTGATTTCACTCGGAACAAAGCGAGTTATCATTTTCACCACTGCGGTCACCATAGATTCAGCTGCAAGAAAGTACAATTGGTTAATATTTCCACTACTGCAGACACCATTGATGTTGCTGGGAACAAAGCGAGCTATCATTTCCACCACTGCGGTCACCATCGATTTCACTGGGAACAAAGCGAGTTATCATTTCCACCACTGCAGTCACCATCGATTTCACTGGGAACAAAGCGAGCTATCATTTCCACCACTGCGGTCACTATCGATTTCACTGAGAACAAAGCGAGCTATCATTTCCACCACTGCGGTCACCATTGATTCAGCTGCAAGAAAGTACAATTGGTTAATATTTCTACTACTGCAGACACCATTGATTTTGCTGGAAAAAAAATGAGCTATCATTTCCACCACGGCGGTCACCATTGATTCAGCTGCAAGAAAGTACAATTGGTTAATATTTCCACTACTGCAGACACCATTGATTTTGCTTGGAACAAAGCGAGCTATCATTTCCACCACTGCAGTCACCATCGATTTCACTGGGAACAAAGCGAGTTATCATTTCCACCACTGCGGTCACCATCGATTTCACTGGGAACAAAGCGAGTTATCATTTCCACCACTGCGGTCACTATCGATTTCACTGGGAACAAAGGGAGCTATCATTTCCACCACTGCGGTCACTATGGATTTCACTGGGAACAAAGCGAGCTATCATTTCCACCACTGCGGTCACCATTGATTCAGCTGCAAGAAAGTACAATTGGTTAATATTTCTACTACTGCAGACACCATTGATATTGCTGGGAACAAAGCGAGCTATCATTTCCACCACTGCGGTCACCATCGATTTCACTGGGAACAAAGCGAGCTATCATTTCCACCACTGCGGTCACCATTGATTCAGCTGCAAGAAAGTACAATTGGTTAATATTTCTACTACTGCAGACACCATTGATTTTGCTGGAAAAAAAATGAGCTATCATTTCCACCACGGCGGTCACCATTGATTCAGCTGCAAGAAAGTACAATTCGTTAATATTTCTACTACTGCAGACACCATTGATTTTGCTGGAAAAAAAATGAGCTATCATTTCCACCACGGCGGTCACCATTGATTCAGCTGCAAGAAAGTACAATTGGTTAATATTTCTACTACTGCAGACATCATTGATTTTGCTGGAAAAAAAATTAGCTATCATTTCCGCCACTGCGGACAACATTGATTTCACTGGGAACAAAGCGAGTTATCATTTCCACCACTGCGGTCAACATTGATTTCACTGGGAACAAAGTGAGTTATCATTTCCACCACTGCGGTCACTATCGATTTCACTGGGAACAAAGCGAGTTATCATTTCCACCACTGCGGTCACCATCGATTTCACTGGGAACAAAGTGAGTTATCATTTCCACCACTGCGGTCACCATCGATTTCACTGGGAACAAAGCGAGTTATCATTTCCACCACTCCGGTCACTGTCGATTTCACTGGGAACAAAGCGAGCTATCATTTCCACCACTGCGGTCACTGTCGACTTCACTGGGAACAAAGCGAGCTATCGTTTCCACCACTGCGGTCACTGTCGACTTCACTGGGAACAAAGCGAGCTATCATTTCCACCACTGCGGTCACTGTCGACTTCACTGGGAACAAAGCGAGCTATCATTTCCACCACTGCGGTCACTGTCGACTTCACTGGGAACAAAGCGAGCTATCATTTCCACCACTGCGGTCACTGTCGACTTCACTGGGAACAAAGCGAGCTATCATTTCCACCACTGCGGTCACTGTCGACTTCACTGGGAACAAAGCGAGCTATCATTTCCACCACTGCGGTCACTGTCGACTTCACTGGGAACAAAGCGAGCTATCATTTCCACCACTGCGGTCACTGTCGACTTCACTGGGAACAAAGCGAGCTATCATTTCCACCACTGCGGTCACTGTCGACTTCACTGGGAACAAAGCGAGCTATCATTTCCACCACTGCGGTCAACATTGATTTCACTCGGAACAAAGTGAGTTATCTTTTCCACCATTGCGGTCACCATCGAATTCACTGGGAACAAAGCGAGTTATCATTTCCACCACTGCGGTCACCATCGATTTCACTGGGAACAAAGCGAGTTATCATTTCCACCACTGCGGTCACCATCGATTTCACTGGGAACAAAGCGAGTTATCATTTCCACCACTGCGGTCACCATCGATTTCACTGGGAACAAAGCGAGTTATCATTTCCACCACTGCGGTCACCATTGATTCAGCTGCAAGAAAGTACAATTGGTTAATATTTCTACTACTGCAGACACCATTGATTTTGCTGGAAAAAAAATGAGCTATCATTTCCACCACGGCGGTCACCATTGATTCAGCTGCAAGAAAGTACAATTGGTTAATATTTCTACTACTGCAGACACCATTGATATTGCTGGGAACAAAGCGAGCTATCATTTCCACCACTGCGGTCACCATCGATTTCACTGGGAACAAAGCGAGCTATCATTTCCACCACTGCGGTCACCATTGATTCAGCTGCAAGAAAGTACAATTGGTTAATATTTCTACTACTGCAGACACCATTGATTTTGCTGGAAAAAAAATGAGCTATCATTTCCACCACGGCGGTCACCATTGATTCTGCTGCAAGAAAGTACAATTGGTTAATATTTCTACTACTGCAGACACCATTGATTTTGCTGGAAAAAAAACGAGCTATCAATTCCACCATAGCGGTCACGATCGATTTCACTGGGAACAAAGCGAGTTATCATTTCCACCACTGCGGTCACCATCGATTTCACTGGGAACAAAGCAAGCTATAATTTCCACCACTGCGGTCAACATTGATTTCACTCGGAACAAAGTGAGTTATCTTTTCCACCACTGCGGTCACCATTGATTCAGCTACAAGAAAGTACAATTGGTTAATATTTCCACTACTGCAGACACCATTGATTTTGCTGGGAACAAAGCGAGCTATCATTTCCACCACTGCGGTCACCATCGATTTCACTGGGAACAAAGCGAGTTATCATTTCCACCACTGCGGTCAACATTGATTTCACTCGGAACAAAGCGAGTTATCATTTTCACCACTGCGGTCACCATAGATTCAGCTGCAAGAAAGTACAATTGGTTAATATTTCCACTACTGCAGACACCATTGATGTTGCTGGGAACAAAGCGAGCTATCATTTCCACCACTGCGGTCACCATCGATTTCACTGGGAACAAAGCGAGTTATCATTTCCACCACTGCGGTCACCATCGATTTCACTGGGAACAAAGCGAGCTATCATTTCCACCACTGCGGTCACTATCGATTTCACTGAGAACAAAGCGAGCTATCATTTCCACCACTGCGGTCACCATTGATTCAGCTGCAAGAAAGTACAATTGGTTAATATTTCTACTACTGCAGACACCATTGATTTTGCTGGAAAAAAAATGAGCTATCATTTCCACCACGGCGGTCACCATTGATTCAGCTGCAAGAAAGTACAATTGGTTAATATTTCCACTACTGCAGACACCATTGATTTTGCTTGGAACAAAGCGAGCTATCATTTCCACCACTGCGGTCACCATCGATTTCACTGGGAACAAAGCGAGTTATCATTTCCACCACTGCGGTCACCATCGATTTCACTGGGAACAAAGCGAGTTATCATTTCCACCACTGCGGTCACTATCGATTTCACTGGGAACAAAGGGAGCTATCATTTCCACCACTGCGGTCACTATGGATTTCACTGGGAACAAAGCGAGCTATCATTTCCACCACTGCGGTCACAATCGATTTCACTGGGAACAAAGCGAGCTATCATTTCCACCACTGCGGTCACTATCGATTTCACTGGGAACAAAGCGAGCTATCATTTCCACCACTGCGGTCACTATCGATTTCACTGGGAACAAAGCGAGCTATCATTTCCACCACTGCGGTCACAATTGATTCAGCTGCAAGAAAGTACAATTGTTAATATTTCTACTACTGCAGACACCATTGATTTTGCTGGAAAAAAAATGAGCTATCATTTCCACCACGGCGGTCACCATTGATTCAGCTGCAAGAAAGTACAATTGGTTAATATTTCTACTACTGCAGACACCATTGATATTGCTGGGAACAAAGCGAGCTATCATTTCCACCACTGCGGTCACCATCGATTTCACTGGGAACAAAGCGAGCTATCATTTCCACCACTGCGGTCACCATTGATTCAGCTGCAAGAAAGTACAATTGGTTAATATTTCTACTACTGCAGACACCATTGATTTTGCTGGAAAAAAAATGAGCTATCATTTCCACCACGGCGGTCACCATTGATTCAGCTGCAAGAAAGTACAATTCGTTAATATTTCTACTACTGCAGACACCATTGATTTTGCTGGAAAAAAAAATGAGCTATCATTTCCACCACGGCGGTCACCATTGATTCAGCTGCAAGAAAGTACAATTGGTTAATATTTCTACTACTGCAGACAGCATTGATTTTGCTGGAAAAAAAATTAGCTATCATTTCCGCCACTGCGGACAACATTGATTTCACTGGGAACAAAGCGAGTTATCATTTCCACCACTGCGGTCAACATTGATTTCACTGGGAACAAAGTGAGTTATCATTTCCACCACTGCGGTCACTATCGATTTCACTGGGAACAAAGCGAGTTATCATTTCCACCACTGCGGTCACCATCGATTTCACTGGGAACAAAGTGAGTTATCATTTCCACCACTGCGGTCACCATCGATTTCACTGGGAACAAAGCGAGTTATCATTTCCACCACTCCGGTCACTGTCGATTTCACTGGGAACAAAGCGAGCTATCATTTCCACCACTGCGGTCACTGTCGACTTCACTGGGAACAAAGCGAGCTATCATTTCCACCACTGCGGTCACTGTCGACTTCACTGGGAACAAAGCGAGCTATCATTTCCACCACTGCGGTCACTGTCGACTTCACTGGGAACAAAGCGAGCTATCATTTCCACCACTGCGGTCACTGTCGACTTCACTGGGAACAAAGCGAGCTATCATTTCCACCACTGCGGTCACTGTCGACTTCACTGGGAACAAAGCGAGCTATCATTTCCACCACTGCGGTCACTGTCGACTTCACTGGGAACAAAGCGAGCTATCATTTCCACCACTGCGGTCACTGTCGACTTCACTGGGAACAAAGCGAGCTATCATTTCCACCACTGCGGTCACTATCGATTTCACTGGGAACAAAGCTAGCTATCATTTCCACCACTGCAGTCACTATCGATTTCACTGGGAACAAAGCGAGCTGTCATTTCCACCACTGCAGTCACTATCGATTTCACTGGGAACAAAGCGAGCTATCATTTCCACCACTGCGGTCACCATTGATACAGCTGCAAGAAAGTACAATTGGTTAATATTACCACTACTGCAGACACCATTGATTTGGCTGGGAACAAAGCGAGCTATCATTTCCACCACTGCGGTCACCATCGATTTCACTGGGAACAAAGCGAGTTATCATTTTCACCACTGCGGTCACTATCGATTTCACTGGGAACAAAGCGAGCTATCATTTCCACCACTGCGGTCAACATTGATTTCACTCGGAACAAAGTGAGTTATCTTTTCCACCATTGCGGTCACCATCGAATTCACTGGGAACAAAGCGAGTTATCATTTCCACCACTGCGGTCACCATCGATTTCACTGGGAACAAAGCGAGTTATCATTTCCACCACTGCGGTCACCATCGATTTCACTGGGAACAAAGCGAGTTATCATTTCCACCACTGCGGTCACCATCGATTTCACTGGGAACAAAGCGAGTTATCATTTCCACCACTGCGGTCACCATTGATTCAGCTGCAAGAAAGTACAATTGGTTAATATTTCTACTACTGCAGACACCATTGATTTTGCTGGAAAAAAAATGAGCTATCATTTCCACCACGGCGGTCACCATTGATTCAGCTGCAAGAAAGTACAATTGGTTAATATTTCTACTACTGCAGACACCATTGATATTGCTGGGAACAAAGCGAGCTATCATTTCCACCACTGCGGTCACCATCGATTTCACTGGGAACAAAGCGAGCTATCATTTCCACCACTGCGGTCACCATTGATTCAGCTGCAAGAAAGTACAATTGGTTAATATTTCTACTACTGCAGACACCATTGATTTTGCTGGAAAAAAAATGAGCTATCATTTCCACCACGGCGGTCACCATTGATTCAGCTGCAAGAAAGTACAATTCGTTAATATTTCTACTACTGCAGACACCATTGATTTTGCTGGAAAAAAAATGAGCTATCATTTCCACCACGGCGGTCACCATTGATTCAGCTGCAAGAAAGTACAATTGGTTAATATTTCTACTACTGCAGACACCATTGATTTTGCTGGAAAAAAAATGAGCTATCATTTCCGCCACTGCGGACAACATTGATTTCACTGGGAACAAAGCGAGTTATCATTTCCACCACTGCGGTCAACATTGATTTCACTGGGAACAAAGTGAGTTATCATTTCCACCACTACGGTCACTATCGATTTCACTGGGAACAAAGCGAGTTATCATTTCCACCACTGCGGTCACCATCGATTTCACTGGGAACAAAGTGAGTTATCATTTCCACCACTGCGGTCACCATCGATTTCACTGGGAACAAAGCGAGTTATCATTTCCACCACTCCGGTCACTGTCGATTTCACTGGGAACAAAGCGAGCTATCATTTCCACCACTGCGGTCACTGTCGACTTCACTGGGAACAAAGCGAGCTATCATTTCCACCACTGCGGTCACTGTCGACTTCACTGGGAACAAAGCGAGCTATCATTTCCACCACTGCGGTCACTGTCGACTTCACTGGGAACAAAGCGAGCTATCATTTCCACCACTGCGGTCACTGTCGACTTCACTGGGAACAAAGCGAGCTATCATTTCCACCACTGCGGTCACTGTCGACTTCACTGGGAACAAAGCGAGCTATCATTTTCACCACTGCGGTCACTATCGATTTCACTGGGAACAAAGCTAGCTATCATTTCCACCACTGCAGTCACTATCGATTTCACTGGGAACAAAGCGAGCTGTCATTTCCACCACTGCAGTCACTATCGATTTCACTGGGAACAAAGCGAGCTATCATTTCCACCACTGCGGTCACCATTGATACAGCTGCAAGAAAGTACAATTGGTTAATATTACCACTACTGCAGACACCATTGATTTGGCTGGGAACAAAGCGAGCTATCATTTCCACCACTGCGGTCACCATCGATTTCACTGGGAACAAAGCGAGTTATCATTTTCACCACTGCGGTCACTATCGATTTCACTGGGAACAAAGCGAGCTGTCATTTCCACCACTGCAGTCACTATCGATTTCACTGGGAACAAAGCGAGCTATCATTTCCACCACTGCGGTCACCATTGATTCAGCTGCAAGAAAGTACAATTGGTTAATATTTCTACTACTGCAGACACCATTGATTTTGCTGGAAAAAAAATGAGCTATCATTTCCACCACGGCGGTCACCATTGATTCAGCTGCAAGAAAGTACAATTGGTTAATATTTCTACTACTGCAGACACCATTGATATTGCTGGGAACAAAGCGAGCTATCATTTCCACCACTGCGGTCACCATCGATTTCACTGGGAACAAAGCGAGCTATCATTTCCACCACTGCGGTCACCATTGATTCAGCTGCAAGAAAGTACAATTGGTTAATATTTCTACTACTGCAGACACCATTGATTTTGCTGGAAAAAAAATGAGCTATCATTTCCACCACGGCGGTCACCATTGATTCTGCTGCAAGAAAGTACAATTGGTTAATATTTCTACTACTGCAGACACCATTGATTTTGCTGGAAAAAAAACGAGCTATCAATTCCACCATAGCGGTCACGATCGATTTCACTGGGAACAAAGCGAGTTATCATTTCAACCACTGCGGTCACCATCGATTTCACTGGGAACAAAGCGAGTTATCATTTCCACCACTGCGGTCACCATCGATTTCACTGGGAACAAAGCAAGCTATAATTTCCACCACTGCGGTCAACATTGATTTCACTCGGAACAAAGTGAGTTATCTTTTCCACCACTGCGGTCACCATTGATTCAGCTACAAGAAAGTACAATTGGTTAATATTTCCACTACTGCAGACACCATTGATTTTGCTGGGAACAAAGCGAGCTATCATTTCCACCACTGCGGTCACCATCGATTTCACTGCGAACAAAGCGAGTTATCATTTCCACCACTGCGGTCAACATTGATTTCACTCGGAACAAAGCGAGTTATCATTTTCACCACTGCGGTCACCATAGATTCAGCTGCAAGAAAGTACAATTGGTTAATATTTCCACTACTGCAGACACCATTGATTTTGCTGGAAAAAAACGAGCTGTCATTTTCACCACTGCGGTCAACATTGATTTCACTCGGAACAAAGCGAGTTATCATTTCCACCACTGCGGTCACTATCGATTTCACTGGGAACAAAGCGAGTTATCATTTCCACCACTGCGGTCACTATCGATTTCACTGGGAACAAAGCGAGCTATCATTTCCACCACTGCGGTCAACATTGATTTCACTCGGAACAAAGCGAGTTATCATTTCCACCACTGCAGTCAACATTGATTTCACTCGGAACAACGTGAGTTACCATTTCCACCACTGCGGTCACCATTGATTCTGCTGCAAGAAAGTACAATTGGTTAATATTTCTACTACTGCAGACACCATTGATTTTGCTGGAAAAAAAACGAACTATCATTTCCACCATAGCGGTCACGATCGATTTCACTGGGAACAAAGCGAGCTATCATTTCCACCACTGCGGTCACCATTGATTCAGCTGCAAGAAAGTACAATTGGTTAATATTTCCAATACTGCAGACACCATTGATTTTGCTGGAATAAAAATGAGCTATCATTTCCACCACTGCGGTCAACATTGATTTCACTCGGAACAAAGTGAGTTATCATTTCCACCACTGCGGTCACCATTGATTCAGCTGCAAGAAAGTATAATTGGTTAATATTTCCACTACTGGAGGCACCATTGATTTTGCTGGAAAAAAAACGAGCTATCATTTCCACCATAGCGGTCACGATCGATTTCGCTGGGAACAAAGCGAGCTATCATTTCCACCACTGCGGTCACCATTGATTCAGCTGCAAGAAAGTACAATTGGTTAATATTTCCACTACTGCAGACAACATTGATTTTGCTGGGAACAAAGCGAGCTATCATTTCCACCACTGCGGTCAGCATCGATGTCACTGGGAACAAAGCGAGTTATCATTTCCACCACTGCGGTCACTATCGATTTCACTGGGAACAAAGCGAGCTATCATTTCCACCACTGCGGTCACCATCGATTTCACTGGGAACAAAGCGAGCTATCATTTCCACCACTGCGGTCACCATCGATTTCACTGGGAACAAAGCGAGCTATCATTTCCACCACTGCGGTCACTATTGATTCAGCTGCAAGAAAGTACAATTGGTTAATATTTCCAATACTGCAGACACCATTGATTTTGCTGGAAAAAAAATGAGCTATCATTTCCACCACTGCGGTCAACATTGATTTCACTCAGAACAAAGTGAGTTATCATTTCCACCACTACGGTCAACATTGATTTCACTCGGAACAAAGTGAGTTATCATTTCCACCACTGCGGTCACCATTGATTCAGCTGCAAGAAAGTACAATTGGTTAATATTTCCACTACTGCAGACACCATTGATTTTGCTGGAAAAAAAAATGAGCTATCATTTCCACCACTGCGGTCATTATTGATTCAGCTGCAAGAAAATACAATTGGTTAATATTTCCACTACTGCAGACACCATTGATTTTGCTGGAAAAAAAATGAGCTATCATTTCCACCACGGCGGTCACCATTGATTGAGCTGCAAGAAAGTACAATTGGTTAATATTTCCACTACTGCAGACACCATTGATTTTGCTGGGAACAAAGCGAGCTATCATTTCCACCACGGCGGTCACCATTGATTCAGCTGCAATAAAGTATAATTGGTTAATATTTCCACTACTGGAGGCACCATTGATTTTGCTGGAAAAAAAACGAGCTATCATTTCCACCATAGCGGTCACGATCGATTTCGCTGGGAACAAAGCGAGCTATCATTTCCACCACTGCGGTCACCATTGATTCAGCTGCAAGAAAGTACAATTGGTTAATATTTCTACTACTGCAGACACCATTGATTTTGCTGGAAAAAAAATGAGCTATCATTTCCACCAAGGCGGTCACCATTGATTCAGCTGCAAGAAAGTACAATTGGTTAATATTTCCACTACTGCAGACAACATTGATTTTGCTGGGAACAAAGCGAGCTATCATTTCCACCACTGCGGTCAGCATCGATTTCACTGGGAACAAAGCGAGTTATCATTTCCACCACTGCCGTCACCATCGATTTCCCTGGGAACAAAGCGAGCTATCATTTCCACCACTGCGGTCACCATCGATTTCACTGGGAACAAAGCGAGCTATCATTTCCACCACTGCGGTCACTATTGATTCAGCTGCAAGAAAGTACAATTGGTTAATATTTCCAATACTGCAGACACCATTGATTTTGCTGGAAAAAAAATTAGCTATCATTTCCACCACTGCGGTCAACATTGATTTCACTCGGAACAAAGCGAGTTATCATTTCCACCACTGCAGTCAACATTGATTTCACTCGGAACAAAGTGAGTTATCATTTCCACCACGGCGGTCACCATTGATTCAGCTGCAAGAAAGTACAATTGGTTAATATTTCCACTACTGCAGACACCATTGATTTTGCTGCGAACAAAGCGAGCTATCATTTCCACCACTGCGGTCACCATCGATTTCACTGGGAACAAAGCGAGCTATCATTTCCACCACTGCGGTCACGATCGATTTCACTGGGAACAAAGCGAGCTATCATTTCCACCACTGCGGTCACTATCGATTTCACTGGGAACAAAGCGAGCTATCATTTCCACCACTGCGGTCACTATCGATTTCACTGGGAACAAAGCGAGCTATCATTTCCACCACTGCGGTCACTATCGATTTCACTAGGAACAAAGCGAGCTATCATTTCCACCACTGCGGTCAACATTGATTTCACTCGGAACAAAGT
The DNA here is from genome assembly GCA_963932145.1 of Acanthosepion lycidas. Lineage (NCBI taxonomy): Eukaryota > Metazoa > Mollusca > Cephalopoda > Sepiida > Sepiidae > Acanthosepion > Acanthosepion lycidas. The sequence goes on along the minus strand of OZ010583.1, from coordinate 31,566,260 downwards.
GAGTTATCATTTCCACCACTGCGTCTCCATTGATTCAGCTGCAAGAAAGTATAATTGGTTAATATTTCCACTACTGGAGGCACCCTTGATTTTGCTGGAAAAAAAACGAGCTATCATTTCCACCATAGCGGTCACGATCGATTTCGCTGGGAACAAAGCGAGCTATCATTTCCACCACTGCGGTCACCATTGATTCAGCTGCAAGAAAGTACAATTGGTTAATATTTCCACTACTGCAGACACCATTGATTTTGCTGGGAACAAAGCGAGCTATCATTTCCACCACTGCGGTCACCATCGATTTCACTGGGAACAAAGCGAGTTATCATTTCCACCACTGCGGTCACCATTGATTTCATAAAAAAAAAAATGCACTATAATTTCCACCACTGCGGTCACCATTGATTTCGCTGGAATGAAAATGAGGTATCTTTCCCACCACTGCGGTCAAACTTAATTTCACTGTGAACAAAGCAAGCTGTCATTTCCAGCACTGCAGTCACCATTGATTTCACTAGAAAAAAAAAAAAAATGAGCTATCATCTCCACCACAGCGATCACCATCGATTTCACTGGGAACCAAGCGAGCTATCATTTCCACCACTGCGGCCACCATTGATTTTGCTGGAAAAAAAATGACCTATCATTTCCACCACGGCGGTCACCATTGATTCAGGTGCAAGAAAGTACAATTGGTTAATATTTCCACTACTGCAGACACCATTGATTTTGCTGGAAAAAAAATGAGCTATCATTTCCACCACGGCGGTCACCATCGATTTCACTGGGAACAAAGCGAGCTATCATTTCCACCACTGCGGTCACTATCGATTTCACTGGGAACAAAGCGAGCTATCATTTCCACCACTGCGGTCAACATTGATTTCACTCGGAACAAAGTGAGTTATCATTTCCACCACTGCGGTCACCATTGATTCAGCTGCAATAAAGTATAATTGGTTAATATTTCCACTACTGGAGGCACCATTGATTTTGCTGGAAAAAAAACGAGCTATCATTTCCACCATAGCGGTCACGATCGATTTCGCTGGGAACAAAGCGAGCTATCATTTCCACCACTGCGGTCACCATTGATTCAGCTGCAAGAAAGTACAATTGGTTAATATTTCCACTACTGCAGACAACATTGATTTTGCTGGGAACAAAGCGAGTTATCATTTCCACCACTGCCGTCACCATCAATGTCACTGGGAACAAAGCGAGTTATCATTTCCACCACTGCGGTCACTATCGATTTCACTGGGAACAAAGCGAGCTATCATTTCCACCACTGCGGTCACCATCGATTTCCCTGGGAACAAAGCGAGCTATCATTTCCACCACTGCGGTCACTATTGAGTCAGCTGCAAGAAAGTACAATTGGTTAATATTTCCAATACTGCAGACACCATTGATTTTGCTGGAAAAAAAATTAGCTATCATTTCCACCACTGCGGTCAACATTGATTTCACTCGGAACAAAGCGAGCTATCATTTCCACCACTGCGGTCAACATTGATTTCACTCGGAACAAAGTGAGTTATCATTTCCACCACTGCGGTCACCATTGATTTCGCTGCAAGAAAGTACAATTGGTTAATATTTCTACTACTGCAGACACCATTGATTTTGCTGGAAAAAAAACGAGCTATCATTTCCACCATAGCGGTCACGATCGATTTCGCTGGGAACAAAGCGAGCTATCATTTCCACCACTGCGGTCACCATTGATTCAGCTGCAAGAAAGTACAATTGGTTAATATTTCTACTACTGCAGACACCATTGATTTTGCTGGAAAAAAAATGAGCTATCATTTCCACCACGGCGGTCACCATTGATTCAGCTGCAAGAAAGTACAATTGGTTAATATTTCCACTACTGCAGACAACATTGATTTTGCTGGGAACAAAGCGAGCTATCATTTCCACCACTGCGGTCAGCATCGATGTCACTGGGAACAAAGCGAGTTATCATTTCCACCACTGCGGTCACTATCGATTTCACTGGGAACAAAGCGAGCTATCATTTCCACCACTGCGGTCACCATCGATTTCACTGGGAACAAAGCGAGCTATCATTTCCACCACTGCGGTCACCATCGATTTCACTGGGAACAAAGCGAGCTATCATTTCCACCACTGCGGTCACTATTGATTCAGCTGCAAGAAAGTACAATTGGTTAATATTTCCAATACTGCAGACACCATTGATTTTGCTGGAAAAAAAATGAGCTATCATTTCCACCACTGCGGTCAACATTGATTTCACTCAGAACAAAGTGAGTTATCATTTCCACCACTACGGTCAACATTGATTTCACTCGGAACAAAGTGAGTTATCATTTCCACCACTGCGGTCACCATTGATTCAGCTGCAAGAAAGTACAATTGGTTAATATTTCCACTACTGCAGACACCATTGATTTTGCTGCGAACAAAGCGAGCTATCATTTCCACCACTGCGGTCACCATCGATTTCACTGGGAACAAAGCGAGCTATCATTTCCACCACTGCAGTCACGATCGATTTCACTGGGAACAAAGCGAGCTATCATTTCCACCACTGCGGTCACTATCGATTTCACTGGGAACAAAGCGAGCTATCATTTCCACCACTGCGGTCACTATCGATTTCACTGGGAACAAAGCGAGCTATCATTTCCACCACTGCGGTCACTATCGATTTCACTAGGAACAAAGCGAGCTATCATTTCCACCACTGCGGTCAACATTGATTTCACTCGGAACAAAGTGAGTTATCATTTCCACCACTGCGTCTCCATTGATTCAGCTGCAAGAAAGTATAATTGGTTAATATTTCCACTACTGGAGGCACCATTGATTTTGCTGGAAAAAAAACGAGCTATCATTTCCACCATAGCGGTCACGATCGATTTCGCTGGGAACAAAGCGAGCTATCATTTCCACCACTGCGGTCACCATTGATTCAGCTGCAAGAAAGTACAATTGGTTAATATTTCCACTACTGCAGACACCATTGATTTTGCTGGGAACAAAGCGAGCTATCATTTCCACCACTGCGGTCACCATCGATTTCACTGGGAACAAAGCGAGTTATCATTTCCACCACTGCGGTCACCATTGATTTCATAAAAAAAAAAATGCACTATAATTTCCACCACTGCGGTCACCATTGATTTCGCTGGAATGAAAATGAGGTATCTTTCCCACCACTGCGGTCAAACTTAATTTCACTGTGAACAAAGCAAGCTGTCATTTCCAGCACTGCAGTCACCATTGATTTCACTAGAAAAAAAAAAAAAATGAGCTATCATCTCCACCACAGCGATCACCATCGATTTCACTGGGAACCAAGCGAGCTATCATTTCCACCACTGCGGCCACCATTGATTTTGCTGGAAAAAAAATGACCTATCATTTCCACCACGGCGGTCACCATTGATTCAGGTGCAAGAAAGTACAATTGGTTAATATTTCCACTACTGCAGACACCATTGATTTTGCTGGAAAAAAAATGAGCTATCATTTCCACCACGGCGGTCACCATCGATTTCACTGGGAACAAAGCGAGCTATCATTTCCACCACTGCGGTCACTATCGATTTCACTGGGAACAAAGCGAGCTATCATTTCCACCACTGCGGTCAACATTGATTTCACTCGGAACAAAGTGAGTTATCATTTCCACCACTGCGGTCACCATTGATTCAGCTGCAATAAAGTATAATTGGTTAATATTTCCACTACTGGAGGCACCATTGATTTTGCTGGAAAAAAAACGAGCTATCATTTCCACCATAGCGGTCACGATCGTTTTCGCTGGGAACAAAGCGAGCTATCATTTCCACCACTGCGGTCACCATTGATTCAGCTGCAAGAAAGTACAATTGGTTAATATTTCCACTACTGCAGACAACATTGATTTTGCTGGGAACAAAGCGAGTTATCATTTCCACCACTGCCGTCACCATCAATGTCACTGGGAACAAAGCGAGTTATCATTTCCACCACTGCGGTCACTATCGATTTCACTGGGAACAAAGCGAGCTATCATTTCCACCACTGCGGTCACCATCGATTTCCCTGGGAACAAAGCGAGCTATCATTTCCACCACTGCGGTCACTATTGAGTCAGCTGCAAGAAAGTACAATTGGTTAATATTTCCAATACTGCAGACACCATTGATTTTGCTGGAAAAAAAATTAGCTATCATTTCCACCACTGCGGTCAACATTGATTTCACTCGGAACAAAGCGAGTTATCATTTCCACCACTGCGGTCACTATCGATTTCACTGGGAACAAAGCTAGCTATCATTTCCACCACTGCGGTCACTATCGATTTCACTGGGAACAAAGCGAGCTATCATTTCCACCACTGCGGTCACTATCGATTTCACTGGGAACAAAGCGAGCTATCATTTCCACCACTGCGGTCACTATCGATTTCACTGGGAACAAAGCGAGCTATCATTTCCACCACTGCGGTCAACATTGATTTCACTCGGAACAAAGTGAGTTATCATTTCCACCACTGCGGTCACCATTGATTTAGCTGCAAGAAAGTACAATTGGTTAATATTTCTACTACTGCAGACACCATTGATTTTGCTGGAAAAAAAACGAGCTATCATTTCCACCATAGCGGTCACGATCGATTTCGCTGGGAACAAAGCGAGCTATCATTTCCACCACTGCGGTCACCATTGATTCAGCTGCAAGAAAGTACAATTGGTTAATATTTCTACTACTGCAGACACCATTGATTTTGCTGGAAAAAAAATGAGCTATCATTTCCACCACGGCGGTCACCATTGATTCAGCTGCAAGAAAGTACAATTGGTTAATATTTCCACTACTGCAGACAACATTGATTTTGCTGGGAACAAAGCGAGCTATCATTTCCACCACTGCGGTCAGCATCGATGTCACTGGGAACAAAGCGAGTTATCATTTCCACCACTGCGGTCACTATCGATTTCACTGGGAACAAAGCGAGCTATCATTTCCACCACTGCGGTCACCATCGATTTCACTGGGAACAAAGCGAGCTATCATTTCCACCACTGCGGTCACCATCGATTTCACTGGGAACAAAGCGAGCTATCATTTCCACCACTGCGGTCACTATTGATTCAGCTGCAAGAAAGTACAATTGGTTAATATTTCCAATACTGCAGACACCATTGATTTTGCTGGAAAAAAAATGAGCTATCATTTCCACCACTGCGGTCAACATTGATTTCACTCAGAACAAAGTGAGTTATCATTTCCACCACTACGGTCAACATTGATTTCACTCGGAACAAAGTGAGTTATCATTTCCACCACTGCGGTCACCATTGATTCAGCTGCAAGAAAGTACAATTGGTTAATATTTCCACTACTGCAGACACCATTGATTTTGCTGCGAACAAAGCGAGCTATCATTTCCACCACTGCGGTCACCATCGATTTCACTGGGAACAAAGCGAGCTATCATTTCCACCACTGCGGTCACGATCGATTTCACTGGGAACAAAGCGAGCTATCATTTCCACCACTGCGGTCACCATTGATTTCGCTGGAATGAAAATGAGGTATCTTTCCCACCACTGCGGTCAAACTTAATTTCACTGTGAACAAAGCAAGCTGTCATTTCCAGCACTGCAGTCACCATTGATTTCACTAGAAAAAAAAAAAAAATGAGCTATCATCTCCACCACAGCGATCACCATCGATTTCACTGGGAACCAAGCGAGCTATCATTTCCACCACTGCGGCCACCATTGATTTTGCTGGAAAAAAAATGACCTATCATTTCCACCACGGCGGTCACCATTGATTCAGGTGCAAGAAAGTACAATTGGTTAATATTTCCACTACTGCAGACACCATTGATTTTGCTGGAAAAAAAATGAGCTATCATTTCCACCACGGCGGTCACCATCGATTTCACTGGGAACAAAGCGAGCTATCATTTCCACCACTGCGGTCACTATCGATTTCACTGGGAACAAAGCGAGCTATCATTTCCACCACTGCGGTCAACATTGATTTCACTCGGAACAAAGTGAGTTATCATTTCCACCACTGCGGTCACCATTGATTCAGCTGCAATAAAGTATAATTGGTTAATATTTCCACTACTGGAGGCACCATTGATTTTGCTGGAAAAAAAACGAGCTATCATTTCCACCATAGCGGTCACGATCGATTTCGCTGGGAACAAAGCGAGCTATCATTTCCACCACTGCGGTCACCATTGATTCAGCTGCAAGAAAGTACAATTGGTTAATATTTCCACTACTGCAGACAACATTGATTTTGCTGGGAACAAAGCGAGTTATCATTTCCACCACTGCCGTCACCATCAATGTCACTGGGAACAAAGCGAGTTATCATTTCCACCACTGCGGTCACTATCGATTTCACTGGGAACAAAGCGAGCTATCATTTCCACCACTGCGGTCACCATCGATTTCCCTGGGAACAAAGCGAGCTATCATTTCCACCACTGCGGTCACTATTGAGTCAGCTGCAAGAAAGTACAATTGGTTAATATTTCCAATACTGCAGACACCATTGATTTTGCTGGAAAAAAAATTAGCTATCATTTCCACCACTGCGGTCAACATTGATTTCACTCGGAACAAAGCGAGTTATCATTTCCACCACTGCGGTCACTATCGATTTCACTGGGAACAAAGCTAGCTATCATTTCCACCACTGCGGTCACTATCGATTTCACTGGGAACAAAGCGAGCTATCATTTCCACCACTGCGGTCACTATCGATTTCACTGGGAACAAAGCGAGCTATCATTTCCACCACTGCGGTCACTATCGATTTCACTGGGAACAAAGCGAGCTATCATTTCCACCACTGCGGTCAACATTGATTTCACTCGGAACAAAGTGAGTTATCATTTCCACCACTGCGGTCACCATTGATTTAGCTGCAAGAAAGTACAATTGGTTAATATTTCTACTACTGCAGACACCATTGATTTTGCTGGAAAAAAAACGAGCTATCATTTCCACCATAGCGGTCACGATCGATTTCGCTGGGAACAAAGCGAGCTATCATTTCCACCACTGCGGTCACCATTGATTCAGCTGCAAGAAAGTACAATTGGTTAATATTTCTACTACTGCAGACACCATTGATTTTGCTGGAAAAAAAATGAGCTATCATTTCCACCACGGCAGTCACCATTGATTCAGCTGCAAGAAAGTACAATTGGTTAATATTTCCACTACTGCAGACAACATTGATTTTGCTGGGAACAAAGCGAGCTATCATTTCCACCACTGCGGTCAGCATCGATGTCACTGGGAACAAAGCGAGTTATCATTTCCACCACTGCGGTCACTATCGATTTCACTGGGAACAAAGCGAGCTATCATTTCCACCACTGCGGTCACCATCGATTTCACTGGGAACAAAGCGAGCTATCATTTCCACCACTGCGGTCACCATCGATTTCACTGGGAACAAAGCGAGCTATCATTTCCACCACTGCGGTCACTATTGATTCAGCTGCAAGAAAGTACAATTGGTTAATATTTCCAATACTGCAGACACCATTGATTTTGCTGGAAAAAAAATGAGCTATCATTTCCACCACTGCGGTCAACATTGATTTCACTCAGAACAAAGTGAGTTATCATTTCCACCACTACGGTCACCATTGATTCAGCTGCAAGAAAGTACAATTGGTTAATATTTCCACTACTGCAGACACCATTGATTTTGCTGGAAAAAAAAATGAGCTATCATTTCCACCACTGCGGTCAACATTGATTTCACTCGGAACAAAGTGAGTTATCATTTCCACCACTGCGGTCATTATTGATTCAGCTGCAAGAAAGTACAATTGGTTAATATTTCCACTACTGCAGACACCATTGATTTTGCTGGAAAAAAAATGAGCTATCATTTCCACCACGGCGGTCACCATTGATTCAGCTGCAAGAAAGTACAATTGGTTAATATTTCCACTACTGCAGACACCATTGATTTTGCTGGGAACAAAGCGAGCTATCATTTCCACCACTGCGGTCACCATCGATTTCACTGGGAACAAAGCGAGTTATCATTTCCACCACTGCCGTCACCATCGATGTCACTGGGAACAAAGCGAGTTATCATTTCCTCCACTGCGGTCACTATCGATTTCACTGGGAACAAAGCGAGCTATCATTTCCACCACTGCCGTCACCATCGATGTCACTGGGAACAAAGTGAGCTATCATTTCCACCACTGCGGTCACCATTGATTTCATAAAAAAAAAAATGCACTATAATTTCCACCACTGCGGTCACCATTGATTTCGCTGGAATGAAAATGAGGTATCTTTCCCACCACTGCGGTCAAACTTAATTTCACTGTGAACAAAGCAAGCTGTCATTTCCAGCACTGCAGTCACCATTGATTTTACCAGAAAAAAAAAAAAAAATGAGCTATCATCTCCACCACAGCGATCACCATCGATTTCACTGGGAACCAAGCGAGCTATCATTTCCACCACTGCGGCCACCATTGATTTTGCTGGAAAAAAAATGACCTATCATTTCCACCACGGCAGTCACCATTGATTCAGGTGCAAGAAAGTACAATTGGTTAATATTTCCACTACTGCAGACACCATTGATTTTGCTGGAAAAAAAATGAGCTATCATTTCCACCACGGCGGTCACCATCGATTTCACTGGGAACAAAGCGAGCTATCATTTCCACCACTGCGGTCACTATTGATTCAGCTGCAAGAAAGTACAATTGGTTAATATTTCCAATACTGCAGACACCATTGATTTTGCTGGAAAAAAAATTAGCTATCATTTCCACCACGGCGGTCACCATTGATTCAGCTGCAAGAAAGTACAATTGGTTAATATTTCCACTACTGCAGACACCATTGATTTTGCTGCGAACAAAGCGAGCTATCATTTCCACCACTGCGGTCACCATCGATTTCACTGGGAACAAAGTGAGTTATCATTTCCACCACTGCGGTCACCATTGATTCAGCTGCAATAAAGTATAATTGGTTAATATTTCCACTACTGGAGGCACCATTGATTTTGCTGGAAAAAAAACGAGCTATCATTTCCACCATAGCGGTCACGATCGATTTCGCTGGGAACAAAGCGAGCTATCATTTCCACCACTGCGGTCACCATTGATTCAGCTGCAAGAAAGTACAATTGGTTAATATTTCCACTACTGCAGACAACATTGATTTTGCTGGGAACAAAGCGAGTTATCATTTCCACCACTGCCGTCACCATCAATGTCACTGGGAACAAAGCGAGTTATCATTTCCACCACTGCGGTCACTATCGATTTCACTGGGAACAAAGCGAGCTATCATTTCCACCACTGCGGTCACTATTGAGTCAGCTGCAAGAAAGTACAATTGGTTAATATTTCCAATACTGCAGACACCATTGATTTTGCTGGAAAAAAAATTAGCTATCATTTCCACCACTGCGGTCAACATTGATTTCACTCGGAACAAAGCGAGTTATCATTTCCACCACTGCGGTCACTATCGATTTCACTGGGAACAAAGCTAGCTATCATTTCCACCACTGCGGTCACTATCGATTTCACTGGGAACAAAGCGAGCTATCATTTCCACCACTGCGGTCACTATCGATTTCACTGGGAACAAAGCGAGCTATCATTTCCACCACTGCGGTCACTATCGATTTCACTGGGAACAAAGCGAGCTATCATTTCCACCACTGCGGTCAACATTGATTTCACTCGGAACAAAGTGAGTTATCATTTCCACCACTGCGGTCACCATTGATTTAGCTGCAAGAAAGTACAATTGGTTAATATTTCTACTACTGCAGACACCATTGATTTTGCTGGAAAAAAAACGAGCTATCATTTCCACCATAGCGGTCACGATCGATTTCGCTGGGAACAAAGCGAGCTATCATTTCCACCACTGCGGTCACCATTGATTCAGCTGCAAGAAAGTACAATTGGTTAATATTTCTACTACTGCAGACACCATTGATTTTGCTGGAAAAAAAATGAGCTATCATTTCCACCACGGCAGTCACCATTGATTCAGCTGCAAGAAAGTACAATTGGTTAATATTTCCACTACTGCAGACAACATTGATTTTGCTGGGAACAAAGCGAGCTATCATTTCCACCACTGCGGTCAGCATCGATGTCACTGGGAACAAAGCGAGTTATCATTTCCACCACTGCGGTCACTATCGATTTCACTGGGAACAAAGCGAGCTATCATTTCCACCACTGCGGTCACCATCGATTTCACTGGGAACAAAGCGAGCTATCATTTCCACCACTGCGGTCACCATCGATTTCACTGGGAACAAAGCGAGCTATCATTTCCACCACTGCGGTCACTATTGATTCAGCTGCAAGAAAGTACAATTGGTTAATATTTCCAATACTGCAGACACCATTGATTTTGCTGGAAAAAAAATGAGCTATCATTTCCACCACTGCGGTCAACATTGATTTCACTCAGAACAAAGTGAGTTATCATTTCCACCACTACGGTCACCATTGATTCAGCTGCAAGAAAGTACAATTGGTTAATATTTCCACTACTGCAGACACCATTGATTTTGCTGGAAAAAAAAATGAGCTATCATTTCCACCACTGCGGTCAACATTGATTTCACTCGGAACAAAGTGAGTTATCATTTCCACCACTGCGGTCATTATTGATTCAGCTGCAAGAAAGTACAATTGGTTAATATTTCCACTACTGCAGACACCATTGATTTTGCTGGAAAAAAAATGAGCTATCATTTCCACCACGGCGGTCACCATTGATTCAGCTGCAAGAAAGTACAATTGGTTAATATTTCCACTACTGCAGACACCATTGATTTTGCTGGGAACAAAGCGAGCTATCATTTCCACCACTGCGGTCACCATCGATTTCACTGGGAACAAAGCGAGTTATCATTTCCACCACTGCCGTCACCATCGATGTCACTGGGAACAAAGCGAGTTATCATTTCCTCCACTGCGGTCACTATCGATTTCACTGGGAACAAAGCGAGCTATCATTTCCACCACTGCCGTCACCATCGATGTCACTGGGAACAAAGTGAGCTATCATTTCCACCACTGCGGTCACCATTGATTTCATAAAAAAAAAAATGCACTATAATTTCCACCACTGCGGTCACCATTGATTTCGCTGGAATGAAAATGAGGTATCTTTCCCACCACTGCGGTCAAACTTAATTTCACTGTGAACAAAGCAAGCTGTCATTTCCAGCACTGCAGTCACCATTGATTTTACCAGAAAAAAAAAAAAAAATGAGCTATCATCTCCACCACAGCGATCACCATCGATTTCACTGGGAACCAAGCGAGCTATCATTTCCACCACTGCGGCCACCATTGATTTTGCTGGAAAAAAAATGACCTATCATTTCCACCACGGCAGTCACCATTGATTCAGGTGCAAGAAAGTACAATTGGTTAATATTTCCACTACTGCAGACACCATTGATTTTGCTGGAAAAAAAATGAGCTATCATTTCCACCACGGCGGTCACCATCGATTTCACTGGGAACAAAGCGAGCTATCATTTCCACCACTGCGGTCACTATTGATTCAGCTGCAAGAAAGTACAATTGGTTAATATTTCCAATACTGCAGACACCATTGATTTTGCTGGAAAAAAAATTAGCTATCATTTCCACCACGGCGGTCACCATTGATTCAGCTGCAAGAAAGTACAATTGGTTAATATTTCCACTACTGCAGACACCATTGATTTTGCTGCGAACAAAGCGAGCTATCATTTCCACCACTGCGGTCACCATCGATTTCACTGGGAACAAAGCGAGTTATCATTTCCACCACTGCCGTCACCATCGATGTCACTGGGAACAAAGCGAGTTATCATTTCCACCACTGCGGTCACTATCGATTTCACTGGGAACAAAGCGAGCTATCATTTCCACCACTGCGGTCACTATCGATTTCACTGGGAACAAAGCGAGCTATCATTTCCACCACTGCGGTCACTATCGATTTCACTGGGAACAAAGCGAGCTATCATTTCCACCACTGCGGTCAGTATCGATTTCACTGGGAACAAAGCGAGCTATCATTTCCACCACTGCGGTCAACATTGATTTCACTCGGAACAAAGTGAGTTATCATTTCCACCACTGCGGTCACCATTGATTCAGCTGCAATAAAGTATAATTGGTTAATATTTCCACTACTGGAGGCACCATTGATTTTGCTGGAAAAAAAACGAGCTATCATTTCCACCATAGCGATCACGATCGATTTCGCTGGGAACAAAGCGAGCTATCATTTCCACCACTGCGGTCACCATTGATTCAGCTGCAAGAAAGTACAATTGGTTAATATTTCTACTACTGCAGACACCATTGATTTTGCTGGAAAAAAAATGAGCTATCATTTCCACCAAGGCGGTCACCATTGATTCAGCTGCAAGAAAGTACAATTGGTTAATATTTCCACTACTGCAGACAACATTGATTTTGCTGGGAACAAAGTGAGCTATCATTTCCACCACTGCGGTCAGCATCAATTTCACTGGGAACAAAGCGAGTTATCATTTCCACCACTGCCGTCACCATCGATGTCACTGGGAACAAAGCGAGTTATCATTTCCACCACTGCGGTCACTATCGATTTCACTGGGAACAAAGCGAGCTATCATTTCCACCACTGCGGTCACCATCGATTTCCCTGGGAACAAAGCGAGCTATCATTTCCACCACTGCGGTCACCATCGATTTCACTGGGAACAAAGCGAGCTATCATTTCCACCACTGCGGTCAACATTGATTCAGCTGCAAGAAAGTACAATTGGTTAACATTTCTACTACAGCAGACACCATTGATTTTGCTGGAAAAAAAATGAGCTATCATTTCCACCACTGCGGTCAACATTGATTTCACTCGGAACAAAGTGAGTTATCATTTCTACCACTGCGGTCACCATTGATTCAGCTGCAAGAAAGTACAATTGGTTAATATTTCCACTACTGCAGACACCATTGATTTTGCTGCGAACAAAGCGAGCTATCATTTCCACCACTGCGGTCACCATCGATTTCACTGGGAACAAAGCGAGTTATCATTTCCACCACTGCCGTCACCATCGATGTCACTGGGAACAAAGCGAGTTATCATTTCCACCACTGCGGTCACTATCGATTTCACTGGGAACAAAGCGAGCTATCATTTCCACCACTGCGGTCACTATTGATTCAGCTGCAAGAAAGTACAATTGGTTAATATTTCCAATACTGCAGACACCATTGATTTTGTTGGAAAAAAAATGAGCTATCATTTCCACCACTGCGGTCAACATTGATTTCACTCAGAACAAAGTGAGTTATCATTTCCACCACTGCGGTCAACATTGATTCAGCTGCAAGAAAGTACAATTGGTTAACATTTCTACTACAGCAGACACCATTGATTTTGCTGGAAAAAAAATGAGCTATCATTTCCACCACTGCGGTCAACATTGATTTCACTCGGAACAAAGTGAGTTATCATTTCTACCACTGCGGTCACCATTGATTCAGCTGCAAGAAAGTACAATCGGTTAATATTTCTACTACTGCAGACACCATTGATTTTGCTGGAAAAAAAATGAGCTATCATTTCCACCAAGGCGGTCACCATTGATTCAGCTGCAAGAAAGTACAATTGGTTAATATTTCTACTACTGCAGACACCATTGATTTTGCTGGAAAAAAAATTAGCTATCATTTCCACCACTGCGGTCACTATCGATTTCACTGGGAACAAAGCGAGCTATCATTTCCACCACTGCGGTCACTATTGATTCAGCTGCAAGAAAGTACAATTGGTTAATATTTCCACTACTGCAGACACCATTGATTTTGCTGCGAACAAAGCGAGCTATCATTTCCACCACTGCGGTCACCATCGATTTCACTGGGAACAAAGCGAGTTATCATTTCCACCACTGCCGTCACCATCGATGTCACTGGGAACAAAGCGAGTTATCATTTCCACCACTGCGGTCACTATCGATTTCACTGGGAACAAAGCGAGCTATCATTTCCACCACTGCGGTCACTATCGATTTCACTGGGAACAAAGCGAGCTATCATTTCCACCACTGCGGTCAGTATCGATTTCACTGGGAACAAAGCGAGCTATCATTTCCACCACTGCGGTCAACATTGATTTCACTCGGAACAAAGTGAGTTATCATTTCCACCACTGCGGTCACCATTGATTCAGCTGCAATAAAGTATAATTGGTTAATATTTCCACTACTGGAGGCACCATTGATTTTGCTGGAAAAAAAACGAGCTATCATTTCCACCATAGCGGTCACGATCGATTTCGCTGGGAACAAAGCGAGCTATAATTTCCACCACTGCGGTCACCATTGATTCAGCTGCAAGAAAGTACAATTGGTTAATATTTCTACTACTGCAGACACCATTGATTTTGCTGGAAAAAAAATGAGCTATCATTTCCACCAAGGCGGTCACCATTGATTCAGCTGCAAGAAAGTACAATTGGTTAATATTTCCACTACTGCAGACAACATTGATTTTGCTGGGAACAAAGCGAGCTATCATTTCCACCACTGCGGTCAGCATCAATTTCACTGGGAACAAAGCGAGTTATCATTTCCACCATTGCCGTCACCATCGATGTCACTGGGAACAAAGCGAGTTATCATTTCCACCACTGCGGTCACTATCGATTTCACTGGGAACAAAGCGAGCTATCATTTCCACCACTGCGGTCACCATCGATTTCCCTGGGAACAAAGCGAGCTATCATTTCCACCACTGCGGTCACCATCGATTTCACTGGGAACAAAGCGAGCTATCATTTCCACCACTGCGGTCACTATTGATTCAGCTGCAAGAAAGTACAATTGGTTAATATTTCCAATACTGCAGACACCATTGATTTTGTTGGAAAAAAAATGAGCTATCATTTCCACCACTGCGGTCAACATTGATTTCACTCAGAACAAAGTGAGTTATCATTTCCACCACTACTGTCAACATTGATTTCACTCGGAACAAAGTGAGTTATTTCCACCACTGCGGTCAACATTGATTCAGCTGCAAGAAAGTACAATCGGTTAATATTTCCACTACTGCAGACACCATTGATTTTGCTGGAAAAAAAATGAGCTATCATTTCCACCACGGCGGTCACCATTGATTCAGCTGCAAGAAAGTACAATTGGTTAATATATCCACTACTGCAGACACCATTGATTTTGCTGGAAAAAAAATGAGCTATCATTTCCACCACTGCGGTCACCATCGATTTCACTGGGAACAAAGCGAGTTATCATTTCCACCACTGCGGTCACTATCGATTTCACTGGGAACAAAGGGAGCTATCATTTCCACCACTGCGGTCACTATGGATTTCACTGGGAACAAAGCGAGCTATCATTTCCACCACTGCGGTCACAATCGATTTCACTGGGAACAAAGCGAGCTATCATTTCCACCACTGCGGTCACTATCGATTTCACTGGGAACAAAGCGAGCTATCATTTCCACCACTGCGGTCACCATCGATTTCACTGGGAACAAAGCGAGCTATCATTTCCACCACTGCGGTCACCATCGATTTCACTGGGAACAAAGCGAGCTATCATTTCCACCACTGCGGTCACTATTGATTCAGCTGCAAGAAAGTACAATTGGTTAATATTTCCAATACTGCAGACACCATTGATTTTGCTGGAAAAAAAATGAGCTATCATTTCCACCACTGCGGTCAACATTGATTTCACTCAGAACAAAGTGAGTTATCATTTCCACCACTACGGTCAACATTGATTTCACTCGGAACAAAGTGAGTTATCATTTCCACCACTGCGGTCACCATTGATTCAGCTGCAAGAAAGTACAATTGGTTAATATTTCCACTACTGCAGACACCATTGATTTTGCTGGAAAAAAAAATGAGCTATCATTTCCACCACTGCGGTCAACATTGATTTCACTCGGAACAAAGTGAGTTATCATTTCCACCACTGCGGTCATTATTGATTCAGCTGCAAGAAAGTACAATTGGTTAATATTTCCACTACTGCAGACACCATTGATTTTGCTGGAAAAAAAATGAGCTATCATTTCCACCACGGCGGTCACCATTGATTCAGCTGCAAAAAAGTACAATTGGTTAATATTTCCACTACTGCAGACACCATTGATTTTGCTGGGAACAAAGCGAGCTATCATTTCCACCACTGCGGTCACCATCGATTTCACTGGGAACAAAGCGAGTTATCATTTCCACCACTGCCGTCACCATCGATGTCACTGGGAACAAAGTGAGCTATCATTTCCACCACTGCGGTCACCATTGATTTCGCTGGAATGAAAATGAGGTATCTTTCCCACCACTGCGGTCAAACTTAATTTCACTGTGAACAAAGCAAGCTGTCATTTCCAGCACTGCAGTCACCATTGATTTTACTAGAAAAAAAAAAAAAAATGAGCTATCATCTCCACCGCAGCGATCACCATCGATTTCACTGGGAACCAAGCGAGCTATCATTTCCACCACTGCGGCCACCATTGATTTTGCTGGAAAAAAAATGACCTATCATTTCCACCACGGCGGTCACCATTGATTCAGGTGCAAGAAAGTACAATTGGTTAATATTTCCACTACTGCAGACACCATTGATTTTGCTGGAAAAAAAATGAGCTATCATTTCCACCACGGCGG
This sequence comes from Acanthosepion lycidas, assembly GCA_963932145.1. Lineage (NCBI taxonomy): Eukaryota > Metazoa > Mollusca > Cephalopoda > Sepiida > Sepiidae > Acanthosepion > Acanthosepion lycidas. The sequence goes on along the minus strand of OZ010583.1, from coordinate 31,549,539 downwards.
TCACCATCGATTTCACTGGGAACAAAGCGAGCTATCATTTCCACCACTGCGGTCACTATCGATTTCACTGGGTACAAAGCGAGCTATCATTTCCACCACTGCGGTCACCATTGATTCAGCTGCAAGAAAGTACAATTGGTTAATATTTCTACTACTGCAGACACCATTGATTTTGCTGGAAAAAAAATGAGCTATCATTTCCACCAAGGCGGTCACCATTGATTCAGCTGCAAGAAAGTACAATTGGTTAATATTTCTACTACTGCAGACACCATTGATTTTGCTGGAAAAAAAATTAGCTATCATTTCCACCACTGCGGTCACCATCGATTTCACTGGGAACAAAGCGAGCTATCATTTCCACCACTGCGGTCACTATTGATTCAGCTGCAAGAAAGTACAATTGGTTAATATTTCCAATACTGCAGACACCATTGATTTTGCTGGAAAAAAAATTAGCTATCATTTCCACCACGGCGGTCACCATCGATTTCCCTGGGAACAAAGCGAGCTATCATTTCCACCACTGCGGTCACCATCGATTTCACTGGGAACAAAGCGAGCTATCATTTCCACCACTGCGGTCACTATTGATTCAGCTGCAAGAAAGTACAATTGGTTAATATTTCCAATACTGCAGACACCATTGATTTTGTTGGAAAAAAAATGAGCTATCATTTCCACCACTGCGGTCAACATTGATTTCACTCAGAACAAAGTGAGTTATCATTTCCACCACTACTGTCAACATTGATTTCACTCGGAACAAAGTGAGTTATCATTTCCACCACTGCGGTCAACATTGATTCAGCTGCAAGAAAGTACAATTGGTTAACATTTCTACTACAGCAGACACCATTGATTTTGCTGGAAAAAAAATGAGCTATCATTTCCACCACTGCGGTCAACATTGATTTCACTCGGAACAAAGTGAGTTATCATTTCTACCACTGCGGTCACCATTGATTCAGCTGCAAGAAAGTACAATCGGTTAATATTTCCACTACTGCAGACACCATTGATTTTGCTGGAAAAAAAATGAGCTATCATTTCCACCACGGCGGTCACCATTGATTCAGCTGCAAGAAAGTACAATTGGTTAATATATCCACTACTGCAGACACCATTGATTTTGCTGGAAAAAAAATGAGCTATCATTTCCACCACGGCGGTCACCATTGATTCAGCTGCAAGAAAGTACAATTGGTTAATATTTCCACTACTGCAGACACCATTGATTTTGCTGGGAACAAAGCGAGCTATCGTTTCCACCACTGCGGTCACCATCGATTTCACTGGGAACAAAACGAGTTATCATTTCCACCACTGCCGTCACCATCGATGTCACTGGGAACAAAGCGAGTTATCATTTCCACCACTGCGGTCACTATCGATTTCACTGGGAACAAAGCAAGCTATCATTTCCACCACTGCCGTCACCATCGATGTCACTGGGAACCAAGCGAGCTATCATTTCCACCACTGCAGCCACCATTGATTTTGCTGGAAAAAAAATGACCTATCATTTCCACCACGGCGGTCACCATTGATTCAGGTGCAAGAAAGTATAATTGGTTAATATTTCCACTACTGCAGACACCATTGATTTTGCTGGAAAAAAAATGAGCTATCATTTCCACCACGGCGGTCACCATCGATTTCACTGGGAACAAAGTGAGCTATCATTTCCACCACTGCGGTCACCATTGATTTCATAAAAAAAAAAAATGCACTATAATTTTCACCACTGCGGTCACCATTGATTTCGCTGGAATGAAAATGAGGTATCTTTCCCACCACTGCGGTCAAACTTAATTTCACTGTGAACAAAGCAAGCTGTCATTTCCAGCACTGCAGTCACCATTGATTTTACTAGAAAAAAAAAAAAAAATGAGCTATCATCTCCACCACAGCGATCACCATCGATTTCACTGGGAACCAAGCGAGCTATCATTTCCACCACTGCGGCCACCATTGATTTTGCTGGAAAAAAAATGACCTATCATTTCCACCACGGCGGTCACCATTGATTCAGGTGCAAGAAAGTACAATTGGTTAATATTTCCACTACTGCAGACACCATTGATTTTGCTGGAAAAAAAATGAGCTATCATTTCCACCACGGCGGTCACCATCGATTTCACTGGGAACAAAGCGAGCTATCATTTCCACCACTGCGGTCACTATCGATTTCACTGGGTACAAAGCGAGCTATCATTTCCACCACTGCGGTCACCATTGATTCAGCTGCAAGAAAGTACAATTGGTTAATATTTCTACTACTGCAGACACCATTGATTTTGCTGGAAAAAAAATGAGCTATCATTTCCACCAAGGCGGTCACCATTGATTCAGCTGCAAGAAAGTACAATTGGTTAATATTTCTACTACTGCAGACACCATTGATTTTGCTGGAAAAAAAATTAGCTATCATTTCCACCACTGCGGTCACCATCGATTTCACTGGGAACAAAGCGAGCTATCATTTCCACCACTGCGGTCACTATTGATTCAGCTGCAAGAAAGTACAATTGGTTAATATTTCCAATACTGCAGACACCATTGATTTTGCTGGAAAAAAAATTAGCTATCATTTCCACCACTGCGGTCACCATCGATTTCACTGGGAACAAAGCGAGCTATCATTTCCACCACTGCGGTCACTATTGATTCAGCTGCAAGAAAGTACAATTGGTTAATATTTCCAATACTGCAGACACCATTGATTTTGCTGGAAAAAAAATTAGCTATCATTTCCACCACGGCGGTCACCATCGATTTCCCTGGGAACAAAGCGAGCTATCATTTCCACCACTGCGGTCACCATCGATTTCACTGGGAACAAAGCGAGCTATCATTTCCACCACTGCGGTCACTATTGATTCAGCTGCAAGAAAGTACAATTGGTTAATATTTCCAATACTGCAGACACCATTGATTTTGTTGGAAAAAAAATGAGCTATCATTTCCACCACTGCGGTCAACATTGATTTCACTCAGAACAAAGTGAGTTATCATTTCCACCACTACTGTCAACATTGATTTCACTCGGAACAAAGTGAGTTATCATTTCCACCACTGCGGTCAACATTGATTCAGCTGCAAGAAAGTACAATTGGTTAACATTTCTACTACAGCAGACACCATTGATTTTGCTGGAAAAAAAATGAGCTATCATTTCCACCACTGCGGTCAACATTGATTTCACTCGGAACAAAGTGAGTTATCATTTCTACCACTGCGGTCACCATTGATTCAGCTGCAAGAAAGTACAATCGGTTAATATTTCCACTACTGCAGACACCATTGATTTTGCTGGAAAAAAAATGAGCTATCATTTCCACCACGGCGGTCACCATTGATTCAGCTGCAAGAAAGTACAATTGGTTAATATATCCACTACTGCAGACACCATTGATTTTGCTGGAAAAAAAATGAGCTATCATTTCCACCACTGCGGTCACCATCGATTTCACTGGGAACAAAGCGAGTTATCATTTCCACCACTGCGGTCACTATCGATTTCACTGGGAACAAAGGGAGCTATCATTTCCACCACTGCGGTCACTATGGATTTCACTGGGAACAAAGCGAGCTATCATTTCCACCACTGCGGTCACAATCGATTTCACTGGGAACAAAGCGAGCTATCATTTCCACCACTGCGGTCACTATCGATTTCACTGGGAACAAAGCGAGCTATCATTTCCACCACTGCGGTCACCATCGATTTCACTGGGAACAAAGCGAGCTATCATTTCCACCACTGCGGTCACCATCGATTTCACTGGGAACAAAGCGAGCTATCATTTCCACCACTGCGGTCACTATTGATTCAGCTGCAAGAAAGTACAATTGGTTAATATTTCCAATACTGCAGACACCATTGATTTTGCTGGAAAAAAAATGAGCTATCATTTCCACCACTGCGGTCAACATTGATTTCACTCAGAACAAAGTGAGTTATCATTTCCACCACTACGGTCAACATTGATTTCACTCGGAACAAAGTGAGTTATCATTTCCACCACTGCGGTCACCATTGATTCAGCTGCAAGAAAGTACAATTGGTTAATATTTCCAATACTGCAGACACCATTGATTTTGCTGGAAAAAAAATTAGCTATCATTTCCACCACGGCGGTCACCATTGATTCAGCTGCAAGAAAGTACAATTGGTTAATATTTCCACTACTGCAGACACCATTGATTTTGCTGCGAACAAAGCGAGCTATCATTTCCACCACTGCCGTCACCATCGATGTCACTGGGAACAAAGCGAGTTATCATTTCCACCACTGCGGTCACTATCGATTTCACTGGGAACAAAGCGAGCTATCATTTCCACCACTGCCGTCACCATCGATGTCACTGGGAACAAAGTGAGCTATCATTTCCACCACTGCGGTCACCATTGATTTCATAAAAAAAAGAATGCACTATAATTTCCACCACTGCGGTCACCATTGATTTCGCTGGAATGAAAATGAGGTATCTTTCCCACCACTGCGGTCAAACTTAATTTCACTGTGAACAAAGCAAGCTGTCATTTCCAGCACTGCAGTCACCATTGATTTTACTAGAAAAAAAAAAAAAATGAGCTATCATCTCCACCACAGCGATCACCATCGATTTCACTGGGAACCAAGCGAGCTATCATTTCCACCACTGCGGCCACCATTGATTTTGCTGGAAAAAAAAATGACCTATCATTTCCACCACGGCGGTCACCATTGATTCAGGTGCAAGAAAGTACAATTGGTTAATATTTCCACTACTGCAGACACCATTGATTTTGCTGGAAAAAAAATGAGCTATCATTTCCACCACTGCGGTCAACATTGATTTCACTCAGAACAAAGTGAGTTATCATTTCCACCACTACTGTCAACATTGATTTCACTCGGAACAAAGTGAGTTATCATTTCCACCACTGCGGTCAACATTGATTCAGCTGCAAGAAAGTACAATTGGTTAACATTTCTACTACAGCAGACACCATTGATTTTGCTGGAAAAAAAATGAGCTATCATTTCCACCACTGCGGTCAACATTGATTTCACTCGGAACAAAGTGAGTTATCATTTCTACCACTGCGGTCACCATTGATTCAGCTGCAAGAAAGTACAATCGGTTAATATTTCCACTACTGCAGACACCATTGATTTTGCTGGAAAAAAAATGAGCTATCATTTCCACCACGGCGGTCACCATTGATTCAGCTGCAAGAAAGTACAATTGGTTAATATATCCACTACTGCAGACACCATTGATTTTGCTGGAAAAAAAATGAGCTATCATTTCCACCACGGCGGTCACCATTGATTCAGCTGCAAGAAAGTACAATTGGTTAATATTTCCACTACTGCAGACACCATTGATTTTGCTGGGAACAAAGCGAGCTATCGTTTCCACCACTGCGGTCACCATCGATTTCACTGGGAACAAAACGAGTTATCATTTCCACCACTGCCGTCACCATCGATGTCACTGGGAACAAAGCGAGTTATCATTTCCACCACTGCGGTCACTATCGATTTCACTGGGAACAAAGCAAGCTATCATTTCCACCACTGCCGTCACCATCGATGTCACTGGGAACCAAGCGAGCTATCATTTCCACCACTGCAGCCACCATTGATTTTGCTGGAAAAAAAATGACCTATCATTTCCACCACGGCGGTCACCATTGATTCAGGTGCAAGAAAGTATAATTGGTTAATATTTCCACTACTGCAGACACCATTGATTTTGCTGGAAAAAAAATGAGCTATCATTTCCACCACGGCGGTCACCATCGATTTCACTGGGAACAAAGTGAGCTATCATTTCCACCACTGCGGTCACCATTGATTTCATAAAAAAAAAAAATGCACTATAATTTCCACCACTGCGGTCACCATTGATTTCGCTGGAATGAAAATGAGGTATCTTTCCCACCACTGCGGTCAAACTTAATTTCACTGTGAACAAAGCAAGCTGTCATTTCCAGCACTGCAGTCACCATTGATTTTACTAGAAAAAAAAAAAAAAATGAGCTATCATCTCCACCACAGCGATCACCATCGATTTCACTGGGAACCAAGCGAGCTATCATTTCCACCACTGCGGCCACCATTGATTTTGCTGGAAAAAAAATGACCTATCATTTCCACCACGGCGGTCACCATTGATTCAGGTGCAAGAAAGTACAATTGGTTAATATTTCCACTACTGCAGACACCATTGATTTTGCTGGAAAAAAAATGAGCTATCATTTCCACCACGGCGGTCACCATCGATTTCACTGGGAACAAAGCGAGCTATCATTTCCACCACTGCGGTCACTATCGATTTCACTGGGTACAAAGCGAGCTATCATTTCCACCACTGCGGTCACCATTGATTCAGCTGCAAGAAAGTACAATTGGTTAATATTTCTACTACTGCAGACACCATTGATTTTGCTGGAAAAAAAATGAGCTATCATTTCCACCAAGGCGGTCACCATTGATTCAGCTGCAAGAAAGTACAATTGGTTAATATTTCTACTACTGCAGACACCATTGATTTTGCTGGAAAAAAAATTAGCTATCATTTCCACCACTGCGGTCACCATCGATTTCACTGGGAACAAAGCGAGCTATCATTTCCACCACTGCGGTCACTATTGATTCAGCTGCAAGAAAGTACAATTGGTTAATATTTCCAATACTGCAGACACCATTGATTTTGCTGGAAAAAAAATTAGCTATCATTTCCACCACTGCGGTCACCATCGATTTCACTGGGAACAAAGCGAGCTATCATTTCCACCACTGCGGTCACTATTGATTCAGCTGCAAGAAAGTACAATTGGTTAATATTTCCAATACTGCAGACACCATTGATTTTGCTGGAAAAAAAATTAGCTATCATTTCCACCACGGCGGTCACCATCGATTTCCCTGGGAACAAAGCGAGCTATCATTTCCACCACTGCGGTCACCATCGATTTCACTGGGAACAAAGCGAGCTATCATTTCCACCACTGCGGTCACTATTGATTCAGCTGCAAGAAAGTACAATTGGTTAATATTTCCAATACTGCAGACACCATTGATTTTGTTGGAAAAAAAATGAGCTATCATTTCCACCACTGCGGTCAACATTGATTTCACTCAGAACAAAGTGAGTTATCATTTCCACCACTACTGTCAACATTGATTTCACTCGGAACAAAGTGAGTTATCATTTCCACCACTGCGGTCAACATTGATTCAGCTGCAAGAAAGTACAATTGGTTAACATTTCTACTACAGCAGACACCATTGATTTTGCTGGAAAAAAAATGAGCTATCATTTCCACCACTGCGGTCAACATTGATTTCACTCGGAACAAAGTGAGTTATCATTTCTACCACTGCGGTCACCATTGATTCAGCTGCAAGAAAGTACAATCGGTTAATATTTCCACTACTGCAGACACCATTGATTTTGCTGGAAAAAAAATGAGCTATCATTTCCACCACGGCGGTCACCATTGATTCAGCTGCAAGAAAGTACAATTGGTTAATATATCCACTACTGCAGACACCATTGATTTTGCTGGAAAAAAAATGAGCTATCATTTCCACCACTGCGGTCACCATCGATTTCACTGGGAACAAAGCGAGTTATCATTTCCACCACTGCGGTCACTATCGATTTCACTGGGAACAAAGGGAGCTATCATTTCCACCACTGCGGTCACTATGGATTTCACTGGGAACAAAGCGAGCTATCATTTCCACCACTGCGGTCACAATCGATTTCACTGGGAACAAAGCGAGCTATCATTTCCACCACTGCGGTCACTATCGATTTCACTGGGAACAAAGCGAGCTATCATTTCCACCACTGCGGTCACCATCGATTTCACTGGGAACAAAGCGAGCTATCATTTCCACCACTGCGGTCACCATCGATTTCACTGGGAACAAAGCGAGCTATCATTTCCACCACTGCGGTCACTATTGATTCAGCTGCAAGAAAGTACAATTGGTTAATATTTCCAATACTGCAGACACCATTGATTTTGCTGGAAAAAAAATGAGCTATCATTTCCACCACTGCGGTCAACATTGATTTCACTCAGAACAAAGTGAGTTATCATTTCCACCACTACGGTCAACATTGATTTCACTCGGAACAAAGTGAGTTATCATTTCCACCACTGCGGTCACCATTGATTCAGCTGCAAGAAAGTACAATTGGTTAATATTTCCAATACTGCAGACACCATTGATTTTGCTGGAAAAAAAATTAGCTATCATTTCCACCACGGCGGTCACCATTGATTCAGCTGCAAGAAAGTACAATTGGTTAATATTTCCACTACTGCAGACACCATTGATTTTGCTGCGAACAAAGCGAGCTATCATTTCCACCACTGCCGTCACCATCGATGTCACTGGGAACAAAGCGAGTTATCATTTCCACCACTGCGGTCACTATCGATTTCACTGGGAACAAAGCGAGCTATCATTTCCACCACTGCCGTCACCATCGATGTCACTGGGAACAAAGTGAGCTATCATTTCCACCACTGCGGTCACCATTGATTTCATAAAAAAAAGAATGCACTATAATTTCCACCACTGCGGTCACCATTGATTTCGCTGGAATGAAAATGAGGTATCTTTCCCACCACTGCGGTCAAACTTAATTTCACTGTGAACAAAGCAAGCTGTCATTTCCAGCACTGCAGTCACCATTGATTTTACTAGAAAAAAAAAAAAAATGAGCTATCATCTCCACCACAGCGATCACCATCGATTTCACTGGGAACCAAGCGAGCTATCATTTCCACCACTGCGGCCACCATTGATTTTGCTGGAAAAAAAAATGACCTATCATTTCCACCACGGCGGTCACCATTGATTCAGGTGCAAGAAAGTACAATTGGTTAATATTTCCACTACTGCAGACACCATTGATTTTGCTGGAAAAAAAATGAGCTATCATTTCCACCACGGCGGTCACCATCGATTTCACTGGGAACAAAGCGAGCTATCATTTCCACCACTGCGGTCACTATCGATTTCACTGGGTACAAAGCGAGCTATCATTTCCACCACTGCGGTCACCATTGATTCAGCTGCAATAAAGTATAATTGGTTAATATTTCCACTACTGGAGGCACCATTGATTTTGCTGGAAAAAAAACGAGCTATCATTTCCACCATAGCGGTCACGATCGATTTCGCTGGGAACAAAGCGAGCTATCATTTCCACCACTGCGGTCACCATTGATTCAGCTGCAAGAAAGTACAATTGGTTAATATTTCTACTACTGCAGACACCATTGATTTTGCTGGAAAAAAAATGAGCTATCATTTCCACCAAGGCGGTCACCATTGATTCAGCTGCAAGAAAGTACAATTGGTTAATATTTCTACTACAGCAGACACCATTGATTTTGCTGGAAAAAAAATTAGCTATCATTTCCACCACTGCGGTCACCATCGATTTCACTGGGAACAAAGCGAGCTATCATTTCCACCACTGCGGTCACTATTGATTCAGCTGCAAGAAAGTACAATTGGTTAATATTTCCAATACTGCAGACACCATTGATTTTGCTGGAAAAAAAATGAGCTATCATTTCCACCACGGCGGTCACCATTGATTCAGCTGCAAGAAAGTACAATTGGTTAATATTTCCACTACTGCAGACACCATTGATTTTGCTGGGAACAAAGCGAGCTATCGTTTCCACCACTGCGGTCACCATCGATTTCACTGGGAACAAAACGAGTTATCATTTCCACCACTGCCGGCACCATCGATGTCACTGGGAACAAAGCGAGTTATCATTTCCACCACTGCGGTCACTATCGATTTCACTGGGAACAAAGCAAGCTATCATTTCCACCACTGCCGTCACCATCGATGTCACTGGGAACCAAGCGAGCTATCATTTCCACCACTGCGGTCACCATTGATTCAGCTGCAATAAAGTATAATTGGTTAATATTTCCACTACTGGAGGCACCATTGATTTTGCTGGAAAAAAAACGAGCTATCATTTCCACCATAGCGGTCACGATCGATTTCGCTGGGAACAAAGCGAGCTATGATTTCCACCACTGCGGTCACCATTGATTCAGCTGCAAGAAAGTACAATTGGTTAATATTTCTACTACTGCAGACACCATTGATTTTGCTGGAAAAAAAATGAGCTATCATTTCCACCAAGGCGGTCACCATTGATTCAGCTGCAAGAAAGTACAATTGGTTAATATTTCTACTACAGCAGACACCATTGATTTTGCTGGAAAAAAAATTAGCTATCATTTCCACCACTGCGGTCACCATCGATTTCACTGGGAACAAAGCGAGCTATCATTTCCACCACTGCGGTCACTATTGATTCAGCTGCAAGAAAGTACAATTGGTTAATATTTCCAATACTGCAGACACCATTGATTTTGCTGGAAAAAAAATTAGCTATCATTTCCACCACGGCGGTCACCATTGATTCAGCTGCAAGAAAGTACAATTGGTTAATATTTCCACTACTGCAGACACCATTGATTTTGCTGCGAACAAAGCGAGCTATCATTTCCACCACTGCGGTCACCATCGATTTCACTGGGAACAAAGCGAGTTATCATTTCCACCACTGCCGTCACCATCGATGTCACTGGGAACAAAGCGAGTTATCATTTCCACCACTGCGGTCACTATCGATTTCACTGGGAACAAAGCGAGCTATCATTTCCACCACTGCGGTCACTATCGATTTCACTGGGAACAAAGCGAGCTATCATTTCCACCACTGCGGTCACTATCGATTTCACTGGGAACAAAGCGAGCTATCATTTCCACCACTGCGGTCAGTATCGATTTCACTGGGAACAAAGCGAGCTATCATTTCCACCACTGCGGTCAACATTGATTTCACTCGGAACAAAGTGAGTTATCATTTCCACCACTGCGGTCACCATTGATTCAGCTGCAATAAAGTATAATTGGTTAATATTTCCACTACTGGAGGCACCATTGATTTTGCTGGAAAAAAAACGAGCTATCATTTCCACCATAGCGATCACGATCGATTTCGCTGGGAACAAAGCGAGCTATCATTTCCACCACTGCGGTCACCATTGATTCAGCTGCAAGAAAGTACAATTGGTTAATATTTCTACTACTGCAGACACCATTGATTTTGCTGGAAAAAAAATGAGCTATCATTTCCACCAAGGCGGTCACCATTGATTCAGCTGCAAGAAAGTACAATTGGTTAATATTTCCACTACTGCAGACAACATTTATTTCCTGGGAACAAAGCGAGCTATCATTTCCACCACTGCGGTCAGCATCAATTTCACTGGGAACAAAGCGAGTTATCATTTCCACCACTGCCGTCACCATCGATGTCACTGGGAACAAAGCGAGTTATCATTTCCACCACTGCGGTCACTATCGATTTCACTGGGAACAAAGCGAGCTATCATTTCCACCACTGCGGTCACCATCGATTTCCCTGGGAACAAAGCGAGCTATCATTTCCACCACTGCGGTCACCATCGATTTCACTGGGAACAAAGCGAGCTATCATTTCCACCACTGCGGTCACTATTGATTCAGCTGCAAGAAAGTACAATTGGTTAATATTTCCAATACTGCAGACACCATTGATTTTGCTGGAAAAAAAATGAGCTATCATTTCCACCACTGCGGTCAACATTGATTTCACTCAGAACAAAGTGAGTTATCATTTCTACCACTGCGGTCACCATTGATTCAGCTGCAAGAAAGTACAATCGGTTAATATTTCCACTACTGCAGACACCATTGATTTTGCTGGAAAAAAAATGAGCTATCATTTCCACCACGGCGGTCACCATTGATTCATGGTTAATATATCCACTACTGCAGACACCATTGATTTTGCTGGAAAAAAAATGAGCTATCATTTCCACCACTGCGGTCACCATCGATTTCACTGGGAACAAAGCGAGTTATCATTTCCACCACTGCGGTCACTATCGATTTCACTGGGAACAAAGGGAGCTATCATTTCCACCACTGCGGTCACTATGGATTTCACTGGGAACAAAGCGAGCTATCATTTCCACCACTGCGGTCACAATCGATTTCACTGGGAACAAAGCGAGCTATCATTTCCACCACTGCGGTCACTATCGATTTCACTGGGAACAAAGCGAGCTATCATTTCCACCACTGCGGTCACCATCGATTTCACTGGGAACAAAGCGAGCTATCATTTCCACCACTGCGGTCACCATCGATTTCACTGGGAACAAAGCGAGCTATCATTTCCACCACTGCGGTCACTATTGATTCAGCTGCAAGAAAGTACAATTGGTTAATATTTCCAATACTGCAGACACCATTGATTTTGCTGGAAAAAAAATGAGCTATCATTTCCACCACTGCGGTCAACATTGATTTCACTCAGAACAAAGTGAGTTATCATTTCCACCACTACGGTCAACATTGATTTCACTCGGAACAAAGTGAGTTATCATTTCCACCACTGCGGTCACCATTGATTCAGCTGCAAGAAAGTACAATTGGTTAATATTTCCAATACTGCAGACACCATTGATTTTGCTGGAAAAAAAATTAGCTATCATTTCCACCACGGCGGTCACCATTGATTCAGCTGCAAGAAAGTACAATTGGTTAATATTTCCACTACTGCAGACACCATTGATTTTGCTGCGAACAAAGCGAGCTATCATTTCCACCACTGCCGTCACCATCGATGTCACTGGGAACAAAGCGAGTTATCATTTCCACCACTGCGGTCACTATCGATTTCACTGGGAACAAAGCGAGCTATCATTTCCACCACTGCCGTCACCATCGATGTCACTGGGAACAAAGTGAGCTATCATTTCCACCACTGCGGTCACCATTGATTTCATAAAAAAAAGAATGCACTATAATTTCCACCACTGCGGTCACCATTGATTTCGCTGGAATGAAAATGAGGTATCTTTCCCACCACTGCGGTCAAACTTAATTTCACTGTGAACAAAGCAAGCTGTCATTTCCAGCACTGCAGTCACCATTGATTTTACTAGAAAAAAAAAAAAAATGAGCTATCATCTCCACCACAGCGATCACCATCGATTTCACTGGGAACCAAGCGAGCTATCATTTCCACCACTGCGGTCAACATTGATTTCACTCAGAACAAAGTGAGTTATCATTTCTACCACTGCGGTCACCATTGATTCAGCTGCAAGAAAGTACAATCGGTTAATATTTCCACTACTGCAGACACCATTGATTTTGCTGGAAAAAAAATGAGCTATCATTTCCACCACGGCGGTCACCATTGATTCAGCTGCAAGAAAGTACAATTGGTTAATATATCCACTACTGCAGACACCATTGATTTTGCTGGAAAAAAAATGAGCTATCATTTCCACCACGGCGGTCACCATTGATTCAGCTGCAAGAAAGTACAATTGGTTAATATTTCCACTACTGCAGACACCATTGATTTTGCTGGGAACAAAGCGAGCTATCGTTTCCACCACTGCGGTCACCATCGATTTCACTGGGAACAAAACGAGTTATCATTTCCACCACTGCCGGCACCATCGATGTCACTGGGAACAAAGCGAGTTATCATTTCCACCACTGCGGTCACTATCGATTTCACTGGGAACAAAGCAAGCTATCATTTCCACCACTGCCGTCACCATCGATGTCACTGGGAACCAAGCGAGCTATCATTTCCACCACTGCGGTCACCATTGATTCAGCTGCAATAAAGTATAATTGGTTAATATTTCCACTACTGGAGGCACCATTGATTTTGCTGGAAAAAAAACGAGCTATCATTTCCACCATAGCGGTCACGATCGATTTCGCTGGGAACAAAGCGAGCTATGATTTCCACCACTGCGGTCACCATTGATTCAGCTGCAAGAAAGTACAATTGGTTAATATTTCTACTACTGCAGACACCATTGATTTTGCTGGAAAAAAAATGAGCTATCATTTCCACCAAGGCGGTCACCATTGATTCAGCTGCAAGAAAGTACAATTGGTTAATATTTCTACTACAGCAGACACCATTGATTTTGCTGGAAAAAAAATTAGCTATCATTTCCACCACTGCGGTCACCATCGATTTCACTGGGAACAAAGCGAGCTATCATTTCCACCACTGCGGTCACTATTGATTCAGCTGCAAGAAAGTACAATTGGTTAATATTTCCAATACTGCAGACACCATTGATTTTGCTGGAAAAAAAATTAGCTATCATTTCCACCACGGCGGTCACCATTGATTCAGCTGCAAGAAAGTACAATTGGTTAATATTTCCACTACTGCAGACACCATTGATTTTGCTGCGAACAAAGCGAGCTATCATTTCCACCACTGCGGTCACCATCGATTTCACTGGGAACAAAGCGAGTTATCATTTCCACCACTGCCGTCACCATCGATGTCACTGGGAACAAAGCGAGTTATCATTTCCACCACTGCGGTCACTATCGATTTCACTGGGAACAAAGCGAGCTATCATTTCCACCACTGCGGTCACTATCGATTTCACTGGGAACAAAGCGAGCTATCATTTCCACCACTGCGGTCACTATCGATTTCACTGGGAACAAAGCGAGCTATCATTTCCACCACTGCGGTCAGTATCGATTTCACTGGGAACAAAGCGAGCTATCATTTCCACCACTGCGGTCAACATTGATTTCACTCGGAACAAAGTGAGTTATCATTTCCACCACTGCGGTCACCATTGATTCAGCTGCAATAAAGTATAATTGGTTAATATTTCCACTACTGGAGGCACCATTGATTTTGCTGGAAAAAAAACGAGCTATCATTTCCACCATAGCGATCACGATCGATTTCGCTGGGAACAAAGCGAGCTATCATTTCCACCACTGCGGTCACCATTGATTCAGCTGCAAGAAAGTACAATTGGTTAATATTTCTACTACTGCAGACACCATTGATTTTGCTGGAAAAAAAATGAGCTATCATTTCCACCAAGGCGGTCACCATTGATTCAGCTGCAAGAAAGTACAATTGGTTAATATTTCCACTACTGCAGACAACATTTATTTCCTGGGAACAAAGCGAGCTATCATTTCCACCACTGCGGTCAGCATCAATTTCACTGGGAACAAAGCGAGTTATCATTTCCACCACTGCCGTCACCATCGATGTCACTGGGAACAAAGCGAGTTATCATTTCCACCACTGCGGTCACTATCGATTTCACTGGGAACAAAGCGAGCTATCATTTCCACCACTGCGGTCACCATCGATTTCCCTGGGAACAAAGCGAGCTATCATTTCCACCACTGCGGTCACCATCGATTTCACTGGGAACAAAGCGAGCTATCATTTCCACCACTGCGGTCACTATTGATTCAGCTGCAAGAAAGTACAATTGGTTAATATTTCCAATACTGCAGACACCATTGATTTTGCTGGAAAAAAAATGAGCTATCATTTCCACCACTGCGGTCAACATTGATTTCACTCAGAACAAAGTGAGTTATCATTTCTACCACTGCGGTCACCATTGATTCAGCTGCAAGAAAGTACAATCGGTTAATATTTCCACTACTGCAGACACCATTGATTTTGCTGGAAAAAAAATGAGCTATCATTTCCACCACGGCGGTCACCATTGATTCAGCTGCAAGAAAGTACAATTGGTTAATATATCCACTACTGCAGACACCATTGATTTTGCTGGAAAAAAAATGAGCTATCATTTCCACCACGGCGGTCACCATTGATTCAGCTGCAAGAAAGTACAATTGGTTAATATTTCCACTACTGCAGACACCATTGATTTTGCTGGGAACAAAGCGAGCTATCGTTTCCACCACTGCGGTCACCATCGATTTCACTGGGAACAAAACGAGTTATCATTTCCACCACTGCCGGCACCATCGATGTCACTGGGAACAAAGCGAGTTATCATTTCCACCACTGCGGTCACTATCGATTTCACTGGGAACAAAGCAAGCTATCATTTCCACCACTGCCGTCACCATCGATGTCACTGGGAACCAAGCGAGCTATCATTTCCACCACTGCAGCCACCATTGATTTTGCTGGAAAAAAAATGACCTATCATTTCCACCACGGCGGTCACCATTGATTCAGGTGCAAGAAAGTATAATTGGTTAATATTTCCACTACTGCAGACACCATTGATTTTGCTGGAAAAAAAATGAGCTATCATTTCCACCACGGCGGTCACCATCGATTTCACTGGGAACAAAGCGAGCTATCATTTCCACTACTGCGGCCACCATTGATTTCATAAAAAAAAAATGCACTATAATTTCCACCACTGCGGTCACCATTGATTTCATAAAAAAAAAAAAAAATGCGCTATAATTTCCACCAGTGCGGTCAACATTGATTTCACTGGAAAGAAAATGAGCTATCATTTCCACCACTGCGGTCACCATTGATTCAGCTGCAAGAAAGTATAATTGGTTAATATTTCGACTACTGCAGTCACCATTGATTTCACTGGAAAAAAAATGAGCTATCATTTCCACCACAGCGGTCACCATCGATTTCACTGGGAACAAAGCGAGCTATCATTTCCACCACTGCGGCCACCATTGTGTCATCTGTAAGAAAGTATAATCAGTTTTCATTTCCATCACTGTAGTCATCATTGATACAGCTGCAAGAAAGTATAATTGGCTAATATTTCCACCACTGCGGTCACCATTGATTCAGCTGCAAGAGAGTATAATTGGTTAATATTTCCACTACTGCGGTCACCATTGATTTCACTGGAAAAAAAATGAGCTATCATTTCCACCACAGCGGTCACCATCGATTTCACTGGGAACAAAGTGAGTTATCATTTCCACCACTGCGGTCACCATCGATTTCACTGGGAACAAAGCCAGCTATCATTTCCACCACTGCGGTCAACATTAATTTCACTGTGAACAAAGCAAGTTATCATTTCCAGCACTGCAGTCACCATTGATTTCACTAGAAAAAAAAAAAAAACGAGCTATCATTTCCACCACAGCGGTCACCATCGATTTCACTGGGAACCAAGCAAGCTATCATTTCCACCACTGCGGTCACCATCGATTTCACTGGGAACAAAGTGAGCTATCATTTCCACCACTGCGGTCACCATTGATTCAACTGCAAGAAAGTTCAATTGGTTAATATTTCCACTACTGCAGACACCATTGATTTTGCTGGAAAAAAAATGAGCTATCATTTCCACCACGGCGGTCACCATTGATTTCACTGGGAAGAAAGCAAGCTATCATTTCCACCACTGCGGTCACCATTGATTTCACTCGGAACAAAGCGAGTGATCATTTCCACCACTGCGGTCACTATCGATTTCACTGGGAACAAAGCGAGCTATCATTTCCACCACTGCGGTCAACATTGATTCATCTGCAAGAAAGTATAAACGGCAAATATTTCCACCATTGTGGTTACCGTTGATTTCAATGGCAAATACTGAACTATTATTTCCACCACTGAAGTCAACATTGATTACGCGGCAAGAAAGTATAATCACTTTTGATTTCCACCACTGCTGTCACCAGTGATTCACCTGGAAGTAGGTAAAATTAGTTTTGATTTCCACCGCTGCAGTCACCATTGATTTCACTGAAATAAAAGTGAGCCATTATTTCCATCACCGTGGTCACCAGTAATTTCCACTACTGCGGTCACCATTGATTCAGCTGTAAGAAAGTATAATCAGTTTTTATTTCCTTCACTAGTCACCATTGATTCAGCTGCAAGTAAGTATAATCAGCTATTATTTCCACCACTGCAGTCACCATTGATTTTACTGGAAACAAAGCGAGCTATCATTTTCACCACTGCGGTCACCATTGACTCGGCCGCAAGAAAGTATAATCTGTTATGATTTCCACAACTACACTCACCATTAGTTCAGGTATAAGGAAATATAATCGGATATCATTTCCACCACTGCGGTCACCATTGATTTCAATAGAAAAAAAAAAGTCATCTATCATTTCCGTCATAGCTGTTATCCTTGATTCAGCTGCAAGAAAGTATAATCGGCTGTTATTTCCACCACTGCGGTCACCATTGACTCAGCTGTAAAAAAAGTATAATCAGTTATGATTTCCACCACTAAAGTCACCAGTCACCATTGATTTCACTGGAAAAAAGCGATCTATCATTTCCACCAGTGCAATCACCATTGACTCAGCTGCAAGAAAGTATGATTGGCTATTGTTTCCACCACTGCAGTCCCCATTTAAAAGTCAGCTATCATCTTCATCCTAGCAGTCAACATTGATTCAGCTGCAAGAAAGTCACCTGTAAATTATTTCCACCACTGCAGTTACCATTTATTTAATTGGAAAAAAAAAAAAAAAAAAAGTCAGCTATCATTACCATTTCCACTGTCATCATTTATTCAGGTTCAATTGTTTCCACCGCTGCAATCATGATTGATTTGACTGGAATAAAAAAATCCAATATCATTTTCCACCACTGTCATCACCATTGTTTCAGCTGCAAGAAAATGTAATTTGCAATCAAAACCACCACTGCAGTCACCATTGATTTGGGTCTAATGAAGTATTATCTGCAATCATGTCTATCAGTGCAGTCACCAATCATATGGCTGTAATAAAATAGCATGGACATTCATTTCGACATTTGCCGATACAACGGATTTTGCTGAAATGAAGTATAATCTCCAATCATTCCCACCAGTACAGTCACAACTGGAATAAAATATTAGCTATCATTTCCACTACTGTGGTCACTAGTGATTCAACTGGAATAAAGTATCAGCAATCACTTTCATCTCTCATGTCAACATTCATTTGGCTTTAATTGTACAATCATTTCCATCAATGTGGTCATCATAGGTCCAACTCCACCTAAATACCATGAGTAATTATTTCCACCACAGCAGACACAATGATTTGGCTGCAATAAAATATAATCTTTTGTAACACTGCAGTCACTCATTTGACTGGAATAAAGTGTAATTTGTAATCATGCCCACCACTACAATCAATATTGATTTCTTACATCCATCACTCCTGTCTCAAATGATTCATCTACAAAGTTTAATTTGTAATCATGTCAATCACTGTGATTAACATTGATTCGGATGTAATGAAATATAATCTGTAATCATTTTCCCCCCCCCCAATACATTAAACATTGAATTAGCTCCAATAAATTATAATTTGCAAAAGGGCAGGTTGTTTTTGAAACCTAATATTTCAAAAGCACGGAGAGAAAACAGAACCAAAACATTATTTGGATTTAGCTGGAATAAAATATAATCTGCAATCAACACTTTCTCTATGACCTCTTGATCAGGCAAAAAACTTACATTTATATATAACCATTTTCTTGGATTAATGATTAAAACTTTTTTTTTTGCTCTGGGAATATCCATTTTTCTGATCAAAAGTGATACATGTAATTTCTCATGTTTAGTAATAAAGGACTAATACCAAAGGTGATTACATATAATAAATCACTATATATCATTCCCAAACACTGAATAAAATATTTTCACTTACCTGATCTTGAAACAACGTTCACATCTTGGATCTTCTTTCTTTGGACATTGTAGATTCAGCCTTTGTTCTTAAGTTTTTTTTTTTCCCCTTTTTCTTTTCTCCCAAATACCAGTCTCCATGTAGTTGATAATCTTTATTCAAGTAGCAGTGCCCACAATATCCTACACCAGTGATTCCCAAAGTGGGTAGTACCACCCACTAGTAACAGTGTAAAGATCTGTGTTTGTCTGGGGTTTTTTTTTGGGGGGTGGGGGCTAACCAGAGACTGTCAGTGGCCTATCCTAACTGTAACATACAACACACATATTGTACCCAAAGTGTATCACAATTATATAATTATGGGAAATATTAGGATATTCATTTGACATACAATACTAGAAACAAGAAAATCCAGTCTGACTGAACATAAAACCCTAACACCTGTTCACTTTGACACTCAAGAGGGCAGCAACCCATAAAGGTTTGGGAACCACAACTGCACAGTCTCTTCAACTAATTGTAAAATCCAGACTGCTCATGATATATGTATTGGTGTTATAAAAATTGCATTCGCCTCCCTTGAAATTGTTCCAGCAAAAGCATTTCTCGAGTTCAATCCATATTGAAGCCATTAATGCCTACCACACATTTTGGAGATGGTTAAATTAATGGGTTAAAAATCACACAATACTTGATTTTCTTTTCTATTTGAAACAAACCTGTAGTTATTTAAAATAAATGTACCAGATTTCATGTTGGCCATTGACTGTTAAATTGACCAATTAAAAAAGCAAAAGGAAAACATCCCAGTGTTTTAATTCATGTTAGCTTTCTCCTGTTTTCATGAAAAAAACTTAAGATACTATTTAAAATAATATGTATGCACACACAGAAAAAAAAAAAAAAAAAAAAAAAAAAAAAAAAAAAAGCTACTAAAAGGAAAGATGTGAAAATGAACAAAAGCAAACTTTAGATGAATAAATTATGAACATCTAATTCTGTGAATCCTAATTTCAAATTAAACCTCCTTCAAAGTATTTTTTTTTTTTTTAGGAAAAGCAAGTTGATAGAAAAAATTAGTTACTTAATATTTCTAATGTCATTGTCTTTGAAGAAATTTCAGTCCATAGCTTTTTTTTTCCACCCCTAGACATCTCAAAATTTGCATAAAATTTACTTGCTGCAAGCAAAATTAACTTTTGTATTGAAGTTTATCTTTGTACCCAAATAAGGCATTTTAAGTGTCTCACTCAAAATGGGGACAAATACTGTTTGTTTAATGTTTAGCAGTGTAGATTTTATTACAAAAAAAAAAAAAAAAAAAAAATAAATAAATAAATAATATCAACTAAGCAGATATAGAGTATGCTGATATGGTACAAGCAATTAATATTTGAGCCCTTAGCATCAGGATGTCTACATTCATTTTAATTTGCTCTGGGTGAATCATTTCTAATCAATATTGGATATCACATACAAATACCTATGAAATTTATCCAACATTGATAAAAATATACTTTCAATATTCATTTTCTCTACATAGTAAAATGTAGAAAGTATAACAAAAATGATTTTCAATAACAAACTTCTATGTCATAGATTGTTTTTTTGCAGCTTTGAATTTTGGCAACCATTTTACATTAAAAGCTAAAAAAGATGCATTCTACACAAATATTTTTTTACAAATAAGCAATAAGACATGCATAGTCTTGTGACACCCAAAATTCTTTTTTCAAAAACACTACAAATCAAGCCCTAAATAACATCTCGACCTTACAGATAATTAAAGGGAAAAAAAAAAAAAAAAAAAAAGTTTGAGAATTGAACAAGTTCTTTATATCTAAATGTTTCAATTAACCCCTTTTATTCATTAACTGCTGACAACTCTCATTTCGTTATTTAAAAATGACTAAAGGCCTCAACAAAGGAGAAATTTAATCTGAGAGATGCTCTTAAAATTCATCTTTTACTGATATTTTAATTATTCATTTACAATAATCAGAAACTGATTTGATCCAATTATCTCATTTCAACTGCAGTACCAAAAGAATCTGAGCACTAATAATATATTGACAAATATTTATAGATTTCTTATATACTGGTTAAGTTGGTTGATTTTAACATGTCAGCATTTGTTATTCAATATCAAATTTTGTATGAGTCACCCAGTAAAGATACAATTCACTATTCACTAATAAGTATTTAAGCTATTTTTACTAGAGAAGACCATATGCACAAACGTATACCTTAGTAATAGTGGAAAAGTTTTGTTTTTGTTTTTTCTGCCCTTTGGCAAATACTTTTATAATTGGAGAGAGAGAGAGAGAGAGAGAGAGAGAGAGAGAAAAAAAAAAATGAAGTCTTGGTATAATATCACTGAAGACAGTGTGATTAACACACATTCAATAATAAAAAGATTCCTTCTGTAGTGAAAAAAAATGTTCATTTTCAAAGCAAAATTTGTTTGCATGTTTGTTAGTAAAAATGGCAAAACCTTATACAATTCAAGAAGCATATTTAGTTTATACGAGTAAAGTGAAAATAATTTTAAGGAACATTTTCCTTATGAAATTCTGATTGCCACTCAGAAAGAGCAAATGGGTCACAGTTTGTCTGTGATATCTATTTTTATTAAACAAAGATTAAAACCTTAATTGCTTCAAAATTTGATCGCATGTTTCCTGTACATATTGTTGAAATCCAAAGTATTTTTTAAATAAGGGACACAAACGTTGCTTGATATCTCAAGAGTTATCTTACTTGTTCTATATGGATTTAATATTGGCAAGAGGGTTACAAAGTTTAATTTGTGGTCACCAAAAATTTCCCAGAATAGTTCAAATGTAATTCATAAATAAAATGTTAAATGCTCAAGATTCAATTTTCAATCACAAGCATTTAAAAAAATGAAAATTTAAGTGGGTTTTTAAAGGGCATTTCAGCCATCTGTATTTAATCAGTAATAAAAATTTAATTCTGAAAGAAGCCTACACAAGAAATTTGAAAGGCCGGATTGATTGCAGATTAGCCACAGTTCAAAAGTGATTACTGCATATGATGAAATTTTTTTTCTATAAGGACTAAAAATTATAAATTTTTCCATATGGAGTCAATCACAAAATCTATTCTGAAAAGCCCCCCCCCCCATTATTTATATATGCTAACAGGCAAAATATTCCTGGCATGTTTCTCATTTAATCCTGATAAAAAGGCACGTTTCTAAAAACAAAGTTGCTTATTACAAATGTTTAAACCCTTTGTCTAGTTGTTTCCTCCAAAGACAATTACAACTGCATGACCCTTGGATTTGCTGTTAACTTTCAATGAATTCATAATATCCACACTAATTTTATAGAACAAATTACATAAATAGAAATTGGAATCACCAAGGGATTCTTGGCAGGTCAAAAAGATTGTTTCAAATGCAATAGTGTAGGTATCTGCAATAAAATTGCAATCCCTAAGGTTATAAATTTTTAAATGAGGGAAGAAAGAAAAAAAAAAAAGCTTTCATTGGAAGCTAAAGGCTTAAATTTACTATTTCCAGTGTATTTCAAACATTATATTGAGTGGAACAGATTTTCATTTTATTTTAAACAGCTGACTGCCACCCACGTTTTTTTAGTAATCTTTCATCACATTTAAAAAAAATTTCTGAAAATTTGAGGAATAACTGATTTAAAGTATAATCTGATTATAAATATTTTTTTAACACAAACGTATTTTTAAACCAAACTGTAGCCATGTTTACATGTTTGACAAGTTCAGATTGTCTGTTGTTCTAGAGACTATTTTAAAAACAATTTAAGAAAATGTGAGTGCCTTTTTTATATAACTAAGTACTCAGTAATCTTTAAAATCTTGGAAAATATTCTCTGCAATCTAATTTTAGGAATGTGGACTAAATTTACTATGTATCTAAGCCTTTAAAAGTTCCAAAATCCGACAACTGTTTTTTTGCAAGGTTCCAAATCAATGTTTTACTGGGTCAGGAGGAAGGCAGTGAAAAAATAAATAAATAAATAAATAAACAAAATAAAATAAAAAAAATTTCATACTCCTTAGAAAGTTAAATTTAAAACAAAATTCTTTCCTCTTAATAGTGACTCTTATCAAGTTCAGGGCCTTTTTTTATCACTGTATAATCTTTAGCAAAACAGTGGAGGTACCTATAATAGCATATTTCTGCTTTTACTTATGGTAAAATATTTTCTTTTTATTTTCATTTCTCCAAATTTTTTGTCTTTACATGTTAAATAATCTCTACCAATTATCAGTCATGTATTGTTTTCAGCATCCACATTTAAAAAACTAGTTTGAATATTATCAAACAAAAATATCCCCTAGAAAATTCTGTATTCATCTGTTTTCCCCTCACCAACTAGGTCCTATTATTCCTTTCACCATACAATTTTTTTTTTTTTTACTTTCCCCTCACAAAAGAATTTAAATGTTATTTTATCTACATTCTCTTTCTCTACCTTTCAAGTTTGGTTTAACCTATTACCAAAACCAAAAATATTTATCAAATTGATTTTGTAGACTGATTTGAGAAATCCATTTGTACAAAAACTAACTTTTTTTTTGCAAACCTCTTACCAAGCTCAGGGTAACAAAATCAGAAAAACCTACTTGTACCTACAGACATTAATACATTACCATCTCTTAAACAACTGAGGCAAGCACTTAATTGTTATCTCCTGTCCAGTCCTCACTTCAAACACTGGGACTTGATAAACTGGGTCATGTACACATGTTTAATATATATATATATATATATATATATATATCTCTACCAACCAAGTAGAATGTACACACACCTACACACAGGTACACACAGGTACCATTTATATAGGCACATACTTAACCATAAGTAAACAACCATTTGAAGTAAAACTTGGTAATGATTACAATATTTTTAGGCTTTTCATGAAGCAAAACAATTTTGAATGTTCAATAATTGGTTATTTTTTTTTTTGCATATTGAAAACAAAAGTTTTCATGGCAAAAATTTCAGTCCACATCATTTCATTTCGAAACCACTGGTGTCATTTCATGAAACATACTGCATGTAAAACAGAGTTCTTGAAATGGCCACAATAGATTCTACAATGAAATCTTAACAAAAAATATCAAAAATGTATGCATTTTAATCTTTTTGACATTATATCAGAGATATTTTTCTTAGAATTTTATAGAAGCTCCAGCAGAATCAAATGTAAAACATTTGTCAGCACTTAAGTTAAAGAAAAATAAACTTAAAATTAACAAAATTAATAAGTAAAAAAAAGTGGACATGCATACATATTTGACACTCCTTGTAATTGACAAGCTCAAAAAACAAATATTTCACATAAGATGAGAGCTTAAAATATTGGATATTTTTTTGATTGAAGTTAAAAAATAAAGTCATAATATACTTGAATTTAAAAAGATTTTTTTTTTTAAATTCATTGGGAAAAAAATTCTAATCTTGAATTTTCCTATTTTTTGTTTGTTTAAAGAGCTTGTAATAAACAAATTAAACTTTTTGCCAATAAAGAATGCATAAAAATAACAAAATTACATCATTCACAGTTTATGCTGGTATTTATTGTCACTGAACCCAATTTATACCATCTTTCTGAGGAGAGCATTAATTTTTTCTTCTCTATTGCCAAAATCACCACCATCATTGTAGTGATTGTATTTGCGTACCCAGCCACCACGCGGGGTGCTCAGCTTGAAGGGCCAGAGGAAGTTTGAGGCATGTTTGAACTGCTTGCCCGCAGTGTAGATCTCATGGATCAAGTCCTCCATACAGATGATACCAAACCGCCCTGGGACAAAAATAAATATTCATAAAGTCAAATAGAACAAGATTATTTGGTCATAGATCCAATCTATGTTAACCCCTAAATTGGTAATTGTATACTTTGCTTTTAAAGAACAAACTGAATCAGTTCTTTGCATCTTACAAGTTTGAAACTTTAATAAAGTTAATCCATATAAGTATGAAAGCTATTAGTTAGATTTTAACAGATTAAATGACTCAAAATGACAATTTACATTTGAAAGGGAGAAAAAAAAAAAAAAAAAAAAAAAAAAAAAAAAATTCTACATACGAGACAAAAAGAAGAGGACAACATCAAATTAGACTGCATAGAAAGATATTGAACTGAGACAAAAAGCATAATTTGAGATTTGGTTCAAAATTAAGTCAGTGTACCTTCATAATTTCATAAAACAGATCACTGTCAATTTTTACTATCAGCCATTGTATTAGGTTGGTGCAAAAATAATGTCGTTTTCTCACAGTAACACGTGAGAAAACGACATTTTTGCACCAACCTAATACACACAACTATCAACTACATACAATATTAGTGACACAGTAGGTTACATTTCACAATGAGAAAATGGTTAACTGGCATAAACTGATATGTCCAAAAATTAGAGACTATACAACAAAAAGACAGTTTCAACCTCTACACTTAAAGAAATAGATTCAGTCAAATGTTGCATATGCAATGCAATAGGTAGAGACACTGTAGCTGTGGAAAGATTCAATGCTATTTGCCTGTGGAATGATGTTTGGTGCCACAAAGACATAGTATCATCTGAAATAGCAACCGCTGTAGATTTTACTCACTAAAAGGTATACCAGAAATATAGGTCACCTGCATAGACATCTGTAGTATCATGAGCGTGAAGATGTAATACTATAACATATCCACTGATAACAGACAAGGATAGCAGTCATCAAACAAAAGGGGATGTTGCATGAAATCACAATCCTAATTCATGACACGCACGACATGACCCATTACTCAATGCACTGCATAATGTTTTCTATGGAGTTCCATAGTCATCAGTTAATAAGGGTACAATTATTGACAGCACAGCCAGAGAGCATTGCTATTGGATCATGACTGGTACCATAGAAATCTTCTGCTCCTCTGTATAGATAGTCAAGTTTGTGGAGAAAAACTGAATGAAGCCATTGACCAAGCTTGTCAGGAAGCTGGTGATGTCACCTGAATGGTGTACAATGCTTTCTGCTAGAGTTTGCAAAGATTACTACTGAAACTGGAGCACCTTTCAAGGTATGACATATCTTGTTGAAACCCTTTTATCCTCGCCAGTGGTTTGGTCAAGCAAAACAAAATGATTTATCATGTATGAAAAGGTGTCCACACAGTTAATATCCCATAATAACTACATTTAAATTCTAACATTAATAGAAAATGTTGCAGATGTGCACACAATGTAGTGATTATTGGCAAGGAAATACCCTAGGGAAACCTATAAATCCCCCCCTCCCACCACCACTGGCCTTGATTCCAAAGCTTGCAACAGGTGGAACCAGTGCAACTGCTGTAGGTGTTGTGTTACTTAAAGGTATACCAGAGATATAGGACTACTGGACTGACATCAGACATGTAGACCCAAACAAACAATTATGGAACATCCCCTGAAAGAGTCAACTGACAGCCGCCATTATTTTTGCAAAAAGAGCAACATAACTAAATTTTTTGATACTTTCATTTACAAATCTGAATATATAGATATACAGGCATAAACAGATGAAATACTTTTAAGTATCCAAAGCAAACAAAATTTCACATATTTCTAATTTCTTTCTACATTTAAAACTATTAAAAAATTTTTTCATATTAAACAAAAAAAAAAAAAAAATAAATAAATAAAATACTTTTAATAAATGACATTTCCATAACACTAAAAGCATCTAAATGATTGAGCATTTTTGTACCAAAATGTCAACAAATTGAACCTGTCTTAAAAGCTGTGGTCTGTTTACATAGCCACACAAAATCTATTTTTTCAGATTTTCTACTTGATTAATACAAATAAAATTTGTCACTTAGCTAATTGATTCGACTGGAGTTTTGTTGATGAAACTTTTTTTTGTTATTGTTCTGTCCACTCACCAGGAGCTACTAGCAATTGACTTATTTTCTTCATCTTTATACTAGATTTTATTTTTATTTGGAAAGAGCAGAGCAGAAATAAATTCTGCACCGACAAGTGCTATTAAAAGGATAAGATATACATGACTGCACAGAAGCTGTGTTGAGAAGTAATCAATCTGCTTTTATTTTCGTTTGTTTTTGACTTTCTCACAATTGATAAAATGTTAAGATTTTTAAAAAGGTACATATAAGTTTTGTAAAATTGGTTAAAGATTTACATCATTTCCATAGCCACTTTTTCTAATTTATCTTTATGCATAAAGCTTTACATAAGCTTACAATCTATTTTTAAAATTGAATATTTCATTATAAAGTTGTAAATTAACATCACATCTAACATTCCCGTTTTTTAAATATTTTAAAGATGTTGGTATATTATTTGACATGATGTAAGACAGTATATTTTTAATTGATTACTGAATTAAACTGACTGCTTATTGCATGTCATACATTTATAACGATAAAATGAGTAAAATTTTTATTGTAATTGATTTGCAAAATATTCTATAAAGACACTTATGAAAATGATGCAATCTTGTAAAACAGTTTGAGAACTGTTCTTTACCAAGTTCAGTACTAAAACCTCACAAATTACTGGAAAGTGATAAGAGACCCTAAAATCAAAAAAAAAAAAAAAAGGTACAAACCTATCACAACACAAAAGTAAAGAACTCACCAAGTTTCTTTTCAATGAGAGCATTGTCAGTCAAAGGAATACGTTTCTTGTCAATCTTTCCATATCCTCTCTTGTATATAAGCTCTCTAACACTCTTCAAGTTAGGATATCTGAGAAAATTAATGATGTGCACTTCAACAAGAGAAATTCTTACAAAATAAATTTCTATGAAAGAGTGTGTGCGTGGGGGGGGGGGGCTAGACATTTCTTACTGTGCTATTTTATCAATTTTTTTTTTTTTTTTTTAAGAGGTATCTATAAACTTTACATCACTAAGATCATTTTAAACCACACCCTCCTTACTAAAGTAGGCCCCTTAAAGTACTGGATGACCTAAGAGTGCATTGATAACATCCCATGCAGAAGAGACAAACAGTAAAACTCTTTAAAGGCTCAAGGGATAAAAGATCATTATCTAAATGAGAAGTAAAGTTTAACATGGCAGACAACATCTGGAAGAATCATTCTACTTGCTCTTGGATACAAGCTACATGCATTAAAATTCCAAATACAAATTAGTATAGATTTCTTTACTTTTTCAAAAGTAATGATTAGCATGCAACTCTGGGAATTAAGATAAAAATCACCTCCGTTAGACATGTTGCAAACAAGCTCTGAGCAGTATCTTTGCAACAACTTTCCAGAAAACACTAACCAGTCTAGGGTTTTACCACAAACCTGCCTACATAACTAGAGTGGTAAGACCAAGGGTATGCCCAGATTTCAATTTACAAAAGGAATTATTTTTAGATTACTTGCCATAAGACATAGGTTGCACTGGCATACACAATACCACATAAAAAAAATAAAAAAGTCTCAGCTTAAGTGTGAAATATGAATAAGTTTTTATTAGAACCCCCCACCCCTCTTATCTATACAACATGCGTCTAAGCAACTCTTGGAATGACAAACCTTTAAATTACAGAATTTTTTTTTACATTGCCTTATCAAAGAAAAATGTTAAAAATTTTCTTTTTGGTCTTTGGATTTCACATCCTTAGACAATTTTTCAGACTCAAAAATTATAAAATAATGAAAAGACTACAATTTCAAATACAGCCAAGCAAACTGAACAATATTATTGGAGTGCATAGGAATTACTCTACAAGGAAGAAAAAGGATAAAAAAAAATTTCTTTTGCATTTACAATAACACAGAATTACCAGTTCAAGAAACAATGTAAAAGCATGTTTTTTGTTTATTTCAGAAATTTTCATTTGACTTTGTTGAATCAACTTTTCACATTTTGCACTCAATTTACATTTGTGATATTTGTTAAGATAAATAAATTAAAAAAAAAAAATTAAAAATGAAATTATGTTGACATTCTGAAATTAGTTTCATTGATATTACTTACATCAGGTGTTTCAAAACCCTTATAAATCATCCTCGGAAAAGCAAATGTAATTTTTTGAGCATTCAAGCAAAATGTACTTGAGGGTTACATCTAAAGAAATGACGCCTATTTTAGTATGTTGATCTACACCAGATGCAGATGGTGGTGGCACTGTAGTCTAGGTTGAACCAGATTTTGTTCCAGACTTTATAAAGAAAGCAGCCGAGTGGCAATCTGGCAAAATAACATTTTAAATGAAAGAAGCATATATATATATATATATATATATATATATATATATATATACACACACATCCCCCAAACATGTACATCATTCAATTGTTCTATGCAGAACAAATTGCACCCATTATTTGTTGATGCTTGCTGAACATTTGTACTGCAAATAGTAAATGTGAGAACAGGCAAGGAGATTCACCAATGGTGACAGTGATGTGTATGACAAGTTTCATTTTTCCTATCAATCCACAAAATGAAAGCTCTTGCGTTTTGCCAGTAAAAATGCACAGCCAATGAAGAAAAACTGTTTTTTTAAAGCAAAAAAAAAAAAAAAAAAATGCTCTATCAAATGATGTTAGTGTGCTCCTTGTCATTATTCTAGGTTCCATGGAAATAAATTGGAAGCATTACTTTTGGAACAAACCTGGTAGCTAAAGCCCATAAAAGTGAAAAGTAAAAAATTCAAAATAATGTAAATGTTATGTACTCACCCCCAGGTAATATATGGTTCACAAATTTTGATCATGTGTAGAGTGGCTTTGTTGACTTTAACAAATACACCATTATTGATTTGACGAAGACGGAACAACTGCATCACCTTTCTAGGGCGAGGGTGAACTCCATTGATACTGGATAGAAAAATTAGTAACCAAAATAGTTTAAGGCAACAAAGAAACACACACAGAGTAGTTTAGCAATGAATTTCCAATTTTTGTAACATGACAGGTGAATGCTAATAAAATGTGTGGAGTTTTTTTTTTTTTTCAAGCATGGCCAAACTGAAGATGGAAAATTGTCAACATGGAATTATCTCCATTTGCAGTTCTAGCCGCATTCCGTCACTGAGATAATTGCTATATAATTACTTGTCAACTGTTATTTCCAGTATTTTAAGTTTGGGGACGAGGCTAAATTTCTGTTTTTCAAACCATGTAAATTAAAAAAAAAAAAAAAAAAAAAAAAAATGGTCGCATCAACATCTTTATTCAAGTGGATATTGATGCTGATGTGCAACGCAGTGGGGGAGGGACCAATGATGACCACTAGCAATTATCTATGGGTAACTAATTTTATGGAAGCTGCTGGTGACTGTCAATGTACCCATAGCATTTTTGAAAGTGATTTGTCTATGACAAATTAACATTTTTTGAGAAAATGAAAACCTTCTTACCCATTTTGCTTCTTATTGAACCCCAAGAGTCCACAAGGAGTAATAAAAGTTAATGTTATATTGTTAATGTATTTGTAAATATATGTTTTTGATTTTTTTTTTAATTTTTCAACATCAAAACAAGCATGCAAAACAATACATTGCATCAAAATATTACTTATTCATTCTTTCATTCGTATACAGAAAGCAAAAAGTTATAATTTTAAAACAGTAGGTATTCATGTTTTTGCACCATTAAATGCAGAAGCAGTTGGAATCATTCTCGAAAGAATTTAGCATGCTAAAGGTTGAAAAATAATCATGGACAGCCACATTAAAATAACCTTTTCAGTCTGATCAAAAGCCACTACTTACCCCCTGATACGCATGATAAATGCAACTTTAGGTTCATCTGGCACATAGAAGTTCCCAGCCCTGCGAGCCATCCGTCTCAAGCGGATTTCATCACGCGCCTGTTGACGATATTCCTTGACATATTTCTCAGCTCTCTTGAACATCACCATTCTCTTCTTTTTGCGGAGCTAAAATAGGACAAATTAACAAACATAAAACTTGAGCTAAAAATCTAAACGCTTGTAATATGGCAGTGATTATTAATCGCTTCTTGAGTTAATGGAAGAGGATGCACATTACTCACTGTCTTTTCCTTCAAAACGGCCTTTGCACGTGAAGTGATACGCATTTGTTTAAGCTTCCTCTTCTTCAAAACAGATTCAGGAATTTTAGGGATTGTTCGGGGTGTGGCTCTTAAAAAAAAAAAAAAAAAAAAAAAAAAAAAAAAAAATTAATTGAAATACTTTTAGTTATTCAAGAGGTTAAACCCACACTAAAAAAAAAAAAAAAGAAAAAAAAAAAGTATACAGCACTGAAACAATTTTAAATTTTACAAAAATGGCACCTAATAAAAACATCTTCTGTGTTATATTTTATATGTAAACAAATGTTTTTACAAAAAAAAAAAAAAAAAAACTCACGTTTTCTCATCCTTGGTGCCTTTTTTTGCTTCACTACTAACTTTCCTGCAAAGAAAAACATAATTGTGTGTACAAATGAAAAAGTTTGAAAATTTCACTGAAATGCCATTAAACATCTTTCTTCCTTCCATTCAGTCATTCAATCACTGAAATCAAGCAATTAAAATGAAATTGTTTAGGAGGTATCTTCCCTTCTTTCCACCCTATCAAAACAGATTTGCAGGGTGTAAAAAGTCATACTAATTAAGAAAGAGGAGAGACAAGTACAATTACAATAAAATTTTTACTTACTTTTTTTGGTAGACGATTATCTTCCTGGAAAAAGAAAAAAGTTTACAATTTTAAATCTACATCTCTATAAATTTGCCCCAGCAATTTTTATTTTACAGACATTTAAAATAAACTTAGGAAGAAGTCAAAGTGAAAAACAATTAACAAAAGATACAATAAAAATGAATTTGCAGATACTGAATCGTTACACTTATAAAAAGTGAAGTAGACTAATTTTAACCCAATCGGTTTTCTAAACTGATAATCGACTGCACATTTTTACTTTAAAGTTTAGATTCCTTTGTAAGTAATCATATCAAGGCAACTTCTTTTCAATTATTCAATATTAAATTTTAGCACTTACTTTTTCTTGCTAGCCCCAGGTCCAGTCCTAGAAAAAGAATATTGTAAAAAATTTCATGTAAATTTGTTAAAACCAACACTATGTAGGAACTGTCTCTCTCTCTCTCACACACATACACACACACAAAAACAAGAGATAACAATAAAAAGGACCATAATATCTAATATTTTAATTGAAACCTATTCAATAAAAATAATCTCAAAAATATTTAGTCTAAAAAAAAAAAAAAAAAAAAAAAAAACTCATTAGAAAACAAATGCCTTGAACTATAAAAAAAATTTAACAGCAAAATTATGTTTGCAATACTTTTAGTTATCGTGTATGTGTGTGCACACATTATATGATTAATCGAAATTTGTTATTTAGCCGATTGATGTTATATTCAGCACCTTAGTTCCAGAATTAAAAAATTCTTTTTGTAATTGTTAGGTTTCAAATGTTCAACGCCCTGTCTGATATGCCCTTTCAGATTTTCTACTTGATTAATACAAATAAAATTTGTCACTTAGCTAATTGATTCGACTGGAGTTTTGTTGATGAAACTTTTTTTGTTATTGTTCTGTCCACTCACCAGGAGCTACTAGCAATTGACTTATTTTCTTCATCTTTATACTAGATTTTATTTTTATTTGGAAAGAGCAGAGCAGAAATAAATTCTGCACCGACAAGTGCTATTAAAAGGATAAGATATACATAGGAATTTTAAACTATTTACTGTCCAGTTAAAAGTTCACAACTTAAATTTTTGACTGGTCGGATTTTACAGGGAGTGGAGCAGCCTAAAAACTGATATGAGTGTTATTCAACTAGTATGTATAGAGGAAACATTTTAAAAGCTTTCCATTGTTTAATTACTGTATTTTCTGTATAGGATTGCCAGAAAAGTGCAGATTAATGATTTAACACAAAAGTTATATACCTAAACAATGACTTAGCACATTCACTATGCACAGACATTCATGTCTTTTTTTAAATAATCGAATTCTATACTTGCCTTTTATCTCCGCTGGCAGAGGCTGGCCTGTAAATAAAATGATATAAATGAGAAAAACGTTGATAGTAAAATTTATATGTAAATAAAAAATTTAATGCACATTTGAAAAAAGAATAATGATTTTAACTCACCGCTTTAATTTAGCCCTGAAAAACAAAAACGAAAAATATTTTAGTTATACATAGAACTTCAAGTATTTATATACAGTTTACAATGATTTCAGCAACTGTGCACTAAATTCTCATTCATTAAGTATGTATTCCAATTAATAATAATTATAATTTAACTATTCTAACGTACAAATGAAATTACACTCACCTTTTGGTCCCATCAGCTGCAGCTGTTTTGCCTTTTGGAGCACCTGCAGCTGTTTTAGCCTTGGCTCCAGCCAATTTAGCCTTGGCTGCAGCCAATTTAGCCTTGGCTGCAGTTGCAGCAGGTTTGCCTTTAGCCACCTTATCCTTGACTGCAGTTGCTTTATCCTTACCTACAGCAGGTTTGGCTTTGGCTCCAGTTGGTTTGGCCTTGGCTGCAGCAGGTTTGTCCTTTGCAGTTTTATCTTTAGCTGCAGCTAGTTTGGCCTTGGCAGCACCTGGCTTGGCCTTAGCAGCAGCTTTGTCCTTAGCTGTAGCAGGTTTGTCTTTACCAGCAGCTGCTTTAGCTTTGGGAGTGGGAGTAGCAGTTGCACCTCCTTTGACTTTGGGGGCTGGTGTTGCAGCAGCTGCGCCTCCTTTGCCCTTGGGAGCTGTTGCAGTAGCTGCACCCCCTTTGGCCTTGGCAGCCGGTGTTGCAGTAGCCGCGCCCCCTTTGGCTTTGGCAGCCGGTGTTGCAGTAGCCGCACCTCCTTTGGCCTTGGCAGCCGGTGTTGCAGCTGCACCTCCTTTGGCCTTGGGAGCAGTACCTGCAGCAGGAGCAGCTGCACCTGGTTTAGCCTTGGAAGTAGCACCTGCAGGAGTTGCAGCTGAACCTGGTTTGGCCTTTGGGGTAGCACCTGCAGCTGGTTTGGCCTTGGGAGTAGCAGCAGGCCTATTAAAGATTAAAAAAAATAAATTAAAAAAAGCCTTAGAATTTTATTAATTTCATTTTTTTCAGTAGAATATAGAGAAAATTCAATTGTGATGTCAAAATTTGGATTAGGTTTGTTATCTGCATGGCAACTAAACACTTGTTTAATAAGCAATATTTCAATTCCAATGTGACAATATGGATGTGCACGTCCGGCAGGAAGTAGGTGGCTTATATTAACCTTATCATAGCACCATATCCATTTTTTGAGGTAACAAAGGAAAAAAAAAAAAAAAGAGAAACCTTTTAACACTTTTAGCTTCCGGGAATTAACGGAGAACCTGACAAACAGTCATTTAGCTTTCAATTGAAAGCAAAATTGAATTTTCATTATTAAAATTTAAGTATCAAAAATTCAGTGGAGATACTTATAAGAAAATTTCTGGAGCATATGAGATTGACACTCACAGGACACTGATGGTAACAGGCGAATTGCACATAACCTACTTAATGAGCCTGTATAAATGGACAAAACTGGGATTAAGAAAAAGTAAAGGAAGTAGTGTAGAGATATGATCGCCTACTTTCTAAATGGACATGATACATAGAAAAAGGTAACAGGAAAATGTTCAGGATCAAATACATGCTATATTAGAATTTATAAAATTATGCTTATTTAAAATATTTTGAACCAAAGTTGACTTAGCTTCTGCACCGAAAAGATGTAATTTAAAAATAAAACAAAGCAGGTCATAATCTTTTGCGTGCTGAATGACATTTACGCAATCATAATTTGTGCTACGGAATGCAAAAAGTAAAGTTCTTTACATTTATGATGCTTTATGGAAAATATATTATAAAGAAATTAAAATACATTAATTTTGAAAATCTTGCAAAAATAAAAATTGTAGGATGTTAATGAAACTTTCAGAAACTATTCACAGATGATTGAAATTACGTTTTTTTTTGTATGAAAGTCATGGCAGAAATATTTTTAATATTTATTAACCCCATAACTAATTTTATGAAAACACTAGAAATTCGAGTTTTTCATAAAATTAGTTACGGGGGTGTTAATAAATATATAAAAAATATTTCTGCCATGACTTTAATAAAAAAAACAATTTCGATCATCTGTGAACAGTTCCTGAAAGTTTCATTAACATCTGACAATTATTTTTATTTTTGCAAGATTTTCCAAATTAATGTGTGTAATACCAAAAAAAACGTGCTAAAAATTATCTATGTTATTTACTACCCCATTTTGGTACAAAGAGAAACAAGGTATTTTTTTTAATCAAAATTTAGAATGTTCTAAAAAGAAGCAAAAATTTGAAAATAATAATTAAAAAAAACTTCATAAAAACAAGCATTTAGACTATAAAATTTTGTTTTCATAAAGTTTTTCATCAGACTATGCTTTTTTTAGCGATTTCGTGGAGGTAAATGTTAATATCAACAGGAAAGATCAAAGTATTTTTTGAATATTTTTTTAGATTTAATTTCTAGCACGTCCAAAATCTTCATTTTTTTTTTAATCGGAAAAATTAACAGAAAATCGATATACTCCCGTTTTTTTAACTTTTGTTTACAAAAGTGAATGTTGCCGTTTAAAATTGAAAAAAAAAAAAAAAAAAAAAAAAAGAAATAAAATGATATATTTTGAAACAAGGATTGATTATTTTCTGTGATGAAAACATGTTTTTTTCAAATGGGAGAAAGCCGGTCTGAACTGCGGTGTTGATTGACAAATGACATGTGCGTGTTTTTCACCACGCACTGACATTACGTGCGGAAATTTATAGTACGGAAGGTCATAAGTGACAATTTATCTTTACGTTAACAACTCATTTACCTCGTTATTTTTAAGTAGGCATAGCATGAAAAAAAACGGCCGTAAACTTGACGAAAGCAGAATTTTTTTACCAAAATGTTTGTTACTATTAAAGGGAAAGAAAGTTCGTTCCAGAACATTAGACGATAAAATTTTGTTTTCGTCAAGTTTGGCGTCTTTTCCATCAGGCTATGCTCTTTTTGTTTACATTTCGTGGAGCTACCTATTTTTAGTGGATACTCGTAATTCAGTATATTCAAGCCGGTAGTCGAAAATAAAAGGAGCACTTGCTCAAATACAGATAAAATAACGTTTCACCTTGACTAATGAAATGTACAAGCACAAATACATTTAACAATAAATTTAACTTATAATCGTCTGTAAAACAAAAAGGAAATGATTAAGGGAAAAGTAAAAGTGATCCGTAAGTAAGCCTCAAGTCTCTACTTGAGGCTTACTTACGGATCACTTTTACTTTTCCCTTTTGTTTATCTTTTTATACATCTTCTTAACCCTTCGTCATAGATAAATAGGTCATATGTCACTTCCGGTCCAACACTTCGAATAAATCATCAGGTAATACGTTTTACAATATTGCACATTGGTAATAAATGATTCGTTAATATGCATAAGATCATAAAAACAAACACGGTGATAAATATGAAATTAATTAATCAAAGATCAATATATAAACTTACTTTTTTCCCTCGGCCCCTGTCGGTTTCCTACAACATAAAAAAGAACCGTTAAGAAGCATTGATCATCTAAATAAGAATATTTAAATACGATAAACCTAAGTGTTAAGAATTAATTAAATATATGATTTTAGGGTATATTATAAAGACTTTTTCAAATCTAGAACAGAAAAATATTCATAAGTTATATCAAGTTTTAAACACAGAGATAATTATACATTTAGAATTTTTAGTTAGATTCTTTTCAAAATATAGAAGAAAATCAATTAACGTGTCATTTAGTATATTTTTAAAAGTACAAAAAGGATTTACTTACTTTTTTTCTTCAACCATTTTTCTGAAATGAAAAAGAAATACAGAATATATTTTCTAGATATCTTTCATTACAAATAATACAATTTTTTTAATCCCCCACGTTAAACACGTGGGTTAAGGTTACACCACACGTCTTGATTTTAACCAAAATTTTAAATCGACAATAATTAATCAAGCCTCAGGTTTAGCGTGTAAACTGGAACACGTGTGTAGTATGCATACTTATAATTTACATTAGCATTACTTGACTGACCAAGTTAAAATAAATTTTCCCCTCGATAAAAAGACAGATCAATATCGCCTTTTATAAAATTAACGAAACCAAACTTATTTTAAGTCTATACGGTTACAACTTTAAAAAAAAAAAAAAAAAAAATTAAAATTCAATACAAGCATTTGAAAAATATTTAAAATAAACTATTCTAAGTGAATTTTAATTAAAAGTTTAATGGTGCGATTCAAAATATATCACACGTTAAAAATCACAAGCTATGTATTTAAAAAATAAAAATGTTCATGATGACGATTGCTTGCCAACATTTTAACACTAAATCAAGATGGAAAATGCAGATACCCAAATACACACACATTCAAAAATTTGAAATTTTACAATTCGCTAAAAATAATTCGAATTGATAAACTTTATATAGCTAACATTAAATTAATCACCACGTGTCCCACAAATAACGAAGACCGCCATGTTGGAAATGGGGAAACTCAAACCGTAATCAATTCCAGCTATAATTTTCATAAAACATGCCATTGTCAAGAAAAATAACAATAGAAAATGAAATACAGAAGCATATTACTTTCAAAAAATGTCAAATAAAGCAAATTTCCGGAAATAAAAATTCAGATGAAACGAGATAAATAGACAGAAGAAATAACATACCCACACGCTCCTAATCCGAATACTAAAAAAGACCGAGCAAGTTAAAAACCAACCAAAGCTAACGTCACTTCCGTTGTCGTCGGAAAAAGAGTTTCGTATTCATTTTTTTCAAATGATAAATAGTTGAAAGAGGTACATGCACAATTATTAAAATAAAACATTTATTTTTCATATGTTATTTTTATACTTGAAATTTAATCGGTTCAGCATTTGCAATGCTTTTAAATATTTTATGACAAAATACGTAAAAATAGAAACAACTATCAGTGGCTGAGGGAGGGCTGACTTCACGCATGCGCATTGTAATCTTTCCAAACCATTTATTTTATATGTTTTTGTTTGATCAGTTCAAATAGTTCCGAACCTTACCGGGAATAATGATTAGCAATACTCTATCTATCTACATAGATTATTGTTACTGACTTGTGAGTTTGATCGTCACTGTTGTGCCAAATGCCCAAAACTAAACATTACCATACATATTTATCAGTTATTATAGGAATGCCTTTTTTTGAATCAAACAAAAGTATTAAAATCATTTTAAATTATTTCATGTCGGTTGCATTTGGTTAACTGAATTTTTGCACAAATGAAAAAAAAATAGTAAAAAATATTGTATTTTTTTTTTTGTAAGAAAAAAAAAATCATATAGTAAATTTTTCTTTCCCGAGCGCTAATACCCCTTCAAGTTTTTCTAAAATGGTCATATTTCCGTACAAATGTACATGCTGAACTCAAATCAGCAATTAGTAGAATTTCTTCGACTACAGTACACGGAATATTACCGTCTTCCGTGGAATGCCCTCAATGTCATTCACCTTGCTCGTTGCGTGCAAACCTGAAAATATGGCGTTGCAGAAAACCCGTCTCCAGTCCTAGCAGTTCGAATCGTCCTAACAGCCGGAAAACAGAATGTGGCTTCAATGTTGGTGATGCACTTTTGGAGAAGTCACGGTTGCCTGCGTGGAAAGTGCTACTTTTTGTAACGCGTTTCCTTGATCATAACTGGTGCCACAGGATAATGTTCGAAAACTTGGACATTGCAAAAGTCACTTCAGTGAATTGGCGCTCCTTCTGCAGTGAGGTGGAAAATGTGCAGAAGTTGGGTGGACCCGGTGTCGAGGTAGAAATCGACGAAACAGTTATCTCAAAACGAAAATATAACCGGGGACGTCGATTGAAAACGGTCTGGCTATTTGGCGGAATCGAAAGAGTCTCGAAGAAGACATTTCTAGTACCCCTTAACGTCTGATTGCGCAGAAGAAGCAAGGAATGCCCAAACACTTGTCCCCTTGATTATGCGACACATCCGACCAGGATCAATAATTTACACTTTTTACAGTGATTGCTGGTCGGCGTATGTGCGGATATCGGAACACGGACACACGCACAAGCAAATAAAAACCATAATGAACATTTTACATCCAACAGACCAAAATATCCATACACAAACGGTTAAAAGAATGTGGAGGACGACTAACTGGGACACAGAACTGCTTAAAACAATATATTGCTCGTTTTCTGTTTTTAAAAGCAATCCCCAAACAAAGTCTGCGCCTTCACATTTTTTCTGAGAGAGGCGAGAAGATTGTATCCAGGACCCTAAAACTACTTCATTATAAATTTTCATTTTGTTTCTCGAGCGCTAATATCCCTTCAAATTTTTCATTTTTCAAAAATTGTCAATGTCATTTTTTTCCATAGATATGAAACTTTTTTTTTTTTTTTTTTACTATTAAAAAAAATTCTTTACTGTACTACTTTCTTATTCTTTTATTTGTCGATATTTTCATATATTTAAAAGTTAACTTACTAAAAAAAAAAAAAAAAATCACTTTACGGAAGCGCGTAGTGGTTTCTGTAAAGGAAGTAAATAGGCCCAAATTTTATGACTCCGCAAAAATTCGTTCTGCATTGAATTATTTCTCAATAAGCCGGTAATGGCTGACGAAAGATCGAGAAGTCCGATTTTTTTTCTTGTTAACATCCAAAAAGTTAGGTTTTTCTTCATCTTTCTAATTGTTGATTTGAGTTCAGCATGTACATTTGCTCGGAAATGAGACTATTTTGGAAAAATTTGAATGGATATTAGCGCTCGGGAAAATTTACCAAAAATGCTTTACCGTACTACTTATTTTGTTCTTTTTGTTATTTATAATTTTCTAAGTATTTTCATGTATTTGAAAGTTAACTTTCTTAAAAAAAAAAAAAAAAAAAAAAAATTACGGTAAATTTTCATTTTAATACCCGAGCGTCATTCGCTGCTAAACTATTTTCTTTCAGAAATTAGTATGCGCCTCCGTAAAGCGATTTTAAAGAGAAAAAATTGGGAAATTACTTTTTATTTGTCGATGTTTACATATATTTTAAAGTTAACTTTCTTAAATTAAGTACAAAAAAAAAAATCGCCTTACAGAAGTGCGTACTAATTTCTACAAGGAATTACTGTGAAGGAAGTAAATAGGCCCAAATTGTATACGTCCACCAAAAAAATTCAGCACTGAATTACTTATCAATAAGCCGGTAATGGTTGACGAAAGACCAGGAAAAAGTCCAATTTTTTTCATGTCATTAACATCCAAAAAGGTAGGTTTCTTCAATATCTAATTGTTGATTTGACTTCAGCATATACATTTGCATGGAAATAAGACTATTTGGGAAAAATTTGAAGAGACATTTAGTGCATGAGTGTTAAAATAAAAATTTACCAAAATTACTTTATTTTATTTGTCGATATTTTCATATATTTGAAAGTTAACTTCTTAAATTAAGTACAAGAAAAAAGGGTGAAAAAATCACTTTACGGAAGCGCATACTGATTTCTGCAAGGAATTTCTGTAAAGTAAATAGGCCCAAATTTTATGATTCTGCTGAAAGGTGTTCTCAATAAGCCGGTAATGGCTGACGAAAGACTGAGAATTCTGTTTTTTTTTTTTTTTCTTTTCTGGTCGTTAACATCCAAAACGGTAGGTATCTTCATGATCTAATTGTTGATTGTTTTTAACTATTAAAAAAATGCTTTACTGTACTACTTACTTTGTTATTCCTTTATTTGTCGATATTTTCATATATTTGAAAAGAAGTGATAAGTGT
This sequence comes from Acanthosepion lycidas, assembly GCA_963932145.1. Classification (NCBI taxonomy): domain Eukaryota; kingdom Metazoa; phylum Mollusca; class Cephalopoda; order Sepiida; family Sepiidae; genus Acanthosepion; species Acanthosepion lycidas. The sequence goes on along the minus strand of OZ010583.1, from coordinate 31,508,180 downwards.
AGCTTTACTTAATTTTTTAAGAAGAAAGTTAACTTACTTTCTTCTTAAAAAATTAAGTAAAGCTACACTTATCACTTCTTTTCTTATATTTGAAAGTTAACTTTCTTAATGAAAAAAATCACTTTACAGAAGCGCGTAGTGATTTCTGCAAGGAATTTCTGTAAAGGAAGTAAATAGGCCCAAATTTTATGACTCCACAAAAATTCATTCTGCAGTGAATTACTTCTCAATAAGCCGGTAATGGCTGATGAAAGACTGAGAAGTCCGATATTTTTTTTTTTTTTTTTCTGGTCGTTAACATCCAAAAAGGTAGGTTTCTTCATAATCTAATTGTTGATTTGAGTTCAGCATGTACATTTGCACAGAAATATGACAATTTTGGAAAAATGTACTGTTGGTTTTATTTCCCCGAGTGCTAAAAATCCCTTAAAATTTTCCAAAATTGTCATAATTCCGTGCAAATTTACTTGCTGAACTCGAATTAGCAATTAAATTATGAAGAAACCTTACCATTTTGGAGTTATTGACCAAAAAAACGGACTTCTTGTCAGCCATTACCAGCTTATTGAGAAGTAATTCACTGCAGCATACTTTTCGGCAGTCATAAAATTTGGGCCTATTTACTTCTTTTACAGACTTTCCTTGCAGAAAATCACTACCGTAAAGAAATGTAATTTTTTTTTTTTTTTTTTTTTTGGTAAGTGTAGTTTTATTTATAACAAAAACAAATACACCAGAACCTGGCAATGACAAATTAAGAGAACAAAAATAAAGCATTGTTTATATTTTAAAAATTGAAAATAAAAAAAAATGAAATAATGCACAAACTTGGTAAATTATTTAATGTTTTTTTTATTTTTAATTTGTCCCCTTTTCTACACAAAGAAAACCCCACCCCTAACCCTAAAGAACTTTAGGCAATGACATTAAGAGAAATTAAATAATAAAAATAAAGCATTTTTTATATTTTAAAATTGAAAATAAAATGAAAATTAATGCACAATTATTATTTAGTTTGTTCTTTTAATTTGTCATTGCTATTCAAAACGGAAAAAAGGTTCTGCTGTATTATTTAACTTGTTTTATACTTGCATGCAATAGAGAAAGAAAGTCACTTTGTCTTATGACAAGCAAGGTGCTGAGGTGAAGAAATGGACTTGACCCTTTGAGAATCCATCATGAAGAGTATTTGGTATTTTTTTTTTGGCATGAAGAATCAGTTTTCAGACAGGAAAGTTTTTGTTGCATGATGGGAGAACTTTTATTATTTTGTTTTATTTTGGGCCAAGTTTTAATTTTATTTGTTTTATTTTATTTATGATTATTATTATTTTATATTTTTATTTATTAATAATAATTTCCCTACAAAATCCTAAAGGACAAAACATGTCACACAAAAAATTTTTTTCTACTTTGTTATAGATTTTTCAAAAAAAAATTTCTGAATATAAAATACACCTTTGATACTGTTTAATCTGGGGAAAAGTGCAGTGGAAGCAAGGTAATTGAAATTTATTGTAATCATGCAGCTGGTGCAAGCATATATTGGAAAGATCATTGATGACTAGAATAGAAAATTTTAATCTCTGGGGAAAAACTACTCTGAATGGACCCAGAATTTGAAAATTGATGAATTGAAAGAACATTGAAAAAAATACAAATAACACATGAACATGCAGAAAAATTAAAAGGTGCCTCCATCATTTCATTTGAATGATGCATTTCTGGGTAAGAGTCTCAATCAGTAATTTTTATGTATGACATCACCTATGTCCAGATGCATATGTTCTGATTCTTTTTTTTTTTTTTTTTTTTTAAATCATTCCACTCTAAGCAAATGCGATAATGCCATTCAGATGCAAGAGAAAGTAAATCCAGCAGCAAGACCTCTGATGAGGAGGTTTTGAGGAGTGTGGTACCACCTCTTAATTACTGTTGTTCCTAGGTACACCCTGATTTGGGATAGCAGCATCTGTTAGGGTCTCAGTTATGGGCAAATACTGAACCCCCCCAAACTGGTGTCAAAACACTATGAAAGTATATTTCCAGCAATAGATTTTAATAGTAAAAAAATTAAAGCTCCCTAGAAATTAAATTTTGGCATTAAATGACCCATGAGGAGTTGATATGCCATTAAACAAATCAAACCAATTGCCCATTATAAAAAAAAACTACATAGGTTCACCTATTATCTGGTTTACACTCTCCCGTGGTCTTTTGAATAGGAGTAGAGGTTTATCCCTAGTTTCCAGTTTAGGATTGGGATTCTGTTTTCTTCTAAAGTCTACTTCAGCTATATACTCCTAATGCTTGTTCTTTCTCACACTAATACAACTCCACACAGTAACCTACCTTGAGTGGCTCTTGGTCCTTGTTTGGGTGAAAATTAGTTAAAAAAAAAAAAAAAAAAAAAAAAGCAATGAAGGTACTGGGAGTGATAGAAAATGAGAAGGCTTTAGAAGAAGGAACTGGAGACCCAGTCTTAAATATGAACTAAGGGATAAACCTCAACTGTTCAAAAGATGTGTAAGGTGTGCGAACAATCAGAGATGAGAAGTTCTTCAAACCTGTCACTTTAAGACTTGTTCCATGTAACATTCCTTGTCTGGTTAACAGTTCAAGAAGAATATCAAAAAATTAATCAAAACAAGAATCATTCTTTGATTATTGAATAGACACTAGTTTTCTTATGCCAAATTTCATGTAAAGAAAATATAGTAAACTTAGAATTTCATGCTTGCAAAAAAAAAAAAAAAGTGTGAAAATGATTTTTTTTTTTCCTTAACACCACTATTATTTTAACTACCTTCACTTCCTCAGCAATGTTTAGCCTTTTTTAAAAAGTGATTAGGATTTTAATAAAATCTAAACACATGAAAGTGAGTTTATACATTTTCTTTGTACATAATTGACAACCAAAATAAACACTATTTTTTAAATTGTTTATTGGAATGGTTGGCAAAACATCAGCTAATTGCCAATCAATTCAAACATTATAAAATGATAAATAAAGATTTCCTTATAGTTGATTCACATATTTTAATAATTTAGTAAATGTTTATAAATTTAGGAATAAAAATTGTTTTCATATTTTTTTCTTGATAAATGATAAACATTGCATTGTATCAGTTTTAACTCTATTAGTTTTTAGAATGTTGTAAATATAAACATATACTCAAAATTGGATTTTTATAATAACAAATAGCATTTAATATTTTTGTTGTAAATTAAGATGAAAAAAAATTCACTTTCATCGTGTTTATATTTTACTACAATCCTAATTATTGCTTTTTAAAACATTGCCGAGGAGTGAAGCAGTGTCAAGGAAAAAAAATATCCTTTTTGACTTTTTTTTTTTTTTGCAGGCACAAAAAGTCCAAGTTTGCTGAAAATACTTGGATGATTGTTTAAGGAGGCAATGAAGTTATAGAAATAAAAGAATTTTGTTGGCAAAAAAAAAAAAAAAAAAAAAAAAATGGTGGAAACTTTTGCAAAAACCCAAACTGTTTCATAGAGGATTTATTTTAAATAAAATTATAAATGATTTTCTTTTGAAATACACTGTAAACTCTTACTTCAAACATTATAATAGTGAATACTCATATTTGAAATAGATGCCCTTTTTTTATTTTTACATTATGTCCATTAGCCTGCATATCTGAGAAATCTTAAAGAAAATGTGCTCTTTGACAGGAATTAAACCTGCGTTCCTCTTTGTAAGAGAAACTACTGTTTGATTCAGTGTGCTTTACCAGTCAGAGATGAAGAGCATCACAATACAGAAAGGCTCTATATATTTTTCTCCTCTTAAGGAAAGCACACTTCCTCAATTGTAACACTTGTTACTTATTTATTACACACTAACATGCTAAAAACCATAGGATAGCAGTATGTAAGGGTAATGGTAGGTGGCACCACCACACTTTGATGTTATGGAAATGTTCTGACTTACAGTACTTGTACTTTGACATCTGGTAAGTCAGTGTAAATACCAATTAGGCTGTTTAAGGCAAGGTAAATTATCATGCCCCATTTTTTTTTTTTAATAATTTTACCCCCAAGCAAGGCAATAAAACCACTAGGATGCAAAGGGTTACCAAGAGTGAAAGAAACAGGCGGACAGCAAAAGAACAAGATTCAAGGAGACATTGCATTTAAAATTTTGAAGATCATAGTTGACAGAAAGGCAGGAAGCCAGAAGCAAGAAGTGTGAGAAAAGAAGGTTAGCATAGAACTTATGGTTACAAGTAGCAACAATGAAATTATGAGATCGAACTGCCTATCTAGTACTGCACTTAAATTAATGAAGTAGAGGTACCAATGAAGAAAACTGGTCAGAACAATCACCATAAAAATATTTATAGAAGAGGCAAAAGGAAGCTATGTTATGGCACTTGGTAAAGGGACCTATAACCTTGCCAATTTTTGTTTGGATTTTGTCAAATATCTCTAAATCGAAAACAGGAGCATCAAATCAGATGAAAATGGGTGCTAAACAAATGGGATATTTAATTTCTGCAATTATGCATACATATGACATCCCTTAATCTATGGGATCACATGTGTATTGGGAATACCTGCTATAAATGTTATTACCCATAGTTGACAACTCAGTGGCTGACCACAGGTCTTTACTGATCATGACCAAAAGTAATTGACCTAAAAATGTCTGTGGTAACAGATAATGGCTAAAATCTAATCAACATTCAATTCAGGTAGTACGAGATGCCTATCGAACAGGTCATTTTAGCATTCTTTACCTTATATATGGAAAGAAATGACCCACTACAATGCTATTGTTAACACCATAACACTGAACAGTGTCTCACAACATTTTTAATCAGATCCTGGAGGACTGGCAATGTGTGACAGTAGATTAGATTATCTAACTGGTCATCTGAGATACATCATTGAATGGTGACAACTATTTTGCAGCCATTCATAGATGCCATGTACCCCAACAATGACAAGTTATTCCAACAAGATATGGTATAGTGCCATCAGACCCAAGTTGCCCAGAATTAGTTTAAGAAGCATTCTGGTGCATTTCAATGTATGGTATGACCACCACATTTGCTTGTCATGAACACAATCCAAGCATTTATGAAATGTGGTGAAGAAGTTTTATTCACACAAAAGATCCCATATCTATAAACATCAAGGAGGTATGGGCAGCTGTCAAGACAGAATAGCTCAACATTTCCAGAGGTTTTCTAATTACTTGTTGAATTGCTCTACTTCACCAGGGTAGATGGGGCATTATGTAGTACATAAATCACTTATCACATGACTTTTGGCATGGAAATGTATTATTTAAATACATAGAATTTTCACTATAAAATTACATCTAAAATGATTTTGTGAGCAGATTATCATCACAAAAACGTATTACTAATTAACTATAGATATCCTTTGAAAAGTGATTACCATAGAAATAAAATTGGTAATGAATTATAGAAACGTTTTTGTCAACCACTTCACCTGGTTTTGTCACCTGATAGGCTGGGGAACAAATTGGTTAGATATCTATTTGCTGTCTGATAGGCATGAGTTTGTACCTGTTGGGATTCTAATGTCTGGCATTATTGGTTTCAAGCAGTCAAGCTTATTTACCAAATAGGCTCAATGGCAATGAAGAATTGTATGAAACTGCTTAGCTGCTCCAACTTAATTTCACTCAGCCATAATGTAAAGGTGCCACTGTTTGTATAAACAAATAGAATTTTCTCTTTACACATTTACAAGTTTATAGAGGAAGAAGAAAAAACAAAAAACAAAAAAACATGCTAGCTATCACAATACCAAAAATTTTAAAAAAAACAATAAGTTTTAAGACAACATTTTTACAGAATTCTTTATTTGAATGTAATCAATTGGACAAGGCCTTCAAGTCGAGGCAGTGTTTGAAAATGCTGTGATAATACGAAACAGAAATTTCAAGAATTCATTACAGGGGAAAAGAAAAATCTTATAAAAATAACAAGCGAAAAAAAAAAAAAAATTCCTCTCCATACCCTCACACAGATTTTCAAAAAATAAACTCTTAAGCAGATAATTTTATGTAAGTTTATATAAAACAAAGGGACATTAAGGGCAATAACTCACCCCCTCCCCAAGCAGTACAAATGACTAGGAAATATTAAAGTGGTACAACAGGCAACACAAAATCAAGCAAAATGACTCAATATGTGTGCAAATAAGATATAAATGCAATTAATCAATTTTATAAAATGTTACAAGATGTGATGTTAAAAATATTCAGAGATATCTGCAAGTTTTTATATATTTTTTCAGTTAAAAATACGTAAATTTTCTTGCAAGTTTTGAAAATGAAACAATGCTTTATGGGCATGTTATAAAAATGGGGGAAGGGTCAATTAAATAAAAATCAGCAGTAATACATTTTGTAATTTTTTTCCTGGGCAAGATTACAAAAAAGAAAAACATTTGCATTTAATGTTCAAAGGAAAAAAGAATATCCCAACCTTCCTACCATATGGGCTAAAGGCATTAAAAAGCAACCCCAAATGAATTAGTGTTATAGTTATTATCAGGTAAGACATGTATACATTTGGGGAGTCATTTGCTTAAAATTTAGCAAAAATGTTTTTTGAAATGGAATAGGTATATTGCTGGGTTCCTTACATCGTAGTGTACAAAGAAAGGGAGATAATCAAGATTTATTAAACTTTAAAAAAAAAAGAAATTATATATTCATTTAAAAAGAAAGCTGTACAATAGCAATTTTCTTGACTACCTAAATTCAAATTTATTCAGAGATAAAGTCAATAGATAAAAAAAAAAGACTTTGTTGCATTTAGATAATCCTTAGTAGCTAATTGACTTTAAAAAAAAACACAAAAAAACAAAATGACATTGTTGAAACATTTTAATCAGGTTATTTACTTGTATTTATTTTCCTATCGCCTCAGGGTTGTATTAATGTGGGTATAACCAAGAATTGCCAGTTTGCCATGGCCTGTGCTGTCACAGTAACCGTCAACTTTCCCCTTTTTGCTGTGATGGGAAGGTGCTGCCCCAGACTTATAATCACCAGAGACCAGGCACAACAGATTCAATTTTTTTTCTTCCTGCATTGCTCAAGACATGGTTAATTCCAGGGCTAAGTATATCAAATACACAGGAATAACTTCATGCTGATTTGTGAAATCAAGAATTATATAATAGCTTCAAATAAATGATAAAAATGCTTTTAAAAATAAAAATGATCATGAACAAATATAACTATTTTAATATCAATTTCAAGTGGAATTTATTCAATACATTTTTAGTTAATTGATTTACATGTTCATCATATAGAAATTGTAGTTACTTATTTTCATAGATTTGTCCACATTGACAACCAAATGCTTGTCATTATATAATGGTCAGCAAGCTCATTTGACAGTCTAGTCACTAAATATAGCAAGTTCAATCTTCCATACAAGCTCAGTAAACATAAACATTTGGAATCATTTCTTAGTATACACTGAGATTATGTTTATTATTGGATATAAATAAGTTTGGATTCATTACTTTTTTTTCACAAAAACTATAAGAAAACTAGTCATTGCCCATTGGATGACTTGATAGAATTTTTTAAAAAATGTATGACACAGAAATTAGGTTAGTGTACAAATAAACACCTGCATGCTGTCAGGTGTTATTATTCAGGTTAATGTTTTCACAATAAAAATTAAACTGATGTTGGTAAAGTTTTCAGGATGTATTCATATGCTAAATATACTATGCAAATTTCAGGTTATCTGTTTTTATTAGAAATAATTTGGTGTAATATCATATTATGCAACTCAAGGGTTGTTCCAGATTTATATATTTGTATAATATATATTTTAAAATTTAAGATATATAAAAATTGACATGGCTTATGAGAAAGATGTAACTTCAAAAGAGAAAGAAGATATTGTAAATTGCAAAGAGTTGGACAGGAATCAGTGAACAATCTAAATAGATGAAAACATTTGCAAGATAAAAAAAATATTGACTTTAAGAAAGTAAAAAAAAACTGAATAAAATTTAAAGAATAGAAAGAGCAATAAGCAAGAAAAGAGGATTGACGGGCAAGAAAATATTTGTATATGGAAACAGAGAAAAGACAGAATATTAAGAATTGGCTAAATACATGAAAGCAACCAAAGTATCATCTTTAAGTTAATATCAAAGAGAAACAGTCAAGTTAGCTGAAGTAGTACATGAAAACTGAATTCTCTAATAATTTTAAGTGATGAATATTGAGCTACATTGATTGAACTTGATGGCCAGGTTAGTGGTTATGTGCTTCATAAAAATAATCAACCAACACAACATAGAAGGCAATAGTAGAGAGGTGGACTAATGTTTTAGGCTCGTATTGTAGGCGGTAGGGTCCCTTCAAAGTTATGATGTCAAGATAAATAAATAAAAAAAAAAAAATCATTAGTTCTTGGACAAGATATTTTTTTTTTAATAATGCAGGTCACAACTAAGAAGCTTTAAGCTAAAATGCTCATTCATGCAAGATTATACTGCTTCACATTCTACAAAGCTGAGTGTTGCCAACCTTACCAAAAAAGGTTTCAAAGACACCAAATTAATGGAATGCCCCCACCTCTCCAGATATTTATCCAGTACAAAAATATATATGAAAATAGAAAACCATATTTAAGCAAATATCTCTGGGAAGCAATAAAAACTGCTGCAAGCAATGCTAAAGTCAAAAAATAGAAAAGCAAAACATCAATGGAAGAAAGACAAAGGTTATAGAATATCAAGGAGGCCATATTAATATATAAAATAATTTAGGAATATGGGATACTATGTTAATCAAATATATATTTATATGGCCTATATCTGAGATTCATTTAAAAAGAAAAATTTTTGTATAATAAAATATGACACAAAACAACTTAATATTTTTTTTTTAATAATAATTGGTATTACAAGACAAAACCGAAACAATATATTGTTGATATAAATATATCCTGGACGTTTTAACAGTTTTATTGTGAAAACATTGAGTTGCATAATAAAATCTGACATATTGTATGTAAAAAGGACAGAATGTAGAACAGTAGTAAACAAAAAGAAAATTCAGAGATGAGAAATAAAACTATCAAAGCAATGTTTATTAATATATAGCAGCAAATTTTATGATAACCAGCAGAATGTTTTAAGTTGGACACATGGAAATTAAAGAGATGGAAAAATGTACAGACAATAACTCAGCATATTAATCTTCAAGTAAGAAGAAAATGTCTTTTTCTTTTTTACAATTTACAACTTCCAGTTTTGATTTTGTCTGAAAGTACAGGTCCCTGCAATTATTTTTAGACATGACTAAGAATAAAGGGAGAAAAGTACAGCAGTAACAATTTCAATATTCAAGGCACAAGGCAGTCAGATAAGAAAAAAAAAATAATTAAAAACCAGATAATGCTGCAGCAAGATTTATGACAAGAAAATATTACAAGAACATTATGTATTTTATCAAAAGATAAAAAGTCAGAAAGCAAATATTTATGCATTTTAAATGATAAAAAACATTTCTTTTTTTTTTACCTTGCCATGTTTCGTTTTTTTCCGGGTTTTGATTGGTGCAATTACAAAGAATTGTAACGAACCATTTTTACAAATAACAAAGGACTGAAACTGTTATATTAATGCATAATATACAAAATTTGGGTTTATTTAAATAAAATTTAAAAATCAAATTTTATTATTATGACTTCCATAAATTTTATAATTTTTTTTATCTCTTAAACAAAGCATTTATCTTTTTCAAGACAATCTAGTTCCTAACAAAACCAACTATAAACATAATTGCTTATTGATACATAAGAGACATTGAATTCTAATGATTTAGAAAAGATTTCAAATAATTCCAGGAACTGATAAAAAATTCATCTGATCAAATTAGAGAAAATACTTCCAAAATGATGTTACAGATAATGTCAGGATTCTTTAAAGAATTCTGACAGCTGGTCTATTCAAAGTTAATATGAAAGAAATAGGATGATGCTAAGTGCTTGGATATATATGAAAGTGATGATCAAAGAAACTCATTGAACCTGTAAGTACCATTGTGCTAATATAACTCTCCAACATTTTATCACTGTAGTTCCATTAAATTATCAAGTGCATGTACCTCAATTTTAGAGTTTGTGAAATTACCAAGGATGCAGTTTATGTAGTTTACTATGCAGAATTCATTATATTCACTAAATACAAAAGTGAAAATCCTTGAGTACCAAACAAACACATTTCCGTGAAAAGTTGTGTCAGATGTCAATATTACTGTTATTATTTTCATGTAGACACATACACCTACTGACAGGACTGGCATGGCAAGTTAAATTACACAGCCTAAAATAAAGCTTTTTTATATAAGCAACTTTATAGAAACCAGTTGATGCTCTTCATTACTGTTTTGTTACATAGCCATTTTTTGGCAACAGTGAAATTTACTAGAAATGTCCTTGGATAAGATATCCACAAGTAGTCAGTGTTCTTATTACATAAAATATTTATTTATACATGCAAATTCTGGAAATGTTTCCAGTTTGTTTATAAAGAAAATGCTCTGTTTTCAGCATGTTAGGTTTCCCATCTCAATTTGGTATTGTTTTTAAAGAAATTTATTTTTTGTTCTTTGCTTTCATAGACAAGTAATGCTTTTTATTTAACCTTTTCCTTTTTGATCTCATAAGCATGATTAGGAGAAATCATAATCAATAGCAAAAAATAATTCATTTAAATTACATATTTATTCCCTCATTGAAAAATCTAATTCGTTTATCCATATTTTAGTGATCCTCATTTAGGAAACATTTAAAAAAATACATCATCTGTGTACATTTCAAAATCAACATGGATATTCTTCACACAGATTCTAGACAAAAAGGAATTCTTTATGGAATGATTTACTAAGGTTAAAACTAAAAATGCACACCTGTAGAAATCTAACAAACTTTAGTGCAAACAATATTGTCAGTATATTCAAAAAATAAAATGGATGAGAGCTGTTTTAGCATTGAAAGGCAAAGATGATTTTACAAAGACAAAATATATTGCTAGCATACGCAGGAAAAAATATCTTAAAAACAAATAATGAAATAAAAATAGCCTATGCTTTCAAGAAATTAAATCTTTTACAAAAAAATCCATGAAAAATATCAGTATTTTTTGTCAAATAATTATATTTTTTCATTGAAAATTTTGACAGATATAAAATTAACTCTTACTGAAAGCTTGTAAAAGCTATTATTAAAATTGCTGAACATACATACACAAGATATACATGCATATATAAATATGAAATATTAAATCATTTGTAACAGATTATTAAAAACTTCTGTTTTTTTTATACAAAAGTGAATATTCAGTTTATATCTGAGAGAAAAAAAAAGCTAAAACCATAATATTTTTAAGTTGCAAATCATTTTCAACAATTTTTAAAAAATTTTTACAAACATATTTAAGATCTCATTTTTAAGAAAACATTTTTAATGTTCAATAATCACAAAAAAGTTAAAGGTCGATAACGCCTTAATTCATAATGACAACTAAACAGCCTCAAAGAAATGAGCTACAAAGATGGGATATTTTAAAAGTCGATTATTTTAATGTAATATGAGATAATCAGACATTGGTCTTCTTAGTTTGTTATGAGAGCATTTATGAATGACGAAATAAAATTTGTAAACGTTCAACAGAAATTAACCAATATTAAAAATTATCAGAAATAATTAGCTTAGAGCATTCTAAATTTGCTAAAATAATAAATTTTAATGCAAAGATATATGCATATTCAGCAGTGTTACACAAATCACAAAAAAGAAAAAAATTTGCATTTCTATTAAGTTTTCCTAAAAGACTAAATTAAGAGTTACAGTCAAACTCAGTAAGTTGAATAGATTTAGTGACTAAACATGACATTTACTATTTACACACAAGTCACTATTTTGTGTCTAAATTCATTAATAAAAAATAAATCGAACTTAGATGTGATTTTTATAAGATGTCAAAGAAAAATAATGCAAATAAATTTTTTGAAAAATATGCCATGACCCCCATTGTATATCATATTTACTTTTCATTATAAACCAATGAATTATTAGGAGTCATAGTAGTATTATTACTGTTAATGGTTAATTAAAATCCAATGGTGTCATAATTAAACAGACCTGAGGTGTTGTAGACAATAAAAAATAATATTCATACCTGAGAAAATCTGGAATTTCGTTTACCAATTTATAACGATATTGTTTTACTAATGTTCTACTAGAAACTACTTCTGTGACAATATATTATTAATAGTTTTACTAAATCTGCAATGGTTTTATTGCTTACCATTACAATTAAGAAAAGAAACTTAAAATTTTAACAACCTTTAAAATGAACTATTACAACTAACAACAAAGATTATTAATCTTCAACTACTTGTACAGTTTCTAAAGATGAATATGAGTGATAAAAATTTCAGTATCAAAAAAGTCATGAAAAGTACAGAAGTCAGTTTTATGTTATTACATTATGAACACATTTGGTCAATTAGTGAACAGTTGATTGAATCCACTGCCTATGTAAATGCAAAGTTTCTGTGAAAAACTTCAATAAGCAGAAGATAATAGGAAAGGCAATACCTCTTCAACCAATTACTCAAATTTCAGGATGCTTATCCATTTCACCAAGTAATACCAAACAAATATGTTTTAAGAACATTAACAGGCCTACAAGTTCCACATGTCATAAGTTCAATTTACTGTTCTTTTTTATGCTTTCAAAAATTTATAAATAAATTTTTGGAAACATAAAAAAGAATAGTGTGTGTGTGTGTATATATATATATATATATATATATATATATATATATATATATACACACATGTATTATATGTAATGGATTAAATCTGACAAATATTTTAATATATTTTCTGTTTATACATTATTTTTATGGATACAGCTTATTTGAGTAAATGATTCATTTTTTAATTAAACAGTATTAATTACATTTACCGGCTTGAATATTTGAGAAATCTCATAGAAAATATGCATCCTCCGACAGAAATTGAACCTGTATCCCATGGATAAACTGTCATTTGGCCTGACGTGCTGTTAACTAATTCAGTCACAGAGGACTTCTGGTTTAGAAAAGTTCAAATTACTGCTTATAAACACATATATTCAACAACTTTTCTTGATAATTCATTTCTGCTCTGAAATGTAACCAAAGCAAATATTATATCTGAAAATTGAACAGAATTACTGGTCAGAATTTCAAATACTTTTGCAAAAAATGAAAAAAAAATAGATTTTCATTCTTGGCAGGTTGGTAATAAGTAAACCATAATAAATAGGAAAGACAAATCTCAACACCTTTTAGAAAAAATATATAAAAAGACATTAAAAGTATTTTCATATTAATATCCTCACCTTTGTGGTTCATTAAAAAATATTCAATCCTAAAGAAAAAGGTGACTGGGATTATAAAAAGACACAAGTTAGTTTCTTTGCAAACATCTCATTCATTTTGGATAACAATCTTTCCCTTTCCTTTCAAACTGAATATTTGGATATATTTGATTGAAAACAAGTTATGTTTAATCAACCTTGCAGGAAGGTAAATTACACTTAAGTTAAAAATTTATAAAAACAGAAAAGATAAGAGTACAAAAAAATAAGAGACAAGAATCAAATTTCAGGAAAACTTCAAATAAAAGAGATTTCAAAACAAAGCAAAAAAATAAATAAAACACTTTTAGATCTCATTTTTAGTCTGTTATTTGTAAAACCAAATATGTGTTGAATATTAATTTTATTTTCTTGCTTTTAATTGTATACATTATAAATTCATTGTGCTGAATTTCTAACAGTGAATTTATAATCTATACTGATTTACAAAATATTGTCTATATTCACTATAAATATAATTTATTGAAAAAAAGAGTACATATTTTAATTTCTTACTGAATGAATCTTTCTATTAAATTCACCTTGGTATTTTGCTGATACTAAAAATACAATTCTTTGATGATACATTCTCATTGTAACAGACATGATTTTTCAGTTGAGGCACAACATTAAGAATTTTTATATATATATATATATATATATATATATATATGGGGTGATTTGCAAATCAGCTATGAACATGTGTATATCTCTCTTTTGCCCCATCAATAACTTATCAAAATGCTATGTGGAAAAGTTGCAGGTGTTTTGACAAGTGTCAAAATGCCATTATCCCAGTCACTTTTGATGCAAAAAAGTGTCAGAAAAAGACATACATGTATATGAAGGAGAGAAAAAAGAAAATGCTATGCACATATAAAAGTCATAAAAGCGTCCAGGAAAAATGAACACAAAGAAAAAAGTTCAGAAATTGACCGAGCAGGAAGAAGCAAAAATTGAAAAGAGAAAGAAAATGTAGATGATGGTGAAAGCAATGAGAAGGATTTCTTAAAAAAAAAAAATTAAAAAAAAAATTCTAGTGGAAGATCTTTGTAGATTTTTTTTTTTTTTTTTTAAATGTCAATTAGATTGATGCCAACTCTCTCTTGGTTGTGATTTCGACAATCAATTTGCCTGGACGCTGAATGTCTCCTTCTTTGCCCCGTCCAAACAAGTCAACTTGGTGGATTGATCCATCACACTCATCAATTGATGTGAATACATGCTTTCCCATATACTGGTCCCGAAGCATATTGTTATTCCAGATCTATCAAATGCAGAGGAAAAAAAAAAGCAAAAAATAAAATCAGCTCTCTACAATAAGACCACTAAAATTTGAGCATGTTAGCTAGGGCCTTTTTTTTTCTTTAATCTTTTTTTTTTTTAAAATATTCTCAAACCCCCTTTTCATCCATTAAAACTTGAAACCTGACCACTTGCCAATCTCTAGACATTTCACTGTTTACTACATGAAAAGTTTTGTTCAGCTGTATATTTCTTTAAGATGATTAAATGTCAAAGTTCTGTACAGTTCAACAGGTTAATTATTGCTTATTTTAAGACAATAATAAAAATTAGTGTAGATACAAATTAAAAAGTATTTTCAGTAGGGGGCAGTTATCTTCTTTAATTTCAAGACATAACGAAATGAGGTGCACTTAACCTGGTAATAATTCGAATTTGTCACAAATTATGAAGTGTGACAATTTAGGATGGCATTCTTTGTGACAAAAAGCTTACAAAATTACAAAAATCTGTTGAAATAAGTAGTTATAATAATAACAATAATAAGTAGTATTAACAAATTTTTCCATTTTTCTGAAGCATAGAAGATTGTTATTGCTGCCTCTATCTTTCTTTTGCTCACTGAAACCAAATAGAACCTATCAAATGTCTTGTCTTTCCTCACAAATAAAAAGGAATAATCCAGTATTTAGGAGGTACTAGCAGGGCATAATGTATGTACTAATCAAGGAACAAGCAGAATTATAATATTGGAAGGTAATCAAAATTACATCAATAAACGATTTGCTTTTGGTAGTTTTGCTGATATTTCAGTATCTCTTCAGGTCATTAATTTTTTGGGAGTTTATAAAAAAATAAAAATAAAAAAAAACATTGTGACATTAGCAAAATAATTCCCCCTTTCATGTTAACAAATCATATTTGGATCGTGAAATTTTTTTTCTTTACATTATGGTTCTTTCTTTCACCATTTGCTAAATAAATTTAATATATTCAGATTCTTTCCAAGATTAAAGAATCCAAAATAAGTGCCAAAGATTCAAGCAAACCAATTTAAACAAATACATTTGATGTTTTACTAATATCCCTATCAAATTATAAATATTGAAAACTTGAATAAAATGTTCAAGGAAAATTAAAATATTTTAATTTTAGAAATATCTTAGAATATAATTTATACAGATGACATCAAAATGAAAATAAAAAAAGCAGTTTTCATTTTATAAATACCATATTAGAATCATTTACTACAAATGTAGTTGTTACATTTGAATACACATTTCATGCACAAAAGCTATTATATTTTTTAGTTAAAGATATTACAAGATATGTCTGTCAGTAGCATAAATCTCAAATAGAAAATGCTACAAGCAAAATTTGTAATATTGTCAAATGAATTGTGAGAAACTGTGTGTGCATGTTATTCTGTACATATTAAACTGTCGGTTGGGATACCACATGTACTGAAATGGGTCTGACTCATACAAGACACCTGGACAGAGCCTATCTTCAAGCTGATTTTCAATATAGTATGGTTCTTCAGGACAGATTACCCTAACAAAGCTAAAGCATCCACTGTACCCTACTATTTCACTCATTTTGAGAAAGAAGAGCTGGCCATCTCGCTTGTTGGCTATTGTGGCATGTGGAGGTTTCCTTGCTTTACTCAATACAGCAGTAACTGCAATGGAATTAATCAGCAGAGAACAGGTGAAAGTCCCAGAACTCGTAAAAACACTGACAGAGCCCTATTTGGCCTCTTTTTCCACTTTTCCTTTTCAGTTATTGCTATCTTCAAACCCAGCTCGAAGAACCACTCACAACCCTTGAAGACTTCTGACAGTTTTAAACTGAGATTTCTTGTACCATGTGGGAACAAGCAGAGAAATATCCCTTTGAGACACCTACCCAAAGGAAAAATTACTCGCAACACTTACTGCAAAAGTCCTGTACCAGTCCTAGCAGCTTGACAATGAGATTTCTCATTCTTCATGGGAACAAGTGGAGAAATCTCTTTGAAACATTTACTGAAGTGAAGAGCTCTGGGAAACTCAACTTTTTTCCCCACAAAATACCACTATTTTGCACTTTTTTGACCACAAATAAACACTTTTAGTTATTTCGAGCTTTGGTTTGGTTTGGTTTGTCTTACAGCATATCAACCTCAATGGGTCATTTTTTTTTTCTGGTAATATTTTTGTTTTATCAAAAATCTATTTCTGTTAATATTTTTTTTCCTCAAAAATGTATAGCTGGTAATATTATTTTTCAAAAACCTATAGCTGGTAATATTTTTTTTTTCCTTCAAAAATTTATTTCTGGTAATAATTTTTTTACAAAGTTTTTCCGGTATTAAAACCTATTTTTACACTTTTATAATGCCTTTTACCTCAGTTTCTGGGTTAACTATTTGCCCATAGCTGGGACCCTAACAGGGGCTACCACCTTGGGTCAGGGTGGACCTGGGAACATCAGCAATTAAGAGGAGGTTCCACACTCCTCAAAGCCTCCTGATCAGAGGCCTTGCTGTTGGACGTAGTTTATCGTCTTACCCCAGACGTGGATGTAGTTTATCATCATACCCAGGATGCTTCAAGCTTTGGGTTTGTTCATTCCACTATACACTGCTGAGCACATGCATGCATGCATGCATACACACACACACACACACACACACAACTAGAAAAATCCCCACAATTAGTGTTAAGTGAATGCAAACTGCCTCATACAAAATTTGAATTTGGCCTGCTAATTTCATTTGATCCACCAATAATAATTATGCCAGACATGCCTCCAGTTTGCATATATTATGAGAGTACAAAAATTATCAGAAACCTTTTATGAAAACTATACACTGAATACACAATTGAAAAAAAAAATAAAAATAAAAATAAGTGAACATTTACATTTGGAAAGCAAATTAGGGTTAGTAGACATAATATCATACCTGAATTTTAAGAGGTGAATTGGTTGGGTTTCTCCGGAAGAATATGGCTGAACTATTGAAGTCTGGATCTGTAGTGTCTTTCCTAACAGGAGAGTACACCTTTTCTCCCTCACATGATATTATTACATAAGGATCTGCACCTATTTGCAAGGAAGTTGAAGACAAATACTTAAATTAACAATTAAAAGAAAAAGGGTATGTAGATTTGTGGAGTTAAAACAATATTTCGCAAACCAGACAATTTTGAAGGCTCACAAAGAATAAACATAAAATACACAATTACACACATGTATGTCCATGAAAACTTAAAAAATAAGATAATACAGACACCTTTCTAATGTTGATTTTGTCAAGAAAGATCTTTTTACTTGACTTCTGAAAAAATTAGTTCTCAATTTTTCTGTGTTGTATGAGACATTTGTTTGAAAAGATGTCTTTTCAAATAGTTTTGAGCCCCAACTTTTCCTCATTTATATTCATGGTCAGACACTTTCCCTCTCATATTTAGTTAACTCATCAATTACAATCGCGAGGTAAAGGAAATTATATAAATATTGTTTTATATTTGCAGAGTAAAAACTGTTCAAATTACATGTCAAAATTCTTTTTATGATTTTGCCAAGTTAATTTTCATTCAATTGTTCATGTAACTGATTATTCTCAACTGAACTTTTTTCTCTAAATAGAATTAATATTGAAATTCAGAACCAGGAACTGATTTACTTCTTTATGGCATAAGATGTTTATACAAACTATAACATCATGAACAGGATTGATTAAATGAATATGTCAAAATTTATTCATTCTTATGTTTACATATATAGTAACACTTAACACAGCAAATTTTGGTAGTAAGGGGGAGAAGAAGCAAAAAAAAAAAAAAAATTATTTTAGGGCTAAAGTCATTTGAACTTCATAAACAAAATTTGGCTTTTCTGATTACGACTCACTTGCTTAGTTTTAGTCATTTTTTGCACTAAGAAAAAATTCTGATGATAGAGAAAAAAAATAAGGTAATTAAATCCAGAATTATCTAACAAGTTTTGATCCTCAGTCACTATATAGTTCATTGTTTTTAAAGAAAAAAATATTTTCAGCAGTCGGAAAGCACATTACTGACAAGACTATTATAAAGTTTGTAATGTTTTTTCGGTGACTTTCAAAGACAATATTTAGATTTGCTATTTTGTTCTACCTTCTGTCATCTTTGGGGCAGCTTCACCATTCCATTCTCTTAGAACTTGACAACTTTCTGGTGATCAACAGGTTTAAGTGGTTTCCACAGACTTCAAAAGAGTTCAGGTTCTTCCCATTAAGAGAATTGAAATGTGTTAATCTGAAATTGCAAGGTCAGGTGAGTATGGTGGATGTAGTAGGACATCCCAGCCAAGTTGTACCAATCTCTACTGGGTCTGCAAAGAGACATGAAGTCTGGCATTGTTCTGATGGCATTGTTATTCAAATTGACCAATTCCAAATATTTTTCATCAGTTGTTGCCTTTATTCAGTCCAAATGAGAAGAGGACTTGTCTGAATTCAATGCCTGAATTTGCATAATACACATTATACACTATTTCAATCCCATCACATACACAGCCTCACCTTCAGATGCAAATTGGCTTTTGGAGTTATTAATGGTAGCTCATTTCATTTTCCTCCCAGGATCTTCTTCATTCTCAGTTATGTGCAATACGTGATACACACTTAGGCAGTCATGTATCTTTCAATACATGACTGACGAGGCAGATTTTTTTCCCACAGTAGATTGCCATTTCTTTCTGAGGTAGACCAGTTGCCATCCAAAGCTATAGAACCCAATCTCTCCTGCTATTTACCCATAGCTAGGGGGAGAAGAAGAGGATTCATACCTCCCAAGAGTTTAGCATGTAAGTGAATGTAATGAATTCAACTGAAATTTGAACTCAGCTCTCCAATCCATCAATCTGAGTCGCTATCCATTACTCCACCATGCCTCTTCATTCTACATTGTTGTAAACAATCCAATTTGCATCACCTGTAATTGTCCTTAAAAAAAAAAAAAAAAAAAAAAAAATAGATCACTTTTGTTTGATGAGAGAATTGTAAATGGAAATGTTGTCCATCAGATTTTTTTCTGTTAAATCATGAAAAGGTACCCAAACATCATGACGATTCGTATATACGAATGTTTTCAATGCCCAACAATTTTCAAGGTATTTCTGATGTCCTATGTCAAGAGAACTGGATTATTTCTAATCAGCATTTTGATTTGGTCAGAATCAATGACTGCAGGCCTGCCAGACTGTTCTCAATCTTCCAGGTCAACATTTTCACTTCTGAACTTAGCAAATCACTTAAAAAACTGTGCTCTCAGCTATAACATCATCTCTATAAATGGCATATATAATTTTGTTGTTTGTACAACATTTTTCTTTTCCAGAATTAAAAAGAACTTCAAAAGATGAAAATGCACCCCCTTTTCTTCTATTTTCACTTTTAAACATAAAAACATTTACAATTCTCAATCCATATACAGCTTATATAAAAAGATGAATGCAAATGTTACCTCTTGTAATATAATAATTTTTGTCTGAATTTCTGGGATGAGGAGTTATCATTATTTACACTATTTACATCTGAACTATTGTCCTCATCTTTGTCGTTATCCCTACATTTTGGCCATTGTGTCCTTCAAGATGTCAGGGATATTTTGTCTAGCTCTTATTCTAATACTCATCAGTTATTGTTTGCTGAGTTTCCACTGAATCCAAATACACACTGCCAGCCCAGGGATTGAACTCACAATTACTATGTCACCAAATTCACAAACAAATGCTTTAATTCATGAGGCTATTGTCTATCCAGTGATATAAGTTTTCTAAATTGCTTATATATATATATATATATATATAAAAAGGCTAATGTGTGTTACTTTGTAATGCATAAAGTATGCTTTGCTATATTTTTGTTCCTATTTTAAATACATAATTCTACTATGAAGCTGAATAAAATGGCATGAAAAATAAAAAATCTCTGAAGATTTATGTATATAGTTCAAAAGTTTTCTGTTAAGTTATAAAAATATTGATAAGTGTATAATAGTTACTACTAAGTCTACAGGAAGTCATTTTTTGGGTTCTGTTTTTTTTAAGCTTTGTTTTCCATGAATTTTTATTCTAGAATAACCTCATTTTTGCCTCATAAAAGATTTATAAAGCAGTATGCATGGGACATTTACAAACCACTGAGCAAATCTTTAATATGAAGCTGGGAAGATCATACCTGTATTTTCCTGTTTCTCCAGTCCAGTGGCTTTAATCACTTTAACACGTGTCACAAGAATGGGTTCCTTTGCACAGCATTGCCACATAGTACGGACAGGTTGGTCATGTTCAAGTACCCTAGAAGAATTAATAAAAACAAATGCATATTTAATTGCAGTATTAAGAAAATGAATTACTACACAACAGGTTATTACATTTCATTAAATCAATGATCGACAGTACTTTACTCATGATCAGATAAGCATGTTTCATCTATCTCACACACACACACACACACACATACGTGTGTGTGTGTGTGATAGATGAAATATATATATATATATATATATATATATATATATATATTATTGATTGTGTATTTGGGCAGCAATTCCTCTTTTATACAAGTTTCATTAAAGATGATTGACAAAGTACCGCGATTAAGTTTTTATTTAAATTTTTCTTGTGTTCATATAAGTGTTTTCTTTTCTGGACACCAGGTGTGTAAAAACTGTCCAAAAGTTGTTCATATCCAAGTACTTTAGGATATGCAGAACTTTCATTTATTATTTTTAACTGAATGTGTGGGTCTTTTTATGTATGTATCTGAAGTTATAGGAATGTTTTATTTTCCAATCACAGTCATAATTATACTGGTCATAACAACAAACTCATAAATAAATATATTCGTCATAACACTACATGCCTATCTAGATGATTCACGTTACATCTATCTGACCATAGCACAATTAGGACCCATTTAAACACACACAGAAACCTACCAAACTCCATCCACAACATACTACAGTGTAACCCGGATATAAGAGAGTTGTCGGGACTGGAGAAGAAGTCTCTTATATCTGGGTTTCTCTTATATCCGGGTTTGGTCTATTTTGTTTAGGTAAGTATTTACACTGTAGTAGAAAATAAAAGTATAATAGCCTCATCCACATGTAAAAAAAAAAATTAAAAATAATGGAAACTAATAATAAAAAAGGAAAACTCAACACTCAATAAAATTAACTATGAATATGGCCACAATGTGCTTATGTTTGTAAAATAAAAAATTCCTGTAACTTCTGAATGATACATATGAAAACCCACACATTCATTTAAAAATAAAAATCATTCTTGATAATGTCTAAAAGAGTAACTGAAAGCACTCAGATATGCAGAACTTTTAGGCAGTTTTTATACACTTTGTGTCCAGAAAAGAAAACACTTGTATGAACACAGGAAAAAATTAAATAAAAACCTTAATCATAGTACCTTGTCAGTCATCTTTAACAAAATATATACACATACACACATATATGTATGGGGAAAACAATATATAAATATTTATAAAGCAAGAACAATTTTAAGGGAAAATTTTAAGGGAAAATTTTAAGTAGAAAAATTTTTTGTGTAATGTATTTCTTTCTTTGGGACTTCATCAGGTTAAAAAGTTGATGTTTACATTGATGTGTGACTACACATGCACACAAAGGAAAGGGGATGTGGAGAATTTTAAATTTCATTTTTTTTTTTTTTTTTTTAAGGTATGTGTTTGGGTAAATAACCTAACAGATTTCATTTAATTTCTTTTTTTTTTTATGTTTCCATCACTTTTCTTATTAAATGTCACACATTGTGATAATAGGAGATCTGCATAGAAAGGTGAAATGTTGTAAGAACCCAGACATAAATTTACTGTGGATGATCTAGCAATTAAAACACTTCTAAACATTTTCATTTTAGTAAATTACTTTCTTTTAATTAAGGTAGCTTTCTTTTTTCTTTTTTTTTTAAATAAATAAATAAAAAATATCAAAATTATAATCAGTTTCATTACAGTGAGCAACTAATACATTTACTGAGCTGGTTTTTTTTGTGTTCATATCTTTTATTTAAATTCTTTGATGTTTCTTTGTGACAATTATTACACATGATAGATTAAATTCCTCCAAGTTTTAGCTTATTAAGTTCTTAGAATATTTTACCTTTCTTGTCAGACCTTCTATTATTACAATGTGGCATATCACATAACAAAAGTGATGGAAAAAGAAACTAAATGAAATTGGCTAGATTATATACTCAAATCATATATTTAGTTTGCTTTAGTTTGTTTTACTGCATATCAACCTCAATGGGTTATTTAATGCGACAAGATTTTTATTGCTGGTAATATTTTTTCTTCAAAAATGTATTACTGCTAATAATGTATTGCTTGTAATGATTTTTTCCTCAAAAATTCATTGCTGGTAATAATTTTTTACAAAAATGTATTTCTGGTACAAAACATATTTTTACACTTTCATAGTGTTTTGACCCCAGTTTGGGGATTAACTATTTGCCCATAGCTGGGATGCTAACAGGTGCTACCACCCCGGATCAGGGTGGACCTGGGAACAAGAGAAATTAAGAAATTGTTCCACACTCCTCAAAACCTCCTGTAGTTTATGGTCTTAACCAAGACACTCATATATTTAATAAAAAAAAATTTTTTTTAAATTTTAATTTTCAACATTCCCTTTCCTATGTGCACATGTGTAGTTGCATCAAAATAAACATTACTTTTTAGTCAACTACATCACATGAAAACTTTCTATTTTTTTTCTTTATATATCTCAAGCCTGAAGATTGTATTCAAGTAAGCATGAAATAGACTGTCACTGCTTGCTGTTGATCTGTTTTATTCAGGGATTCCAAACAACACAATGAGACTAACGATAAACACAAGATGAGGGTATTCAATTGAATAAAACATTTATTTATAACAAATATATATATAATTCACAATAATAAAAAAAACAAACAAATGTTCAACTATTATGAAGGAGGGGTTGAGACAAATTATCCAATGAGCAAATATAAAACGAAACAAATTCAAATCCATCAAAATGTACTTATCTTTGCCTTTCCTTTCTTTATATATATATATTTTTTTTTCTATGTACCTCCCATATGAAGTTCTTACAAAATGTCCTTTTTCAAAATAAAGACCTTTGTAGTATTATTCTTTTCTTGGGATAAACTGATAAATAGTCCTTTCATGCATTTTGCTTTTTACTTGGTTTCTGCTGTGATAATCCTGATTTCACCTAACCTCCAATTCTTTTGGGGTTGTCAAACACTGGTAAGGTTTGGTAATCTTCTTAGTATTTTCCATTCTTGTCTTCTTTAATGATAGTCTTGACTATCAGATTTTATAGATACAAAATAAGAACAGATCCATGATTTTGTCCATCTTTTCCTTCAATATTCAAGCTATCAAATCCATTGAATTCTACCGATTCAACAATACAAAAATGAGAACAGACCCACAGTTTCGTCTGTCTTTCTCCTAAACATTCAAACTTTAACTATTGAATTCTGCTGATTCAATAAAAAAAAAAAAAAAAAAAAAAAAAAAAAAAAAAAAAAAAAAAAATCGAGCCTACCAGTTTTGCCTATTCTTTTCTTTTGTACATTGATATTCAAACTGCAATCTTCCCTTTTTGGGTTTCACAAAATACAACATTAAGACTCGACCCAAAATTTTGTCCACCATCTCATCTCAATATCACAGCTGCAAATCTCTGTTTTTGTCTTTCCCTGCTCTGTGCTCACGTGATCTTTTTCTCTCTGGACTGAGCATCCAGAAGGGGAGGAAAAAGAAAGAAAATGAACAATACTAAATCATCCAACTGCCTTTTAGCAATGGCATCATTTTTCTTTTATAGGGATTTGGCTAGATGACTTCAGGGGTCAACTGTCTGGTTTCCTAACTCTTTGACAGGAAAGAAAGAAAGGAAAAGCTAACTATAGAATATATTCACTCATTAGTATAATTATAGATTTGGTATTATGATTATTGATTGTTTAATTGTCTAATAGGTTAGAGATAGCATTACAATATATATATATATATATATATATATATATATATATAACAAACAGGTGCTGAAATATTTTCCCAAAATATGATCAAACATAAGAATTTTTCGTAGGAAGAACTTTTTGCTCTAGTGAAGAGCTAACATACAGAAATGCAAATTGCAATGTTCTGAAAGACAATACTGATTTTTACCTTTGTACAGTATATGTATGCTACTGGATAGTAGATACTCTGATAACATTTTTAAAATCTTCAGCCATTTTGTTACGTAGTGACACTCATACCAGTGCACTGTCTGTGCCTGAGTTTCAGGTTCAATGTGGTGAATCAGTTCAGTGAAAGATAGGTAAGTAACAGGACACAGATGTCCACATGTTCAGCCGGAAAGAGAGGTCAGATTGTGGGTCTTTGAGAGACTGATAATCTTCAAGAACTGTTGTGCATGTTGGATATTGTTGGTAACAGTGATCAAATGAACACTTCTATACCTGTAGACCAGGTTCTGGATGGCCATGTAATACAGATGTTCACCAAGATAAATGCATAGCCATTATACATATATGGGAGAGGAGGTAATATAACCCAAGACATGTTACAATTATGTAACAAAATGAAAGTGCAGATTTCTAGGTACTCCACAGTAAACTTGCATTCAGGTTCTTGCAACATTTCAGCTTTAAGAAAGCTTCTGTTGCTTTTTAATATCCCACACTGACAACAGCAATAAAAAAGCATATTAGGAAACTAAATGAAATCTGCTATGTAGACATGTTGTACCCCAGAAATTTTAAAATTTAACACCCCTACATCTTCAGCATCTTAGTACAGAATTATAGAAGACATTTTTTTTTATATTTCCACAGCAGACACAGAAAGGAAACTAAAATAACTCCTACAGAAGGTAGTGAAGGAAAGTGAGAAGAAATTACCAGAAGACAGAATGCATGGTTGTTAGCAAAAGTAACAACCCAGTATGCAAATTACTAAATGGAGATACCAAAATCAAAATACAACAATTTAAATATCTGGGAAATGTTTTAAGAGAGGATGGAAAGTGCAACACAGAAATCCAAAGACACATTAGAAAGGCTAAGCAAAGTATTAAGAAATAGGAAAAAGGGACATAGAAAAACAACACATAACCTTTATTTTGTTGAGAGTGTGATATTAAACATTCACCAACTGAAGAAAGATTGTTTACCTGAAAGAGTTTTCTGAGGATGTGTAGACTCTCAGAAGAAATTCTCCTTCAATGTCAGACTTAAATGTGCAAGGAATGATCACATAACGCCCTTTTTTCATGCTGGTCCTCAAAAAGATTGAACGGCTGTTGCGGAAAACTGTGCTTGTTATAACCTCTTGATAGCGTAAGTCATGCATTCGGTAGCGTCTGTTTTCTTCCACCTGAAACAAAGTAGACACCAATATTCAGAGCAGTGATTCCAAACTAACATTCTTCATCTGCTGGCAGGCTGAATGTAGATATATTGTGGGTGAAGAGTTATATTATGAGAAGTACCTTTTCTTCAGCCTTTTTTGTTGTTTTTTTTACTCTACACCCAGTCATCTGAAAATAGGAGACACAGCCCCCCACCTCCAGAGGTGGAAAGATCTAAAAGGGCAGTGAGGAAAAAGAGATCAGTTGGAAGTAAAGGGTTTCAGAATGAACAGAATTTCTTCTTTTTTTTTTTTTACAAATTCTGTATGGCAAAATTGAAGTCACAAACACTTAACATGTATGCTTTACAAAGATTAAAATTAACAGTTATATGAAAAAAATGTTTATTTTATTTTGGGGCTAAATTTTGAAGTTAAAAGTCAAATATTTGTATCTTAATGATGTAGTCAGGGACAGAATACACTCCATCCAAATCAAACAGCAGACCCCATGGCAACTGATAATCATTGCATTTTCACATCTGTGAGGGTAAAGTTGATCAGTTCATTTGTTTTCTACAGTTTATCAATCCTTTACAAGTTATTTAAAGCCAGAAAATATTTTTAGATTGAAAGAATTAGATAACAATGGTTTAGTAATACAAATCTTACTAATTAACACATAACCGAGGGGAGAAGAGGGGGATTCATACCAAAGAGTATTTGCTCATAAATGAATATAACACAAAAGGATTTGGAACTCAGCTCTCTATTTAACAATTCCGAATCATTATTTATCCATTTTACCACCCACACATTCAAGCTTAAAACACCTGGTATTCCTAAGTGATCACTCATCTAGGTACTGACCAGGTTCAACACAGCTTAACTTTGGCAACAGATGTTTCAACATGATGTGGATGTAAACCATGTGAACCAAGGTTCTGGGTGGGCATGATTTAGTGCCAGATAAGCTGCTGGGTTTAAATATGCAGTAGACAATGTCAAGAAAGAAGAGAGGAGGGAGATCCTCAGAATATGGTTTGGGAGCCAAGGTAGTGGCATCCCAAAAAATTTTGGAAACCACCGCTTTACACTCATTAAGATTTCCAAAAGTTTTCATTTCCATAAAATATACTTACTCAACACCCAGAAAATCTTTAAATTTGCCAGTATAAGTCATTTTAAAAATAATTTGTTCTGTTTAAAAAAAATGAAGACAAAATATATTTCAATAATAAACATTTTTCTATTAACTCAATCTTGTAATTTTTAAGAGTATAGTCATACTTTCAAATTGTTTTTTATGCACTAAACATTTAAACTAGTACTAAACCACCAAAAATAAAACAAGATTAGTAAGAAATTAGTATCACTATTATTATCTTTATTTTGATTAGATGAAGCATTGCCAAACATTATTAATGATTTTGATTAGCATTTACTTTCATTTTAATCTTTTTCATTTCTTTTTATTGCAACTTGAATTGTCAATTCTAAAGTGCATTGATAGCAAATCAGAAATAAAGAATAAGCTCCTAGTGAGATTTGAACTCCTGTCCTTTTTGCCTTAGAGAGGCCGGAGTGAACATACCAACTGCTTTAATTGATTAGGCTATGAGAACCCAGTTGCATCACAAAAGAGTAGATCTATCCTATAGACCTACTCTTCATTCCTGGATCTTTCCCGGGTTTTGTCACTAACACATGCTTTAGTTCCCAAAAATCACTAATTTTTCTTCCTGATTTTAATACAATATACTGATTGCATGCCAAGTTTTGCTAAAATCAATTTAAAAAAAATTGTAAACTCATAAAAT
This sequence comes from Acanthosepion lycidas, assembly GCA_963932145.1. Taxonomy (NCBI): domain Eukaryota; kingdom Metazoa; phylum Mollusca; class Cephalopoda; order Sepiida; family Sepiidae; genus Acanthosepion; species Acanthosepion lycidas. The sequence continues at coordinate 31,480,241 of OZ010583.1, read as the reverse complement.
TCTATTCATAATTCTTCCTATCATTGTCATAAATACTACAATGGGAATTTTCATTCACTCATATCACTGGTAATGACCATCACACCTTTCTTCGATTGGGCAGTAGGATAGCAGCCTCTTCGATTGGGCAATAGGATAGCATCTTCTCTTGGCCTCAATTTAGAAATCAAATTTAAACATTCTAAGAAGTTATTAAAAAAAAAAGTTAAAAATTGTTCACATGCTAAATTGAAGGATATTTTGGCATGTGATTACTCTCTTTCATACATGCTTTCAGTATTTTAGATGTTACTATATATAAAATCATGTGAATGGATCAAAATTTTGATACATTTGCTAATTAAATCCTACCCATGATATCAACATTGCTCAGATGAATAAGAAAGAAAACCAAAGTGTCAAAATAAATTTGATTACTTACTTTAATCAAAGTGCATCCAATTGTTTCATTGTCATCTCCAGTTTTGGTTCTTGATGTCTTTTGCATCAATTGGATCATTACTTCATCTTCATCTTCAGTCACATCAAAAGCAAACTGTTGAATAAAACAAAAGATTTTAGAGAATTATCTACTCTCATGATGTGAATATACATTGATATATTAAGCTTGAACTGTAGGGCAGCATAATTGTTACCAGCATGGAAAATTGAATAAATGAACAGAGTTTATATCCTACTTGAAGCAATTTATAACAAGAGACTTGTGAAAGTCATCACGCACTTTTCCAAATAGGTCAAGTCAGGGAATATTCCCTGCTACCTAGCCCCCAGTAATTTTGTTTAGCAGGTTATTTAATGCTGAAATCTAAACATTTTGAATGCAATTGTATGCCTTCAACCACAGATAACATGTATTGTTGATCTATATATATATATATATATATATATTGCTGGTATTTTTACTATAAAAATGTATTTTTAGATTTTCATAGTGCTTTGTTTTCATTTGGGTGTTCACTATTTGCCCATAGCTGGGACTTTAACAGGTGCTACCACCCTGGGTCAAGGTGGACTTGAGAACAATAACAATTAAGAGGTGGTTCTATACTCCTCAAAACCTCCAATCTCCTGATCAGAAACCTTGCTGTTAGATGTAGTTCTGGCCCCCAGTAAGTGAAGCCTGCTAAAAGAAGGCTATTCTAACAGAAAACTACAGCTTGCCAGTTGACTTCACCTTCACTTCATGGTATTTTGTTGTTGGAATAAAAATCGAAGTAAAATTCCAGGCTAATTTTATTGAAAATGCATGGATATCAAAATACAGTTACTGAAGCTAAAAAACTGAATCTCAAATGAGAATCTTTTCTAAAAATTTTTAATTGCAGAAAATCACTGTCAAGACAAAATAAAAAGTAACATCTTGATAAGCTGACCCTTCACTTTTATCACTGTCAAAAAGAAACAAAAAAAAATCACCTGTGGGTTATGAAGGAAAGTCTCTCTGTTGTTAATACACCCACCACACCTTGCTGGCTTGGCCCACATTCCATCAGCACATCCCTCAGACCAAGTTTTTCTTATTGAGAAAATTGAAGTGTTTACAACTCTGCAGATAGCAATATTGACAAAATTTTTGCAGAAATCTTCAAAAGTCATCCTAAATGAAAAATAATAAAAACATTTTTAATTAAGCCTGTAAACATATCTGAAATAAATTTAAAAATAAATAATAGATCTTGTAAAATTTAATCCTACATAATTATGAATTATATAGTTTATTTATATGTAGTAATGTTTATAATTTTTAACTTTTGATATATAAATTAGGAATAAAGCTAAATTAGTATTTAATAAAAATTAATTAAGACAATCTAAACATCAAATATAGAAATATGAAGTTATTTTTTACAAATTGATATTTATAAAAACCGTACAGCACTAAGCATCAATACATTTTGTTTTGAAATGCCTGTTAGCTGAAAAAATGATATTTGATCTTCATCTCTTATGAAATAGACATAAAATAGAATCAACTTTTTCAAAAATAAGATGTGATTATTCCAAGATTTTGTTGGTTTTTGCCAACTTTAACAGAAAGTTACATTCATGGGTAATACAATGAGGAATGAATTCCTTTTGTAAAGAATTTGCTGAGCAAGTATAACGGCCAATGTACAATGACATGCATTTCGAAGTTCATTAAAGTATAAAATAAAACTTCTTTATGGATCAATTAATTCTTTTATAACAAAGAGAAAACTGACTATCCAGAAAATTACTTTCTAAAAAAAAAAAAAAAAAAAAAAAAAGTAATTTTAAAGATCAAGATCAAATTATATTAAAAACAAATATAAAACTAACCAAAATTCTCCGTCATCTTCAAAAGTTAATCCAACCTTTTCTCGGTCATTTTTGTCAATTTTCTCCCATTCTGGTGCACTAACAAATAAAGAAAGGTATAATTATTAGAAGTTAGAAAATTTTGTAACTAGATTATAATTTAACAAAGGTAACAATTCTCTTTCCTCAATATTTTTTCAGGCCTCAAGAGAAAGTTTTAGTGTCTAACACTAATTTGATATAACACTGATTTTTCTGTTACAGATATTTACGAAGATTTAACATTTTCAGCACCTATGTTTTAACAGAGAAAGAGTGTTTTCAGATACCGAAGGAGAGAGATGTGCTACTGATTTGCAAGTAAAGACAATCTTTTTTCGCAAAAATTTAAATGTTGGAGCCAATCATAAATGTTGCCGCAAAAGCATGACAAAAAACACTGAGTAATGTATCCACCTGGACTGTTTAAAAGGACCCGCTCGGCAACACTCAAATCAGTAGACAGGCAGTTCACAAAGTTCACTAATGGCTTTTCAGTCAACCAACCCAACACAAGCTTCAATGCCAGGTCCATATGCAACCAACACTCCCATCTTCCAGATCGCTCCCGCTCCTCATCCTTAAAAGAGACATCCTAACTTAATCCATTATACTGGCAGTACAGGTAATTTTATTTTGTTTCCTTTTGTTACACTTGCAACCATATGTGGTATATAACAATATAATACCAATTCAACAATATGTGGTATAGAATTTCTCATCTCTCAGGACACCTCCCTTGCTCACAAAAGAGACATTCCATCTTGATCCATTATACTGGCAGTACAGGTAATTTTATTTTAATATATCTTGTTTCCTTTTCTTTCCACTTTATTGGCAATACTTTGTTCTTTTCATTTGTTACTCTTGCAACCATATGTGGTATATAACTCAACCAACATCAAGTAAATAGCAAATCAATAATATATCTCATATCAGTTACTCCATAATCACTTGATTCTAAAGTAGCCTCTTACCATTTTTGTGTTCATTCTTGCTTTAAAATTACTGTCAAGAGAAATATAAAAAATCAAATTCATAAACAGTAAATTAACCAATATCCCACATATAAAACCAACATAAAAAGACAAGGGTTCAGTTTATTTCAATGTCAAGATTCCTTTCGTGTAATGTAATCCCTGGTGATATTTGTAAGTATTTTAGAGACCATTGTCAAGATTAAGAATAAAATAATCTATAGATTCTACAGTAAAATTAATTCATTTTTGTTTGGGCATATCCTCCCATATCCTCAGTTGCTAGGGTCATGAATTGTATCTTAGACATTCAACTTTCATAGTTTTTTGGGGTGATGTTGTGCATGACATGAATTAGAAGTTAATGCTTCTGTGGTTACAGGACAAATGACTAAAAATTATGTGTCTGTTCAGCTGAATCACTTAGAGTTTCTGTCTGGGAAGAAAAATAAACCAAAAGATATTCCAGCCAATAGAATCACTTCTTGCTAAGACTAAAAGCCCTATCAGACAATTCCTTTTAAAAAGCAGACAATTCCTTCTCAACCAAGAGAACATCTTCACCTGCTGATTAGTTCATGTTACTTTGTCTCTCCAACTTCTGACACCAACTAATATCATGCACACTTTTAAACCAAATTAATTATACTCAATTTTTTCCCTCATCTCAGTGAATTTTTAATTATGTTTAAAATTTTCTATTACAAGGACTTCAACATTTTTCACATTTTATTAGAGACTTTAACACACATTCTTTTCCCTTAACCTTTAGCACTCTGCATTATTAATATTACTTCCCTATCCACTGCATTCTTTTTCAAAGCTTCTCAGCTGCAGTATCCTTATTGTTAATTTCACCCAAAGTTGTTTTCTGTTGCCCTAGCAGGATATGACAACATAACTATGTAATTCAAACACATTGTTCAGGGATCAGAGTCACTTTCAGTGGAAGGATCAACTTTTTGTACAGCAAATGAAGTCACATATACAGTAATAAAAGTTAATGTGTTATAAATGGATACATTTATTGAAAAATGTGGTCTATACAAAAATAAACTTTGTTATTATGCATCAACAGCCTTCATATTTTCCTACACATCAAGAACATAATTTGCCTAGTATATCAGCAGTAACAATTTAACAGTGATAGATATTCTTTCCTTCCACTTTTCTTCTTCTGGGTGGTTGGCTTCCAGTATGTCTTTAACCACAAGATACCTTCTGCTACTACAACTGACTTCCAACCATGTATACATTTCTGCTGTGAGTCCAACCAGCCATAACACTTGTTATTAATAAGAATAATTCCCTTGACCATGGAACATCTACAGAGTCTATCTTAGCAATTTAGGAATAGAAATCAATTTTCTTTTTACAGGTTTACTGAACCACAACACATAAGTGCATCTTTTGGTATATATTGCCAAAAAATAAACATGCGCACCCATTCCATGATGCAGATGTAAAAAAACAACCATGAAACAAAAATGCATAATGTGGCACTATGGAGAAAAAGGAAAAACAAAACCAGTGCTAAGGATGCATATTAACATCATTCTTAATAGTTTAATAAATTCAATTTTATTTACAAAAATAGGATATAAATAGTTTTATCTTAAAATTTCAAAATGCTAACATTAACAAAAATAAATGATATTATGTATGGGTTCAAATATCCAAGGTAGCAATGAACATATTAAATTTAATTTAATAATCATGTAACTAATACAGATAATTAAAATTTTATTATTACAAATAAACTGTTTCCTGTGAATTTTACCTAAAGTATTATCTACATCTGAGAAGTGTAAAGTAAAAATTGATTTCCTATTGTCAAGATAAAAAGATGCTGGTAGTTCCAATCTCTGCAGGAATGATTGCTAAGATCTTCCCATCTCCCAAATTTATAGACAAATCCCACAGATGCATGCTGCAATTTCTTCTTAACCAACAAAAATGAACCAATTTTCAGTCACGTCAATCATATTTTTGTTCTTTCTTGTTTTGAAGTCAAAAGGCTATAACCAATTGACTGTATCCCTTTTGCATGTGAACACAATTCTTATTTTGTGAACATTTTACTTTATAACTGTTACCTTGTCTACTTTTGACTTGCATATATATTGTTTGCTTCGTATTATTTCATCTTGTTCTTTTGCTTTCTCTTATTATTTGAGAAATTTGTCAATTCTGTTTGTTGATAAGTTTGTCAATTACACTTAACCATGGCCAATTAACACACTGATGCATTGGGCAAAACCATTTATAATGCTTCATCTAACTGGCAGTAACAATTAAGATGTACTAAGTGTTCAACTATAGGCTACTAGCCAATATATCAATCACATCAATTGCATTTACAGGGAAAAGGTTTGAATTAAAAACTCACCCATCGCTAAATGCCCCTTTCCATTCACACTGACCCCATGGATTACGTAATCTGACCATCTGCATCTTTTCGCGTCCAAACAAACCAAAGAGACCAGAACCTTCCAAATGAACATTTTTCACACAAGTAATGCCGTAAGCATGTCCAACGACCAAGCCAGAGTCCAAGGAAGCTTCCATTTCTTCGCTTGATTTAGCCTGAAATTAATGATTCATTCATTATCAGTGATTTACACAAGCATAAGAAAGAGACAGCAATTTTAAATGGATTCTGAAAACAAAGGATTATCAACTGAAAATTTAATTTATTTTTCAAAAAATAATTATATATAAATAAGTCTTATTATTACGCTGTTAGTAAGCTTGCATTAATTCCTGAAAATCTCTTGATTTTCAAAGCATTGCTCATATTATTGACATCCATCAGTCTTAAGAGATCATTTTTTTTAATTTACATCCAAAGAACACAGGCCTGGGCAGAGATATTTTTATGAAAGGTCAGCAGTTGCCCATGCAGCACATCTGTCCTCTCCATACCACTGATGTTGTCCAAGGGAAAGGCAGAGGCCAATAAAGCTTGGCACTGTCATCATCACAGGAGTTGCCAAAATGAAACATGACATTGGACTGTCTTAGGGACTCTGGCTCCAAATTTGAATTCAAAGTTGTCCTTCTACTATTTTGATTGTCAACCATGGCTACAGAGCCCGGACTGCCTTACTATTTACCCAGAGTTGAAGCTTCTGAATTCAGAGTTTTTCCTACTCCTAAACTGGTTGTCACCTAAAGCTATTGAACCCGGTTTGACTTACTATGTACCCATAAATAGAGGAAAGGTAGATTCATACCTTTCCCCAAGGGTATTATTAGCATGTAAGTGAATATAATGAACTTAGCTCTCCAGTTCCTCAATCCAAGCTACAATCCATTACACCAATGTGTCTCCTGTGATGACCTTATACCCCTCAAATAACACTCACTAAAGTTCAAACTCTAGAGAGGTTAAGTTGTTATAGTGAACTTTCTCTCTCTGACAATTACCCTCTCTGTGACATGCTAAAAGCAATTAGGCATATCCCATGGTCTAAATAGGATTGACCCCCAGCAACCATGTTATGCACATGCTAAAAATAACTATGTATGTGAAGTCACCTGATTTATAATTTGAAATTGTGCATGAAAGGAACATGACAAAAATAGTTGGGACAACAAATCTTTTAAGAAGTCAGATTTGCCAAGAAATTGTCATGCAAATAGATTAACCAAACTGAAGAAAAGGAATGCCATTCCCAACTCATACAAACTCCTAGTACAAAATCACTTATAGCAACAAATGTTGAGGAAGTTGGAACGTCAATGAAATTGTCATACAAGGGAAATAACCAAATTGAAGAGAAAGAATGCCATCCCAAACAAACTCCCAGTGAAGTCAGAAATGATTAACTGGATTAAGACCACTTCTAACTGGAAATGAATCAACCCTGAAAAAGACAGTCAGAAACAGAAATAACATTTTTTTTCATGAAAGAATAAGATGTTGAATATTATTATATAAAAGAATGGGAAAAAGAAAAAGAGAAAGGAAATATATATATATATATATATATATATATAGAGAGAGAGAGACATATATATACACACACACACACGTAACAAGAGAAAGAGAAAACAAAAAAGGAAAAGAGAGAAAAAGAGAAAAAACATATTTGATTTCAGTTGACTGAACCAAGCTAAGTGTTTTTCTATTGTACAGTATTGCACACATTTTTTCACATTCAGATATTATTTGTTTCAAATTGTTTTACATTCAGATATTATTTGTTTCAAATTGTTTCACATTCAGATATTATTTGTTTCAAATTGTTTCATACACAATTAAAGATTTTGTTACATTTTACATTAGTGTTTTTGTGGTTTGTCTCAGTTGGTTTTCTTTTCCATGTGATTTTGACCCTGTCAGAGAAATTTACTATTATAGTGAAACTCAGGCCATATCTTTTGACAATGGATCCACTTTATTATTATTATTATTATTATTATTTTTTTTTTTTTATTTATGTTGCAACTCCAGTAGTTCATAACATTCCATGTTGCTCATACATTAACTACCCCAGTATGTGCTATTATCTGACATGTTACTAAACACCAAATCTTGTTTAGGTCAATATCAAACAGACTTGATAAATACTCAGTTTTAGATTACTAACTGGGATAGAAGCTGCCATGAGGGATTTTCGGTCCATTTCCTTTTTCATACGTTCAAAGAGGCCTGTTCTCTCTTCCAATGCATCAGCCACCTTCAGGTCAGGAAGTGACATTGCATCTGATACACCACCAGTAAAATCTTCAAGAGCTTCACAGAGATCTCCACCATCGAGTACTTCGTAGGTTCCAAAGAGCCTGGAAATGACAAAAAAAAAAAAAAAAAAAAAAAAAAAATATTATTTCATTGGTTTAAAAATTGCAAATTCAAATCAGGACAAAGCAAAAAAGTAAACAAATAATTACTTTTTCTCTCCTTCATTTTGTTTTATTTGCAGTTGTTATTTTATTGTCAACATTGTTAATATTTCAATGATTATTCACATCTTCTGAATGTTATCATTAATAATCGTTCTCATTATTTTGAAGCGGATGTATTTATTTTGAAATACAAATATACGATATCACTTGACCTGTGGCAACACAATATATCCTATAACAATTCATGGACACTGATCATGAAGAGTTGGACACCATCACCATTTACTCGTATAGGTTTCCCACAGTACTATAGCATTCCTGATGATGCTGCTCAGTGATAGAACTTTCTTTCAAAAACATGTATCTCTGTAGCAAAAAAATAAAGCAAACTGTCACAAAGCTGCACATCCAAAAAGTCGCAAATCCACTCTCGCAGCAGTTGGCTTTCTTGCTCTCCTCTTGTTGACTGCCACTGACTTTATGTGTATGCTGATCTGTAGGCAGCACATCCAGGTCATTCTGTCAACCTCATAGGCAGTACATCTGGTTTTTCTTTGTATCAAAGCCAATGGCATCAGCAAGCACATGCCCTCAGCCTTTTTGAAGGTCAGTGGATTTCTTCTGGACAATTTTGCAGCAGAATTGAATTCCACTGTGGAACCATAGTAACTCTTTTCCCCAGAATCAGAGGCTTTGATAGAAATTACAAATGTGAGAGAAAACTGCAAGGAATACGCTAACACCATTGTCAAACTCAACTACAGGTTTATTATGATGACATATGTATAAGTATGTAACATTAGTTAGCTTGTGATTATTATCCTCTACTTGACTGAAGGGCAACCTAAGGCAGTGATAATTCTATACTATAATTCAAATAGTAGTTCTAGGTAGAAGTGTTTAGAAGTTTTCACTCTTTTCTGCAGGTATCATTGCTAAAACCTGTTTGTGTGCATCAGAAGCTTAGCTGTGATGTGGAATTTGACTGCAGTCAACAAGAGGTTGGAATGAAACTAATCATAGCATTTTGGCTGTCTAGTTTTATTATGAATCCATCTGTTTCCATCGTTAATGGGTCATTGGCCCCTAGTCAGAAACAATCATCTACCTAATGACTTGGCCCAGACCAGGCTGAAATGTAGGAAATCACTCTAGCAATGAAATAACAATTTTTGAAGAATGGGTTTAACCCAGATAAGATTTTTCAAAACAATTCTAGGTGGGTAAATTTTGAGAACACACAAGCCAGTCATCATCAATTTGTCTTTTTGCAAAGTTTTTCTTAGAGTCTGGCAACGTTTTTCTGTTTCCCCCATTCTCAACTTTGATCCTACCTCAAATCACCATTCAGCCATCATATACACTAATAAATATTAATCCAGTGAATTCACCCTGTTATACAAATAATAATTTAAAAAATTTCTAATAATGTTCAGGAAATAATGCAAATAATCATTAAAATATTAAAATTAACCACTTTTTTTGTTAATTGTCGGGCACATGAGGAAGAAGGGCTTTGAAAAATCCTGCTCATTAAATTGAGTTAAAAGAAAAATCTATATTAGGTTGGTGCAAAAATAATGTCGTTTTTCTTTTGAAGTTGAACGTCAAAAAAACGACATTATTTTTGCACCAACCTAATATATATCTAGTATTGCTACAAGTGTTTCAATACTCGTTTTTCATATCTGGTGGGTATTGAAGAATTTATTATAATGATTTTTTTAGGTTTAGGTGATAATGAGCATTACTGATCAAGTTTGAGTAATATAATATAAACCTCTAAAGTTGCAATTCTGTTCAAATTACCAAGCTATATCCTATCCACAAATGTCAATATTTTTTCTTGATAAAAATAAGTATTTATATATATATATATATATATATATATATATATACACACACACACACACACACACACACATGATTGGCTTATTCTATGGCACCTGAAAATACTTAATTCCTTCTGCCACACTTTATCTTTACAAGAGTTGGATCAAACCAAAAATGGAGTATTGCAGCCATATCTGGACTGGTGCTGCTCAATCTTCACTTTCCAATCTTGATAGAGTTAAGGATCATTGATGCAATCTTGTGACTTGTTCTCCACTCTGTAACCTCATTCCCACGCACCATATTGGAATCCTATTGCTTCACTATCACTATGGCAACTGTTCAAATGAGTTACACTCTTTAGTTCAACCAATTCAGATCTTTATAGCTAGAACTCTCCATGCTTCATCTACACATTTAAATTGGACACATTTCTTCCATATCCTAAATGTTAGGAAGAATTAATTAAATCTTTATTAGTAAAAAATTGAAAAACTTACTTTGCATATGCTTTCTCAAGAAGAGCACTCCAAAATTCATTCCTTTCTTTTGAATGAATAAAAATAAGCTGTCCGCCACGAACAGGAAGCAGATCATCAACTACGATATCCACCCATTCCCCATAGCGCCAAAATCGAAAATGAAAGATGCCAGCATATTCTTCAGGTTTCTCATCATTCCAGTCTTGAGCCTCATGATCAGGTATAACCTTCAAGAATAAAATAAAGCAGGTATGAAAATATATATAACACACAAGGAGGTGCTGAATAGTTTGGGGACCAACTCACAGAATCTGACCAAATAAACCAATATCAGAATTTGTAAAATCTGTTCTTGATTAGGCCAAGAACTTTTCAGTATCTGTGTATATGAGGTTTACAATTACTGTATTAAGACTGAACAATATTTGCCAGCTTCTCAGATGCATTTGAAAATATAAATGTAAAAATAGACACTAGTTTGTGAAATTTGAACAATGTGCATGAACTGAACGACTTATGTTTTTTTTTTTATTAGATGGTCAAACTTTTGTCTGGGCAGTATCTTAAATATACTCAGCCATATATGTTTGTGTGTGTCTGTGTGTGAATATTAAAAAATGCCCAATGGACTGATTCTAAGATCTAGAGTTTGAAATCGATGAAAAAAAAAAAAAAAAAAAAAAAGAGAAATTAAAATTTTTTATATGTTATATAAAAAAAATACATATTTGTAGAAATTCCATAAAATCTACAATTTAATGTGCAATTCACTAAGAGAGCCTGTGAAGCACCAGCCATTATTGTCTAACATAGATCTGGACAACACAATCATATTTCTTTTTATTTTCTATCACATTTTTTATCTTTATTTTTTGTTTTTTTCTTTTATACTCTCTTCCTTTAGTTTTATTCAAGTATTGTTCAGTAACTTTATTCTAAAACAAAGGCTATTAAGTACAAAAAAACTCAAAACAAATGCATACCATCCCAATCAACTTTATAGAAAAAAAAAAAAAAAAATGACTCCTTCATACATGTTATCTTCATCAGGAAATCAATCATAGTTTGTCCTTTTGAGTTGCATATAACATTGATCCTTCAAGAAAATGGGACATCAATGAATTTTCACCACTCCTACATACAGTATTTATGACTAAAAGCTTTTGAAAAAGATTATCACAAAAAACAAGATTAAACGCTAACCTTTTTTCAGTTACATTTTTATTCCTTTGAACAACTATTAGACAATAAGAGGATTGTATCTTTTAACCACCAAAACTGTTTTCATTTCTGATTAATGGATTGATTATAAAGTGAATACTTGGTAAATGCAGCCACATTTGATAACACAAGACAACTTCCCACACACCAAAATAGTCTTGGTTTTACAAGCAAAGTTAACATATCTGCTAATAACTGAGCAATACAAACTGAGAACTAGACAGGATATCCCTAGACATAGCAAAACAAGAACAATCTTTCCTTGTAGATTAAATAGTCTAGTTCAAAATTCCCCAAAGGTTACTAGGATCAACAAGCACCTGATGCAGGCAGAAAGGGCACAACAGCCGAAATGTTGGGATGATAACAAAAATGAGGACAATAGTTTGCATGTAAACTATTTACATTATTCGGACTATTGTCCTCATCTGTCCTTAAGGACACAGCACAGTGGGTAAAGGCATTGGTTAGATCCAGTGACAAGATCCAAAGAGTTGTGAGTTCAATACCTGGTTATGGCAGTGGAGAACTTAGAGAGGGGAATTAACAGGAGATAACTGATAACTGACATCCATTAGACATAGCACATGGAACTAGAACAGTCTGCCCCAGTGAGTGAAATAAAGGGTTCAGTTTGACATCCCAACCACTTGAAGAAGGCCAAAGCATACAATGGCCAAAACAGTGTGATAAATATGCCAACAAAGATGACAACAATAGTCCAAATAATGTAAATAGTGTACATAGTACCTCATCTCAGAAATATAGACAGAGTTTGCATGTAAATAATGTAGATATTTTCTTATTTAAAAGATTAATAAAAGGAAAGTATTTTTTTTTTTTTTTTTTTTTTGGTTTTTAATTCTGTGCCCCTTCATGTGATATGTCTGTGATAACTTAGGGTTTCAACTCCCAGTGGATTGGGTAGCATGAGACAAAAGACTTGCTTGTCACTCGTGGTACAAGAAGAAGGTAAATAAAAAATGTGAGCAAATTGAATGAGGGACTGACACAGTCATGTTGTATATTAGAATAAAGTTGCTGAAAGCCAAATTCTTTACAATTATCTACTGAGGAAATATCTCTACCACCCTATACATTTTCAACTAAAACATAAAGAATGAAAGCAAAGTGCAAGACAGGCTGAAATTTTATGAAATATTTATTCTACAAAATAGGAATAAAATAAAGGTTTGGCTGTGCCTTTCATTAAGAGCAGAGTCTACATTTCTACTTACATGAGCTTTTCCAAAGGAAAATGGAAGAGAGGGAATTTTTTTGAAAGAGTTTTTAAAAGGCATCAATCAGCTTCTGCTATTTTATATCTTCTCTACAGCCAATCATCTGTGTCAGGGCATAAACTTGTAATGAATGTGAAATAATAATTTCCTTCACCTACTACCTTCAAATTCAGGAAAGAAATTTGTGAGCTTATGTGAGATTTTTGCCTTTCACAGAAATTAACTGGTGAACTGAGAAGAAAGAGAGAAATTTGTGAGTCTATATGAAATTTTCTTTGGACCATTGAAAACCTTGCCTTCACAGAAATTATCCAGTCAGCCGAGGAGAAAAAAAAGAAAACAGCAAGCTTATGCATAATTCTTTTTGATATGAAATGAGGAGAATAATTAAATTAATCAGAGAAGAGGGTTTGAAGTCATGTGAAACATTTTGTTTTAGTTCCTTGTGACCAGTATTAAATTACTTGTCAATTATAATAATTGGCCTCTAATCAGCACACAGCTCTTCAAAGAATTTTCTCTCAACAATCCAAGAAAGCTAAGTATTTCAAATTATTTCTAAGTCTACTTTTGAACATATGCAAACCATATATCCCTTCAGTGAGCAACAAATTCTCTTACCTTTGTCTTAAACACTTTTGGATATTATTTTGTGTTAGATTATTTAATCTGTTGTATGAACATTTCTTCTTCATGACAATACATTAAAACTATGGAGTTTAAGAATTCAGATTTATCTTCCTGAAATGAGCTAATGACACTACTTCAAGCATATAAATTTGTGAATAAATTCCTTATCTTGTTTTGTTAAAATTAATCACGTGTTTCCTTGTCATTACCATCTTTCATCAATCTTTTTCTTGTTGGTAAATCAACCTGTTCATTTTAACCCTGAAGCATCATGTCTCTATGAACTCACTACACTTGAATTGTTAAACTAGGGTGTACACTGCAAATATGTAGGGTGATTTTGAGGGTCAGAATTTTTTTAATGCATCTGAAATGTTGTTAATTATTCTGCTTTTCCCATGTAGAGTTTTAATATTTCAGGTTTTTGATTTTCCAGATGGATTGTTATATCAAGGTGTTATATTAATGAGACATTGTTTTATTCATAAAGCAAGGAAAACATTCACTTTGAATGGTTATGAATTTCTGTTTTGTTTGTGTAGGTGATGTCTATCTCACTGCCTTGTAAAATGTAAACCCTTACCCTGTTCCAAACTTCCTTATAATTTGCCAAGCAAGACATGGCTGCCACAAACCAACAGTTCCCAAGTGATCCTTGTGTAACATCTCCACTGTTCGCTCCTTCAACAAACAGTTTGGGGGCATCGCAGATTTCCTGTAAATAAAAATAAATCAGAATTTTAATCTAAATCATTCTTATTAGTACATAGTAATATACATCGTTTTCTGGAAAGGTATTTTTATGTGTGTATTTATATGATGGACTCTCTCATTGTCTTTGATGTATGAGGATCCAGGAGTTCAGTTCTTAGAACTTAACAGTCAGCAGATATAATTTGATTATAGTGGTTGAGGGTCATGAAGAACCAACCACAATTTCTGAAAAAAATGAATACAAAGAACTTGTGCACATAGTATGCCACAAGGTCTCAAAATAACCCTCCTCAGGTTTTGAATTCAGTGTTGTATCACTAGACTGGTTGCCAATAAAGTCTGAAGAGTTCAGTCTGCCCCATTATTTAACCCATAGATATAGGAGTGATGAAGGAGTGATTATTTATCTACATCTACTGGTCTGGATATTTCAAGAAATCTTGTTAGAAAAATATGTGCACTCCTTTTCTAATAATGACTGGATTAGTCTGCTACGTGAATCATCAAATGAATGTAAATTAGATATTTTGTCAAAACATTACATAAGTCTCTCAAACAGACTCCTCCCCCAACACATTACAATCTACAGTTAGCTTCCTATAACTTCTGGCTTTGACAAAAAAAAAAAAATATGTAAATAAAATAAAATTATCATTGAAATGCTGTGGATGAGCCTAAGAAAAGAAAGCAATTTATAATGACCCCAAAACAGTACTTCACAAACTGCTTTGAAAAGTAGAAAAGAAAGCAGGATTAGTGTGTAAATTTCTAGCAAAAGTACTTTGATAAGGACTAAGAGACTATTACTCCAGGTAGGCTATTTTTTTCATTAATATTAAATACCTGGATAGATTCTGAACTCAAAATTTTGAGATATATTTTCATCATTAATCATCAAAATCACTCCACAAGTGTTGTTCAACTTATTAAAACTTACTTAAATGCAACCTTCAACAGTATTCACTTGATATCAAGTAACTTATTTTTAGAATCCATATAATTAATTGCAAATATTAATTAAGCTTAATTACTATTAATTATGAAATTATCACCATTATTGCAGATAAGAATACACGGACTTTTAACCCAAAACCAAGGGAAATAACTATGTAATTAAGAATTAACATATTTGGAGTAATCCCCCTTAGACCGGCATTTTTTTTTTCTTTATAAATTTAAAACTACTTATAAAACTAACCCATTCTAGACTGGAAATTGTTTAATTTCTTAACTGCGTTGAATTAAGAAAGAACAAAGTACTATGAATTGCCATCTTTGCAGCGTAAAAAAAAAAAAAAAAAAAAAAAAAGAATCATTTTATCTTTTTTTTTATCACCTCTTTTCTTTTTGTGGCCCTTTTTATCTTTATTTTATTTTTAAATAGGTAAACAGAAATGAAACATGCTAATATCATGATTAACTTGACTCATTCCAAGTAATCCGAGCTACACAAGCAATACCATTCTTAACAACCCAAGAGACACAGATAAAACCATAATTATATTCTCTCTGCTGAGGGGGGTTAAAAATAAATCAACAGAATGTTTTCAGTAGTCAAAACAACTCTTAGAATAATGAGTCTTAAAATCATAGACTATAAAATCACTATCTGAAATTCCAATTCCAATTATTTTTTAAGTAACTAGAGCTTTAACATTTTAATATTATCAATAAATGTAATGATAAAAAAACACAAATCAATACAGTTAATAGAGATCTTCTCACTGGCAAACCACTTTAATCAATAAGAACAAAGAGCAAAAATCATCCAGCTGTAATCATATGGGGTTGTCCAGAAAATTCATGCCGATTTTTAAGGGAAATTAAAACATATAGAATTATGCTATTAAATATTCATTCAGCTAAATATGAACCATTTTGTTACACAACTTTTCTCCATTTTTTCTTTAACTTAAAGATTCCATCTTCCCAGAATTTTGGTAGTTTCTTGGCAAAGAACTCATTAAGGTGTTTTTTATGTCACCCGAAGAATTAAAATTTTTACCATTGAGATTATTTTGCAAAGACCTGAAGAAATAAAAATCTGAAGGAGCAATATCTGGTGCATATGGCAGTTGAGGTAACACATCCCAGCCAAGCTGCAACAATGAAGTCTGGAATTATTCTGATGGAAAACACCTTTTCAGTTTATCAATTCTAGGCATTTTTCTTGAATTGCTGCCTTTAATTCATCCATTTCAAAGCAGTACTTTTCAGAATCAAATTTCTGGTTACTTGGCAGAAGCTCATAGTACAGGATTCCTTTCCGATCCCACCAGATGCACAGTATGACTTTCTTAGGATGAAGACCTGCATTTGAGGTGATTAAAGTTGGCTCATGTTACTTATACCAGGATCTTTTTTGCTGAACATTGTTGTAAATGATCCATTTCTCATCACCCATCACAATTTGCTTAAAAAGGTGCATTTTTATTGTATTTATATAGCAAATCACAGAAATGCGATTCAAAAGATTCTTTTCACCCACAGCATGTGGTACGCAAACATCATAGTAATTTGAGTACCCAAGCCTCACTAAGTGCTGATGAACAGCAGATTTTGATAAATTTAGTGTTTTTGCCAATTCCCACATTGTGTAATGCGGGTTACTCTCGATCAATGTCTTGATTTGGTCGTCATCTGTAGTGTGGTGTCTGAGCATTCTTCATCAATAAGGCTACAATCACCAACTAAACTTAGTGAACTCTTTCCATACAATTGTCAGCTAAAACACCTTCACCACACATATATTTTTTGTTGTTTGTGGAAAAAAAAAAGCATCAAGTGTCTCTAAAATGCACCTTATAATCTTCCATGTTCATAGGGATGCAAAATTGACACAAATTAAGTAAATTTTAAACTTTCTTTCTCAAAAGATAGTTTGAAGTGTGCTCTAATCAAAAATGTAAGCACGTTATATCTGTTGTTAAATTTGACGTGTTGTAACATGAACGACTAAAATTCGGCATGATGAACTTTCCGGACAACACAATCCATAGTTTTAAACTTTACACTTATTAGAGATGCTGCTTCTTTATACAAATAAAAAGCATTTAAGATAACTACTAGTGTCTATAATCCAAATGGAATAAATGGCTACTTCATAAGTCTTTATTTTTCTCTTAAATAAAAAGCAAGTATAAAAATCGATACAAAAGAATTTTATTTCCATAGTCACAGCATCCGTTAACACAGCACCCATTATCAACAGAAACAATGTAAATAAACTCGAGGTTATCTCCCTTTAACTTAGTCATTTGGCTCTCAATTTCTGTCCATTTGATATATCTCGTGCATATGGCATTGACTCCTACAGAACACTAAATAAAATAAAAGATAACATTTCAAAATGAGATGTATGTGACTTATTTGTGTATAACCAAAGTCATAACATGTTTTAAGGAATTTCAATGAATTAAGATTACAGGTAATTTGATGTACAACAATTCTATTGAAAGAGAATTGAATATGTTATGAAATTTATATAGAAGCTTTAAGTAATTGTACTTATTAAAAACATTGTCATTGATAAATGATAAAACAAAGAAACCAACAATATTACATGCATTCTAATCTCTTATAGATTGAGACTTAAATGCACAGATGATAAAACCAAGTGTATAAAAATGAAGAACTATTTTTAGAATGTAAGCATTATATAGCTTGGTAGTCAGTTTGAAGGCCATCAGATTAATGGGCTAAAGCTCTGTAATGTCAAGTAACCAAACTCTTTCTTTGGCTTTGTTGTTTTTACATAGCCTCACCCAACATTAAGAAAAATTACACCCTTAGGAAAAAAAAAAAAATTAGTTAACTATTACATTTGGGATTGGTTGGGTTATTGATGCAAGCTAATAAATACAATACCGCCCACAACTATTTCAGCAAAGCAGCTCTATGGTTAAAAGTTTTAGCAGCTGTTGATATAGTCTAAAACAAATCCTTATGGCCTATAGTTAAATGCCATTCTGTTGAGTGATCAAGCTGACATGTTGCAGTAATGCAGCCACTTGTATTTCAGTGAAGGCAGGTCCTGAAATTAAACAGAAGACTATTAATCAACCAATAGCACAACTTTAGTAATTTATCTGAAACTATTTAGGTTGTTATAGCAAATTGTAAATAAAAATCCAAATAGGATTAAGGTCTTGATATCAAACAATGATTAACTTGAAATTTGGTTTTCACTGAACACTCCTCAAGCCTTTCAAGTTGACTTAAAATACAAATCTAAAACAAGATAAAAGATTTGTTAATATGAAAGTCACATAGGACACAATAACCAGCATAGGAATTTGAGGTCAGAGGTGATCACAGAATAGCATTGTGTTGTTAGCATAGTACCCATCAAAAAGGATACAGTGAAGTAATGAATACTGGCTCAGATGGAGGAATCAAAGAGACGAGTTCGAATTCCAGTTTAATCCATTACATTCACTTACATGCTAATACCCTTGGAAAAGGTATGAATCCTCTTCTTCTCCCCCCAGCTATGGGTAAATAGCAGGACAGAACAGGTTCTATAGCCTTAGATGGCAACCGGTCTACCACAGAAAGAAATGGCAACCTACTGCGGGGAAAAAAAATCTCCCTTGTCAATCATGTATCAAAAGATACATGATCACCTAAGTGTGTATCACGCATGGCACATAACTGAGTGATTATTTACACAGTGATTAACACATTTGCCATGCATCTGTGTGCTCTAACTATAAAGTGTCCCTATGCAGCCCTAAGATCAAAATGTCACTCCCAACACTTAAGCATAATTGCTCAGCCTCCAGGCTATGATAAAAGTACAGTATCTGCTCTCAAATAGAATATGGAGTTGTTTTGGGCTTCAAGACAGATGTGGTATAACATGAGGCAAACCTGATCCCAAGGATTTCAAATCTGTAGCAGTAACTTCTCCAATACACACGTCAAGCATTATCCACTGCCTGACTGTGCTCACATTCACTGTTTGATCTCCATAAACATTCAATAAGCATCAATGAATATCAATGGATGCATTTTCCCCTCACCCACATAGAGGAATTCATTAAAACATCTCTGCTTTGTATGAACTTTCACATTAGACATCATTTTGCAAAACTGACACTGCTAATACTCTTAAAGTGTAAAAAAACAAAAAAAACAAACTTGGGTTATTGGCAGAATCATTCAATCTCTACTGCCAACATCAGGTTCTGATGTCATGTGCCAACATAATACACAAAACATTACTTTCAGAATTACACTATATTCACATATGTGTGTGTGCAGGTTTTTATATAACATTAACGGTAAAAGGTGTTGCTGAAAATATAGAAACCTAAAGCTCTATAAGATTTTCTTTAATTTAAAACCTGGAATTTTCAATCTATTTAATATCTGATACATTGAACCCAATTTCACTTTTATGTCACCTTGTGTTTTATATCCTTATAATACACAAACAGCAAAAGCCATAATGCTAAGTTATAATGCAGATATTTCCTTTTAAGGTTTAGACTTCTCAGTGGCATCCATTTTAACCAAAGGGTTATGAGAAGAAAAGGGGTGGAGGAGGGATTTTTGCAGATCAAGTGACAGCAAAACCAGAAATAGGTTATATCCAGGTGCTGATTTATACTGACAATCATGCTTGGGATTGGGGATAGTACTTGTCGGGAGATGGATGGGACCGTGTTGCAGTTCCAAAGCTTCCATTTTGTATTGCCATCACGTCAGAATGAGTAAAATGGGTGAAGAGTTGGCAGAGAGAAGAGCTGACAGAGCAGAAGTTGTCCCAAGTATCATCTAACTACCCACCTGGATGAGTAGGTAAAGAACTGAATAAAAACATTTACATATGAACATGGTAAATAGGGTTGGCGTTATTTCTCAAGATGGCGTTTCTTTCATCATCGTAGGCATGTGATACGCTTTTTCCCAGGTTTTGGTGAACACTGACGAGATTGAGAATTGAAATGGAGTAGTCACTGGCCAGTTAGTGGGAAGCTTGGGAGGGGGTAGTGTTGTATATTTACAGTTAAATTCCCTATGAACTCTTTCATTTCACATTTTTGTAAAGTATCCACTCTGCATGGCACATTATTTGTTTCAAGAACTGAACAAGTACATTTTTTTTTTTTTACTTAAGTGTAACCTAAACATCATAACACTGAATCTTCAACATTTGATTTTGGATATTTGAAATAGTTTGCTCCATTGTATAATGCTAATTTTTTTTTAAAGTAATGTTTTCGTTTGAATGCTATGCCAGTTATCACAGAATAAAAAATATTTTTTTTAGAATAAAAGTTAGGACAAAGTTTTACATACCAGCAAAAAAAGAAAAAAAAAAAACAGCAGGAAAAAATGTCTTTCAAGGGGACAGTTTTTCTGCTGACACGGCTATTGCTGTATACATATGTGACAATTTTTATCATTTAAAAAAAAAAAAAAATATTTTTAGAATTTTAATAATCCAAACATGTAACTGGATTTATAAATTCCTTTTTTTCAAGAATTGACAACAAAATTATTAAACATTTTATTAGATCACTTATTTACAAGAATATTTCTATATTTCCAAGTTTACAAAATATGTGAACTAAAATACAATATTTATTATTTACCATATTGTAAAGAAATAACTGAAAACAATTTTCTTTTTATTCATAAATTTATAAAAGTATCTGAACAAATGAACCAAAAAAATTAAATAAACATATAACTAATTATAAATTTTGTAAAAAAATGCATTTTCCAGCTGTTTTTTTCATTTGCTCTCGCCAGATGAATTCACTCAAATAAATTGCAATGTTCTGGATTTATACATTTTTTCTCAAGAATGACAACAAAAATGTTAAAAACTAATTATTTATTAGTTTGTTTATTTACAAGAATAGTGTTTAATACTTTTGTTATCAATTTTTTTTACATTATTTTTGTGGGTACACATGTTAAACTTTGCCCAAGTTTAAAAAATAAATGCAATGCTATCTAGCAATAAAAAGGACTCATAATATTTATAACTATTGTTCTTTAAAAGAGGATTTCAGTTCATAGCAAAGACAAGTGTATCTTTTTGTAGATGTGTATAATAAACTTAAAATATTTCAATAAAATAACATTGACAAAATTTATTTTATCAAGGTCATGTTCAAAAATACACAGAGACTACAAATTTTTCTAAGAGATGATTAGACTATTAATTTCATTCTTTGTCTGTCTATATTTACGAGATGAGCTATTGTAACTATTTACACTATCTTCATTGTTTGGACCCTTGTGAATATGGCAATAAAACTGAGAACAGCTGTCCAAACAATGTAAATAGTGTTAATAGTTCATTTTTTGCATTGCTTTTGTTGTGTCCAGAAAGTTGCAGCTACTGTCTTCAACTAAAGAAAAAAAAAAGTGATCTTTTTTTTCTCCAGAAATTGGTACTGAACAGAAGTGTAATAGTAGCAAACAACCAACTTGGCTCATTCTAAACAACCTGTGTCACATGAGAGACTCATGTATGCACATATGCTCATGTGTGTATGTAATATAAATAAAATGGTTTCCCTTCAATTCCCTACCCTGCTGATTTACTCACTTGGTACAAAATTTTGATGTTATACATAAATAATATCTGGGAAAGACTATTTAAATTTCATAGGAAAAAAATATCAATGAACTATTGCATGTCAATAACAGCATGTCCCCCATGAAGCACCTTTCACATAGGAGAGGACTAAAGTTTATTCCTGGTGCCTGAAGCATCACAAAAGGGGAAATACAGAAGGAATTGGACTATTTTTAACCTCTGGCCACTTTTACACATAGGACTCCTACTTTAATCTGCCTTATTTCATTCAAGTAGGAATTCAGATAAATATTTCTTAGGTCAGTGAAGTCAACGGATTAAAAAATTTCAACTTTCAAACTATTTTTCTCTGTAATGTCACAATTTCTACTACTTAATGACAAATCTATTGGTTTTACACTTTATTAAAATAGCAAAGGAATTCACAAACTCAGAAAAGCAGACAGTAATGTAGAAAAAAAAGAAATAAATACTGAAAAAACAAAAAAGAATAATGAAAAAAATTAATATACGGTTAAATAAAAAATTTAATTATGAAAAAGTATAGTAATATTATTTACTTTCATTAAAATAAACATTTTAATTTTAGTAATACTATCTACTATTGAATCTCTGCAAACGATTGTTCCCAAGATTCTACATAAAAAAAATCAGAAAGTTTGACATGGAGTTAGCACACATACTGCATAAAAATCTACCTTGCTACAGAAATATTGACAACTGATGAACATGAGAGCTTCTGGGAAAAGATGGGTATTCTGTGAGTAGATTCATGAAAATGTGGTGAAAATTTGGAAGTCTCTGGAAATCGATTGTGCATAACCTACAAAAACCAACAACACAAGATAAACTGTAACATGGGAATCCTCAAGTTACAAAAAAAGTGAGGACAATTGAAGAAAAAAAAAACAAACACCTGTAACAAGATCTTAAGCAGACAACAGAAAGCTGGGATATACCTGGAACCAATTAGAAAGAAAAAACATTAAAACTATCCAGCAATCTCTTGTCAATTATTTTATACCCCAGGTAGAATAATAAGTAATAAAATAAATTTTTACAATGCAAACTTACTTTACAATAATAGTCTATTCCAATAATGGTTAGTAAGCTTGTTTTACAGACCACTGGTAGTTTAGTACATTCTTCCTCTTCACTATTGTAGTCTTATGCCAGACAAACATTATACTTATAAAATATAGGGGTATATTTTAATTTACATCCCTCCCACACACAAGGAAGTGCATAAAACTTTATAAAATAGTCAAATATCAAGTATTTGAGCTCACTACTACTATTTCATTATGTAGAAGTATTAGGTGGTGCAAAAATAATGACGTAATAATGTCGTTTTTTGACCTATTTTTAACGTCAAAAAACGACATTATTACGTCATTATTTTTGCACCAACCTAATATTTGTTCTTTATTGCTTTTCTAACAGAACTTTATGAAGAAAAAATCCTGTTTATAAAATTGCAATGTAACAATTCCTTTATTATCCAGATTTCAGTCTGTGAAGTTCTGAATTGATTGAAGAAAAAAAAATGAAATTTAAGAAAAGAAAATTGGTTACCTTAGGCCTCTTCCAGACAATGTTTCCAATTTCAGATATTTTTGAAGGTGTGAAGAACAAAGAAGAATTTTCAGGGGGAAACAAAGGGTCTTTGAAAAGCTCCCCTTTTGAAATACATTCCTGTTTCAGCTTTGCATAATCCTGTCCCTTATAGGGTTTGATTGGAGTTCCAAAAAAGTTTTTGGGAATTGATATAGGCAAATTCAGTGGCATGGCTCAAACTGAAAAAAACAGAATCAAAAAGAAATGTAACAGTTGAATATACTTAATAATAATAATAATAATAAGCAGCTATATAATTCCCAGTAGCAAACACTAAGGTATGAATATGAAAATGTATGAAATAATATGTTGTATATAAAAAGTATTTACATTTTTAGAAACCTTTACTCTAAAAGTTATTTAATCTAAGCGCTAAAAAGTTCTTGGCCCTACCAAGAAGGGATTCAAAAATCCGATGTTTGATTATTTGTAATAAAACATCTGATTGATATCATTCTTATTATTATCAACATTAGTCAACTATACTTTTTGTTTCACATGCTATAATGACAGATGCAGATTTTGACATTATGCCAATTTTTCAGCAATTATTTTAAGCTGGGACTCAAAGCTGCTGAAGATGTTCACAGAATTTGGGAAATGGAAGAAAATAACCATAATGCCAAAATCTGTTACGCATTTTAAAAGATGGTGATTTGTCCCTGGGAATAAAGCCCCAAAATTCAATGTGCATAAGTTAATTAAAATGTTTTAAATTGATAGATACCATATGTAGAGCATTACATAATGTTCAAAATAACATACAGGGGCTTTTGTGAGGTTCCTCATGAACTCTAAAGCAAAAAAATATTTCCGATAGACTGTAATATGAAATTTTGAAATTCAAACTGATCACCCAATTCAGGCCAGAAGACTATCTTTTTGATTCTAAAGACAAGATTTAATCTGTTAGATTGTATGTATGCCTAAACAAGGGAAATCCACAGAGTACAATAAAAAAGAGAAGGAGGAGAGAAAAAAAAGAGAAGGAGGAGAGAAAAAAAAGAGGAGGAGGAGAGAGAAAAAAGAGGAGGAGGAGAGAGAAAAAAGAGGAGGAGGAGAGAGAAAAAAGAGGAGGAGGAGAGAGAAAAAAGAGGAGGAGGAGAGAGAAAAAAGAGGAGGAGGAGGAGGAGAGAAAAAGATAAAGAGATAAAAAAGAAAAGAGTCACGTGATTTCTAGTTAGAGCCAGTTAGAGTCAGTCAGTACATTATATGATGCATGCTTTGGCAATCTTGTCTCCTTCAATTTATGACTGAATAGGCAGAAGATTTTTTTCACCGCAGGTTTCTATTTCTTTTGCAATAGACTGGTTTCCAACCAAGGCTATAGAACCCAGTCTGTCCTGCTATTCAACCCATAGCTGGAGGGAGTAGAGATGGATTCATACTTTCCCAAGGGTATTTGAACGTAAGTGATTGTGAATAACCTAACTGAATTCAAACTTAGTTCTCTGATTTCTCATTCCGAGCCGTTATCCATTACACCACACATGCTGTGAAAATTAGGAAAATATCAAGACCTTGCCAGGGAGTAGTGAAAAATGAAGAACAAGAGAACTGAATTAACCATTAGGCTAGTTGTCCTCCACCTTTCTTAACCAATGCCAGCTTTTCATCATAAGTCAGAATGCCATTCTTCCCCTTTCCAGAGTGTCCAAATCAAAAGGTGCATTCCAAATAATACGCATATCTTATTGAAAATCTTCATTCTTTTCCATATTAGTATATATACATGGATTATTTTTATAGAGGAGTTTTACAAATAGCATTAGAAAATGTTGGGTTTTTAAACTTGAATACACATACAATTTGTTTTAATTCATAACTAATTAAATAATTAAACTGAAGCATCCTTCAATAAACAAAAAGTTCAATAGAATGACAAGGTATTGTAATATAATAAACAAAATTCTGTAAATGAAAAAAAAAACAAACAATAAAAAGAAAGTATTTTTCTCCACTGCAGAAACCCAGAAATTCTTGCGTCCTGGGTATGACGATAAACTACATCCATGTCCTGGGTATGATGATAAACTACATCCAGCAGCAAGGCCTCTGACCAGGAGGTTTTGAGGAGTGTGGAACCACCTCTTAATTGCTGGTGTTCCCAGGTCCACCTTCACCCAGGGTGGTAGGACGTGTTAGGGTCCCAGCTATGGGCAAATAGTTAACCCCGAAACTGAGGTAACAGGCATTCTAAAATATTACCAGCAATACATTTTTGAAGAAAAAAACTATTGCTAGCAATACGTTTTTGGAAAAATAATATTAATAGCTATACATTTTTGGAAAAATAATATTACCAGCTATACGTTTTTGAAAAATAATATTACCAGCTATACGTTTTTGAGGAAAAAAATATTAATAGAAATAGATTTTTGACAAAACAAAAATATTAACAAAAAAAAAAAAAGTTGTCGGCATTAAATGACCCATTGAGGTTGATGTGCCGTAAAACAAAACAAACCAAACCAAACCAAACCAGAAATTCTCCCCTGGTTGAGAATCCATGCATTATACAAAATAAGTACATGCTTAAAGCTCCAAAAGAGAATGGGGAACCACAGGGTTTTTTTTTTTTCTTCTGAAAGTATTAGGACTTCTAGTGATCATATATTATTTGCAATAAGTCTAAAAGGTTAGTATAATATAAAGTATTGGTGAAAATTATTTGTCCCATTTTGTTTATCAATTATTTTTGTTGTAGGTCTTATACTAGTAATTTTTTAAAGGACATATTTAATTGAAAACAACTTTAACATTGCTGAACATATAAAATTGTTTAAATTTGTTACATGGGCTCTCTGTCCTCACTTTGGCACTTCCAGTATCAATAAAATGTATTTATTTAACACCTGTTATGCTGTGTGTTGTGTAAAGAAAAAAGTTATTGAATCTCTCAATATTAAATTACTTTATATTTACAACATAAAGAGTCAGAACTTAAATACCTGAACATATTGTATTTACAAAAAGTAAAAAATCCTAACTTAGTCACAAATAAAACTATCTTAAAATCAAATCTCTTTTCTAAGACAAATTATTTGAAAACTCACTTGCTCTGTTGGAGATTGCATCAAAACATCTTATATCAAATATACAAGCACAACTCCTCCTCTCATACTTGTCATAATTTTAACCAAAGTGCTATACAGCAACACATTACACAGAAACTAAAATTGCAATATGACAGCTGTTTATGAAATTAAAACTTTTAGAAGATCTCCATATCGAGTCGAAATAATCATGTTTCTGGAATCAAAATCCACACCAGATCATATTTCATGCAATACGCAAGTTTCAAGACTGAAAAAGGTAACATCACAAGCATTCAAAATAACATTCAAAACTATATCAATGATACAAACTACCACATGGACTTTGAATTTCATCTAATTAATGACCAAAGCTATTTGTGGGCTTAGAATCTCAAATCTGTACAGTTCCTTTGCACATTCAACACCAAGATACAGTAACTAATCCACCAAGAAAAAGACTTATTAAAAAAAAAAAAAAAAAAATTTAACTTGTTTGTTGTTCAACACTTTTTTGTGTATGTAGATCAATAACACACAACAAAACACTTTGGCCAGTAAATTACTGGAGCTTAACATGTTGAAAGACGAGTAGATTTTTGTAAACAAATTGCTCAATATTAAAAATAGAGCAATAATTCATAGATAAATAAAATTTTAATAGACTTATCTTCCAAGTTAGAAGAAACACAACTTAAATTCAGAAGAAGTATGTGTGTGTGTGTGTGTTTTTAAAAAGTGATGACTAGTTGTTTGCCCCCACCCCACCAAAAAAAAAAAAAAAAAAAAAAAAAAAATGAAAAGAACCCAAACCTGAGAACATTGGTCAAAAAATTCTTTGGATTTCACAGCAATGAAAATTAATTGTCTATTTCACTAACTAAATTGAGGTTCATAACATTTTGATAAATAAGTTCTAGTCTTTTTTTATATATATATATATATATATATCAAAGTACAATTACCAATTATGAATTTCACTTTCATTTTATAAGTCTACCATCATAGGGATTACATTTCCCAGTAGCATCATGGACTATGTTCCTTCAGGACATCAGCAATAATGGTTCTCCACAGCTTTCTATCTTTTGTTGCTCTAAGTAATACTTTGCTCCTTTATAATCCCTATATCTTTGTGGTACTTGTTCTATCATCTATTTCCTCTGCTTCTCTTGCCTTTAGTGTTGCCTGTGAATGTTAAATTCTCCAAACTTTCTTTACTCATTATGGATCCCCCAAAATATGAATAAGATATGTTTAGGCAACAAGTATTCATCCAAACAAGTTTGATAAAAAGAACCAACAGAGTCCATTTGCTTAATTTTTTTTTATTGTATTTTTTCAAATAAGGTGTTGTCTGTTGGGATGAAAATTGTGGGTAAATTGTCCAATGTTTGTGATATTGTTTTGTTCAAGTACTTTTGACAGTCATTTTCAAGAACCGGTGTGGTGTCTATGTGGTAGACAGAATTCCTTTGTCTACATCCTCATATTCTTTGGAAAGCTGAAAGTTTGAAAGTCTACAGTGATGACATGCTTATGATTATTGGTTATTGGGATCAGGGCCACAAAATTTTCATCCAAATACACAACTTTGAAAATTGGGAAAATACAATAAAAATTCAACAGAGACTTAGTTCTTTTCAATCAAACTTGTTTGTATATATATTATAAATTAACTGATTTAAAATATGGTTTTTTTGCTACACAGGAATTACCATGTTTCAAAAACTGAAGCTAAGAACTTCAAGCGAATTTTGGAATAACTTCCAAAATTCGCTTGAAGATGAAGCAGAACTAATGCTTTTAATTTAATTATATAATTAAATTTGAAATTTTTAGCTTCAGTTTTTGAAACATGGTAATTCCTGTGTAGCAAAGAAACCTTATTTTAAATCAGTTAATTTATAATATTTATTCTCTGTATATTTACATTGTGCACCGTTTTGTAAATATCAATAAGAACACTAGATTATACATCTTACTGTTCTTTCATTTTATTATAATTATATATATATATATATATGTGTGTGTGTGTGTGCGTAAAATGTAGAGTGCCCATACACTAGGGTTAAGGACAACTATTACCCAGTACTGGAGTGTACTACCACACAAGTGTCAGAGTAATCTTACCTTCCCTCTCTGGTATAGTGTGGAAATGGTGCTGAAGACTTAGAACCACTGTGGCAAGGCTCCTCTCATTACTTCACTGTAAACTACTTGAATACACAAACACAGACCCACATCTTGCATCATAGTATAGGAGCACAAAAAAAAAAGTAAAACATACTGTGACCCTCAGTAGAAATGCTAATCTATTTTTTATGGGTATTCTGCTAGTTATCTAACAATTTCTTACTATATAAATTTTCTTCCAAGTCGGTGAATAATTAACTAAACAAAATTTCTTTTAAACTCTTTCTCCTATAATTATGAGAAGAATTAGAATGTTTCCCTTGATGGGGAATGAAAGAAAGTTCTGTATATTTTTCCTAAACAAACAAAACTGCACGGCAAATAAACAGGATTTGGTTTAATGGAATTTCTTGAGGTTGAGCACCCTAAGATAGTTCAGTGGCCAAGGTTTCCCTGGACTCCATATCAGATTACCTTTAGCAAGGAGAGAAATAATAGGCACTGTGGATGGTGAGAGGTTTAATGTATGAATAGATAATTATTCTGCCTGAGAAATCTTAACTTGTTTAAAACCTTAAAAGGGAGAAAGATATAAACAGCAGTTTATTATGCCGAGTGTCAAGCAACATGAGCTGAACAGCTGGAAAATTATGTCAGGACATCATACACACACTGTTTATGTAACCCAGGATGTCATGGATAGAATTCATTAAACAAATACATTAAAATTTTCATTCACTCTAATGATTATGTATAAGGAATAAGCCAGAAAAATTTTGGTGATAGAGAAAAAAAATCCCTAAACAATTTTCAGTTGCAATTATCAGTGCCAACTGTATTTGAAAGTAAAAATTTATAAATATGCTGAGGTTTTATTTGTCTTTCTTTTATTTTTTACTTCTATTTGACCAATGCAGTTTTTGGCATTTTCTGGTACACATACACACGCAACTTAAGGACATTTTTTTTTCTTTAAGAATTCTTGCAACCAACACTTCTGAAGAAGGATTCATTGGTGTGATTTGGTATGAGACACAAGACGATATTCACAAGTGGAAGAGGAGGAGAAACTTAATTTTGGAACACAATTAAAACAATTAGTAAAAAAAACTCACTTCGAACATTTATATTCTAATCAGTAATTATTTTTTTTAATAATAAATTGTTTTAGTTGTGTTCCAAAATTAAGTATCCCCTTTTCTTCCACTATTTAGTTCTTGCGAATATAACCTGTCTTGTCACAAATCACACCAACAAATCCTTCTGAAGAAGTGTTGGTTGCAAGAATTCTTAAGAAAAAATATTGTCTAAAGTTCTCAAGGTGTGTGTGTGTGTGTGTGTGTGTGTGTGTATGTATATATATATATATATATATTTCTTAGAGATAATGTCTAAAGTTTTCTTCAAGTCAGTATGTGTGTGCTATATATATATATATATTAGAAATAAGAATAAGCAGCTCCCAAAAGAATCTGCCGAAGACTGTACACTGGAAAAATTTTTCAATGTTATAAAAAATGGCTAAGCTTAAAGCTCCTATACTATGGTGCTGCTGTTCCTTATGGTATTGAACACTTTTTTGCCATACCAGCAAGCCATTTCGTGTGGAAAAAAAATTTTTTTTTGGTGGTGGGGGGGCAACTGCTTTGATCTTGGCCAGATCGGTTACCCTCCCCATGGCGAGTTTGAATGGCTTACTACTGGATTCACCTGGTGGTATAAGAGTTCCTATCTTACAAAATATAGCTATTGATCGTCTGATGATTGTGCCAAAGTGCATGAAACTGGCAGTCATGGTCAGTCACTGCCCACTTGAAATTTGACTTATATAAGCAACATATTGTCAAAAATTCTATTTGCCTTGGCATACATTAAATTATATAATTTAATGTATATCACTAAGTGTTTTTAGAATAAATACATACATATACACACACACACACATTTTAAATTTATTTATTATATATATATATATATATATATATATATATATATATATATATATGTGTGTGTCTGGTCAAGAATCCTAACGAGTGTTTGAAAAATGACAAAACTTCAAATTTGTTGTATGGCATAAAATATCAAATATTGATCCAGAGATATACCAATCTGGAATGATTAGCATCAAGTGTACCCTTCAGAATAACAACTACTCTGTAAATATAACATCAGCATCTGCAGGCAGAAACAGAAAGGTCAAAGAGGAAGACTAGAAAATTTCCATGGTCTGTCTGTCTGACATCAAGGGCTTATCAGAAAAGATTCAGATCAGCATTTCATACAACAATAGGACAATATTTAGAAGCAGCTCCACTCTATGGAGAAATCTCTGCCAAGTAAAGCTTAACATAGGGATAACATGACCAAGAACTGTGTGTACTTCATTACTTGCAGTTGTGTTAAAGATGATAAAGGTGAAACAAGTCACTCACTAAATTAAGGCTAAAGGAACATTGAAAACCTGTAGTGAGGAGTGAAACAATGAAATCAGGAATAGCTGATCATGTATGGCTGGAAAAGAGTAGTCATCAGCCCTTATGGTATAAAGTGAAAATATTGGACAAAGAATAACGCTGGAGTGTTAGACACTGAAAAAAATCAGGAATATGCTAGGCTACGAGGACCTCCTTAGTAGGCCTAGCATAGAAATAAATATGATATGGGAGCTGCTAATAAAAAATACAGACAAAGGACTGCAAGTCTTCAACAGTAGCAGAAGTAGCTGTAACAAAAAGAGAAAAGCTTCAGTGAGTTCAGTCAAGTATAACAAGCAGTAGCAATACTTATCAGCAGGCAGGTTAGGTTTAAAGCTCCAAGTTTCCCACGGGACAATAGCCTAATGGTTTGGTTCATGAATTTGGCAAGAGTTATTGAGTTTAATCCCTGGACCAGGCAATGGGTAACAGAGTGAGCAATAACTGAGCAGTACTAAGAATAAGAAGAGAAATAGACAAGATATCCCTATAGATATTAGTAGTGGAAGGAGAACAGTCTACCCCCATAGATTAAATAAAGGGTTCAGTTAGGAATTCTCTGTAGGTTACCCAGAACATGCTTGATGTAGGCCAAAGGGCACAATGGTTGAAATGTTGTGATAACAACAAGATGAGAACAATAATCTGCAGGTAAATAACTGTAAATAATGATAACTCCTCATACCAGAAATTCACACAGAAATTAGTCTAAGTTTTGTTATAAAAATTTTTCATTTTATTTTTTATTGATTGCTATTGAATGAAAAAAAAAGTAGGAGTTTAGAGAATTTCTGATCATCCTATCTCCATTGCTTTTAATTTTTAAATTAAACCACTTTGTTTTGAGTGATTGGAAAGACATTTTAAAAACGGTTCTGTTTCTGCAGCATTATATTTGAATGATTATAGAACTTTTTATTTTCCTTTATATATGTGGTAAGAAAATGGAAAAAGGTATTGAAGCTTTTTCCACTCTGCCTATCACTATATGTATACTATCAGAATGGTAACAGTAAACTAAAAGTTACAAAATATACATCTACTCCCATTAGCAGTCTCATTACTCAGACAACATGCTCCAGTAGGCCCATCTGCTTATCCTATCTACCCAGATGACAGCAGTGTTTGTCTACTTCAATAAAGACCACCCTAATGTGTTGGACACCTTAACAATGACTGGAGAAACCTTCAACACATATTTTCTTATTGGTTTTTCTGTCTCCCTATGTGTGCCCATATAAACATCACTTATACATAAACATAACCCTCTCCAAATGCATCAAAAACTGTTCACTTTAATGGACCCCCAAATTCAGCGTCAACTTTCCTGTCTTCCCTACCTACTCATGCTACTGTCAGTTAAAATATTTTAAATTTTCAGTTGTACACATTTAAAAAATGAGAGCGAAAGAGAGAGGGGAGGAAGAGAAAGATGAAGACAGAGAGAGGTGTTCAGACAGTAATGTTGTGTTTTTGGAGAAGTAATAAAAAAAAAAATGCATTCAAAAGTAGCATGTAAAAGTTATTTTCATTTGCCAACAGCATATTTCTTTTTGATATCCCGCACCCCACCAAAAAACGATATTAGCATTTAAAATTAAAACTCCACCCTCAGGTTTTGGTAAGCAGTCAGTGGAATATGGGAGGTTTCCAGAATTAAAATGAAAAATAATAATCATAGCATTTTTTTTTAAATTCAAGATAATTACAATATTTCTTTACATAATACTATTTAAAAAAATAGTTTTCTTATATTATGCATTTTTCACTTGATTTTGAATTCATGTTTAGGATCAAACATCTTGACCTACATTCATATGACCACATTTTAGCTACAAATGATTAAATCAAAAGAAACAGGATATATTTTAAAATGAATATCAACATCCACCTAAAAAAATAAACAAATAAAAAGTCATTTATTTTAACTCTTATTTCATTTCAGCATTTATTTATGATCTGCCCTACTTACCATCGGCCATAAATTAACTGAGTAGCTTTGATAAAAAGCAACTGAAATCAAAATTAAAAGAAATGCTCATGAGAAAATAATAACTGACAATGTTTCATCTAATAATAAAATTCACAATGATATTACTACTAGTATATATATATATAAAGAAAACATCAAAGATGCTGGCACTGAGCATTCAGGGAAAATAAAGCAAAAGGTTATAGGGTTAGATTTGTGCTTCTGTAACTGTTGGTTTTGTAGCACAAATAATAAAACAGCCATTGTATTAAGATAAGATTTGCAAACAAAGAAGAATGCAAATTAGAACCTGGCTAAAAAACTTCTTTATTTCTAATCAGTGCTGTTTACTAACAGCCATAAAATGACTATCTGGTTAGTTGCAATGAGACAACCTTAAAAAAGTGCCAATCAAAAATTAGTAATTTATAATGGTTCATCTAAGAAGTCTGATTACAACAGTTATCTCCCTTGAATATAGATGGCAATCTGAGAGCTGCAATAAAAAGCAACAGAAATAAGATAAATGAAATACCATATATTGTGTGAAGCTATTAGCATAGTTGTGCCATGTATGACTGCCTTTGAGGAATCAGTGTTTGATAAAGGGCTCAGCTTTGCTACAATCATGTAGCACATCCCATATTTAGAAATGATAGCTCCAGTTATAGAGTTGGCTTTGAAGATCAAAAAGTCCAAACAGATGAGCTAAGATGGAAAGTGAGACAAACACTAGAAAAAGCCAAGCTTCCCAAATCAAACATCATAATGGAAGAAAGGTTGGCAATCAAAATTTACAAAGTTAGACTAGTATCACCATACTGCAAGTTGACAATGGCAATGCTATAATGATGATGTACAAGTTGAAATATTCCAAGAAATTGTCAAGCCTAGTTGGGGATGCCAGCTATAGAAAAGTGAAAAAAGATCAGATTCTGAAAACTGCAGAAGCTGTCAGAGATCCTAAATAAGAACAAAGACTACTTAACACGGAATAAGTATTGACAGCTGACTCAATGTTACACCAAGCTGCCACATATATATGGTCATCCTAAGATTAAAGAAAGTTGGTAATCCATTGAAATTTATAGTCAGAAGCAGATATTCACAGAGTAGATTCCTAGTGGATATAGTCAACCAACTAGCAGAGAAATCTTAAATCATGTTAGGATCTCGGAACAGTTCATGGAATCAATCTAAGGGGCTCCTACGTATAGCAAATAGACAGTAAACTTGGATGTAGTAAACGTGTTTACTACTGAAGCTAACAATATCTCCGAGATACATCACACATTCATACTCTGGTATCATCAGAAAGCTGTACAAATACTGTTGGACCATCTGAACTCAATAAGACCCTCAATTTACTTCACAATATAAGAAAATCATCAGACAGACTTCCTGGATATACTAATAACTTGTACAGAGAATGGGTTCAAGACATCCATATATCACAAGCCAACCTGGACAAAACTTGTTTCAATTCCCACAATTCATATAGTG
Organism: Acanthosepion lycidas; assembly: GCA_963932145.1. Classification (NCBI taxonomy): domain Eukaryota; kingdom Metazoa; phylum Mollusca; class Cephalopoda; order Sepiida; family Sepiidae; genus Acanthosepion; species Acanthosepion lycidas. The sequence continues at coordinate 31,445,675 of OZ010583.1, read as the reverse complement.
TAAAAAAGGGACCATCCAGTGCCTACAACACCATGTAAAAATCATAGGTGGCAACTCAGACACAGACTAACAGAAAATGATCAGCATACCTAAGAACAGTGTGTACTCCCTTCTTTGCTTTTGTGGCAAAGAACAAAGATGAAACTAGTTGCCCTCTAAAAGTAAGAAACTAGTTGCCCTCTAAAAGTAAGACTAGAGGAACATTGAAAAGCCATAATTAGGAGTGAGATAATGAATCAGGAATGGCTGATCATGTATGGAAGGAAAAAGAATAGAATCAAGTAAAAATATTGGACAGTGAGCAACACTGGAATGTCAAACATCCAAATTAAACAGCACATATGCTAGGCTAAGAGGATTGCCTTAGTAGGCTTAGCATAGAGATAAATATATGGAAGTCATCAATGAATAAAGAAGTGACAGTAAGGATTCCACAACAGCAGCAGCTGCAATGAAAAGTTAAAACATGACAAGCAGCATCACTAATAAGTAAGCAGATTAGGTTTAAGGCTCCATGTTATCCACTCAGAATTATCCCACAGAACAATAGCCTAGTGAATTAAAGTATTGGTTCATGAATTTAGTGATATAGTAATTGAGAGTTCAATCCCTTAAGACTTACTGGAAATGTTAAAGTACTAAAATAAGAGCTAAATGATATATTCTTCAATCTGTACAGCAAAACAAGAACAATCTACCCCCCATAGATTAAAGAAAGTGTTCAGTTCAAAATTCCCTGAAGGTTACCTGGATTGATAATCAACTGATGAAAGCCAGAGGAAACAACAGCCAAAATAACGACAAAGATGGGGACAATAGTCTACATGTAAATGATATAGATATATAATTTTAACTCTTCATGCCTGAAATTAAGTTGTTACTGATTCTAAAATATCAGTTCATGTTATACAAAAGAGCTTTTTTTTTTCTTTTTTTTGTCAAGATTTTCATATCCCAAAGTTAGGGATGTATATTTTGCACCAATGATTATGGCATTTACTGAGAGTAATGCAAAAATTACTACCTTTAATCTGAGCAATAGTGGAACATTATATAAAATACTCTTGCTAACTGTTTCTTTATAATAACAAAGTGCTTTTCCGATTAACTCTAAAAGATTTAAATTTAACATGAGTCGGTAGTATTTTCCTCCAGAATCTCTAAAAATATTAGTTGCAGAACCTTGATCTTGAACATATGCTTCATATCATCAGCACTTTGGTATATTTTAAAAGAATCCATTGTATTTGAGTGTATTACTATTTATATCTTCAACATTAGGGAAGAGAGATCAACAGTGAATTTGTAACAAGTCCAACAATATGTGGCAAATTGTCAAATCATTGCATTGTTCAATAATAGTCATAGTTCAACAGAGGAGTAAGAAAGTGCTTCACCCACATTATAGTTGGAGATCTGTAAAATATTCTGTCGCATGACCTGCTTCAAATTCTTTCCAGGCCTGACAAAGAACAAGTATTACATGAATTGTATTTGTCAATCACTGGATAAGTAGGTTTTTATTTTTTATCTCTCTCCGCTATCAAATTTGTAAAAAAAGAAATTAAAAATAAATAAACAAACTGGTTTTAACTGCAACTTAAATGTTAGTTTTATTTCATTTTTAAATATTTCACACCTATCTCTACAATTCACAGGCTATTACATATTAGCCCAAACAGATTATTTTTATCCCTAGCTTATCAAACAGTTTACATATTAACATAAATACTCCTTTCCACACAACTGGTCCAGTTTCATGCATAATTCATTGGTTTTTGTCTTAGCAACCTTTTGCAGGTTATTTAAAGGCAGAAAATATTTTTGGATTGTAGGAATTAGAAATTTTTGGAGATAATGCTTTACTGATACAAGTCCTACTATTTAACCCATAGCTAGGGAGAGAAGTGGATTCATACCTTTCCCAATGGTATTTGTGAGAAGAATGTTAGTGTTAAGAGAATGACTATCCTTCCTTCCTTCTAATTAATATAAATATTTAATTCATATAATCTTGATTAAATAATTTAAGTTTCTGTATTCCAGAAGTCTGAACAATGAAAAACTGCGACACTTGACATTTTGTTGTAATTTGAAGTTGGCTGGATTTTTCCAAAAAGGTACAATATTCTAAAGTCAATGGCATGATATTCCGTTTCTCTGTATGTGTCTGAAATTACTAGAATTTCCCCTTTACTTGCTGCAACACCATTGTTTAAAGGGAAATATATTTTCAAATTTATTCAAATATATTTTCACACTGACCACCTAGAATCGTAACTCGTATATTCAAGTCTTTGATCATGGCTTATTCTTAATTTTCCTCTTAGTTTCCAGATGATAGCAGCATTTATTGAATAAAAATTTTTCTAAACTTCTTTTTCACCCATTGAATAAAACATTCTTCAAAAACCTTTTTTTTATCTCTATTATCTTGAGAGTTCATCCTGTCAAACATCTTTAGAATAAGACACTCCTGATCATATAAATAGCAGGCCAAACTTTCTATCAGGCCAAGTTTCAAGAAAAAAGATAGCTGGGTTGATATTCAAGTAAGGTTTATGTAAAAAAAAAAAAAAAAAAAAAAAAAATTGTTGTTTTTTTAGTGCTGTTAATTTATTACTAAATACTTAAAGATCTCTGCTTATGAAACATTATGTATCATATGTAAGAGTAACAGAATGTTTTAAACCAGTAGAATGGATTTTCATATATATCTATTAATATCAAAGTTTCCTAAATGTGAGGCATAATCATGTTCAAAGAACAAGGCCTACTGACTTAATTTTGGTGCATGAAGATATCCACTTATGATATATGTCATTTAAGGTCATCAGATATCAAAGATTAGAACATTCCATTTCTAGTCAAATAAAAATTTCTAACAGAAGGGAGCATAATACCAAGACACAAGATATCTTGATATAGGATTTTTCAGTCAAATGAAACATTCCCAGGCTTCTACATAATTCCAACAGACTTGCCCTTTTGAATTCAGGCAATTTGAATTCAAAATTAGGTTCAGCATTGTCATGTCCCTTAACAAAGAACAAGGACAATCTCTAAAGACTGCTGACCTCAACTTCCTTTCCCCCATGGTTTTCTGTATTGCCAATTCTTTTTCTTGGGACCCAGAAGTCATGTCAATCACATGTAACATTTGTTCCATTTTGTAAATCAAATTATTTTTTTCGGCTATTTTTCAAATGTTCAAAAAGTGTAAATTTTTATTTTTAAGTTGTGCAAGAAATATTCCCCCCCCCACACATTTGCAGAAATCCCTGCTTATATATATATATATATATATATATATATATATATATATAATAACAAGGCTTAAACACTAATATTCCATGGTCATAATTTATTCCATTGGAATCATAAATACAAATTCAAAATTTCAAAATTTTTTTCTGTTTTCTTTTTGAATTTGTAGGTCTGATGAATTGGATCATATTTACGATTCCAATGGAATAAATTATGACCATGGAATATTAGTGTTTAAGCCTTGTTATTATATCCTTACTCTGTCCTGGACATTGAGTTCTACCTGGATTTTATCCTCTCGGAATTTTTTATTCAAAAAATATACATGTGTGTATATGCACCTGTGGATTTTGCATATATATGTATATTTACCACTAATATTATCTATATATATATATATATATATATATATATATATATATATATATATATATATATATACACACACACACACACAGAGGATGTGATAGGTAAATTGTTGCCATTTTATATTTTTAATTTTGTGCATGTGTATTGTTTTGTCAACTGCACCATATATAGCAGGGTCAGTTGGGCACCATCTGTAAGAAAAAAAGCACCTTGATACAATTCATGCTGCCAAAAATTTGGAAATGGCATGCAGTCCTGCTCGGCATTCATGTCAGAGGCTCCAATATGAACATTTTAGAGTGTTATGGCATCAATCTGAGGACAGTGCAGAGGATTCAAAAATAGGGGAGGAGTCTAATAGAGATTATGAAGATAAAAGCAGCTCGGAAAGCTTACTCTGATCATTCTGATAAGAAAAGAACTCCCAAATTGATTGACAACGATTCCTCCAGTCAATCAGGTCCATAGTCAGGAACACAGGAGTGTCCGAGTTTCTTATCAGGCAGGTACTGCATGAAGCCATTCAGTACTTCTTATACAAGATGAAAAAAGGCCAATTTTTATCCCAGGCCATGAAGGACAAGAAGAAAAACTGCACTACAAAGCATTTGAACAAACTCAAGCATCCTCTCCAACCGAACATGCTTTGGTTTTTCTCAGATGAGAATTTCTGCCAAGATGGTGAACACACAAAACAACCATTAGCTTACTGTATACCCAGAAAATGTACTGGGAATGTTAAAAACCAAATATCTAGTCAACATCACGGTGCTTGGAGTGATCACTAAAGGTTATGCCTCCATTCATCTTCCCACAGGACCTCAGACTCAACAGAGGCCTACATCAAGTGCCTTGAGGAGGTAGTGCTGCTCTGAGTCAAGAGGGTGGCTGCTGGAAGACTATGCCTGGTAACAGGACTCTGCACCATGTCACACAAGCAGGAGAACCCAGTTGTGTCTGTCAGACAATTTATGCAACCACATCAGACTTTACCTCTTGCCACCTAACTCCCCAGACTTCCAATTGGGTTCATTATATTCATTTACATGCAATACCCTTGGGAAAGATATGAACCCACCTCTCTCTCCTCGGCTATGGGTTAATTAGTAAGTTACATCACTTAAAAAAAAAAAAAAAAAAAAAAAAAAAGGAGAAGGGTGATAAGCCATAGAAAATGAATCAAGCAACAATAGCTAACATTTAAGCTAAACCACTAAAATCTGTGATGGGATTCAAACTTGTTTAAGTGGATAGCAAGATTCCAATTATAAATAGAATTTTCTCCTATCTTACCAATTCCAACAATTTTTCATAGACTCAGGATATCCAGATTTCACTGTCAACTTCACAACTTTTAATTTATGCAACCTACATTTCTATTTACAGCCCCTCTTACAAGTAACATTAAAATCTAAGCTATCTCTATAACAACAGTTTACTTATGACTGTTATAAAATCAGCAGTAGCAAGAATGGTGTTTGTATTAAAGCACAGGGACTCAACAGATTATGGTTCTAATTTTGGAAACAAGATCAACACACAAGCTACCATAAAATTATCTTAAGGAATTTCCCATGAAAATTTGAACTAATTTAAAAAAAAAAAAAAAATATACCAAGCCAGGTACTTGTAAAATTTGTGTTCCCTTATTGTGTACATATTCATATTGTCCCAGATTTCTGGAGTCAGTTTTTTAAATATATATTTCTATGAATGTATAGGATAAACCATTATCACCCTTTTAAATAGTGCAAGTTTCTATAATAAGACCACTACAGATATCAAGAGAATCTTAGTCTATTTCCCAATGACATTTTGTTGTATAATTTGTTTATAATGATAAAGAATTAAAGAGTTTAAAATTTTAAAATCACAAATGCTAAGAGAATGATGGGACTCTTTTGTATAGGGAGTGTTCCAGAAGCTGTACAAAGATCAGGAGCCTCCTGAGGCAGAGGGTTACATTAAGAGGCAGTTTATATGGATAAGAGGGGAAGATAAATATTAGCCTAGACTTGAACAGGTTAATATTGTAGTGATCAGGGGTAACATCCTCTTGGAAGTTGGTTCCACAGAGCAGTGGGTCATGGAAAGCTGTTCAAGTGAAACTTACTTCTCACTGATAGAATATAGAAGGAATGTGGGTGGTTTGCTACAATATAAGTGGCAAAGGATACTGAATAAATTAAATATGCCTTATGGTGGGAAGACTATTATATATATATATATATATATATATATATGTGTGTGTGTATATATATGGTCTTTATCACCAGATGCAGAAAGTGACCCCATTATTCTATTTCAAACAAGCCCAAATTCTTGTGCATTAAATGTAAATTTGGAGAGGAATATTATGATGCAATATAAACAAAGTAATCTTGAAAACCATTACTCAGTGAGTTTAATCTTCACAAAGTACTTTTTTATATACTAATGTTCACCCAATGCAAGGCCCTAGAGCCACTCAAGTTAGAGGGTTACTGTGTGCTGCTGTATGAGCATAGGAAAAGGCAAGACTTGCAGATCATGAGTTTATAGAGTGAAGATAACAGCCAGACTTCAAGAGGTCAATATTGTAGTGATTATGAAAACATCCTGCCCAAAGTCTGTCCCACAAAGCAGTTCTTAGGAAGATGCCACTGAGTGGAACTTACTTGTTACTAATGGAATACAAAAAGAATGAGGATGATTCATTCTTGTGTATAGGGCATGGCTGATCCCAGTTGGGAATGTCAGGGTTGCTGGAACCAAAGAATATAGCTCGTCAGAACCCTTGGCATGGCCACAATTGTAACTTAATGACTTAATGAAAAAAAAAATTTACATTCCCCAAGAAATAGGATAAAAAAAAAATTTAAAGTATTTAAGCAATTTCTTCTCATACTTTCTCCTTTCCTTTACCTTCAATAAAAGAGGCATGACTACCCCATTTTCTTTATTTCAATGTAAAAGGAAATCAGCTTTGTAAAGACTTAAAAGGAAACCTAACATTTTATTCACATACAATATGAAAAAACCAGAATGAAACATTCATAATATAGATGAGTGATCTATTTTAGCAATGTTATTTACTTGTATCAATGAAGTAATTGCTTCATATATTGCTGCAATTCTAAAATAGCTGCTCACAAAAATTGGCTTATCTGCATACATGACTGCTTTTGTTTGATTAGAATGACTTACAATGTTTATTTACCACTAATAAATAGGCATTCTTGATATACTGCAGACAGTAGAATGGACATTTATCCTACAGGAGTTTATCAAAATTCATCCTATATGAGCTTTTGGTAGGAGCCTTCATCTTTTTAATTTTACACTGGTTTGATAAGATGATGCATTTTTGATTATTTCACACCTTTGTATCGTAAAATGAGTACCTATTACAGTGGATAATAAAGTCATGCTTTCTCCACATAAAATTAGGGAAGGCACATTATACAAAATAAATAATAATAAATATGATACTTAAAAATGCCATAATTTTTATTTTGTTAAGATTCCTGCTGGGAAAATACCCACAGAGCATCTTGTAAGGGTGAAATTAAAAAGACTTATTTAAATATCCCATCTCTAAGCAGCTGCAGCATAAAAAAAATAAAATAAAAGTTACTAGATGATTGAACAATACAAAGAGTACAATAATATACCCTGAGCTTGAGTTGTTCATGTCACCGTGCGTATTGGGTGGGGAGGGAAAAATATGTATCAATTGTATAGGAGGTAAGAGGTAAGAATAAGTCTATTTACAAGATGGGTCAGTTGGGTGGAATCTTGTGGCTGGGTCATGGTACAAAGTAGAGGGAATAATTCTGATTGTACACCTACCCCAAAAGCAATGCATCTACATTTGACATAAACTGCATATATACATGCTCCTAGTTTGTTTGTTTTTTCTCCCTTTCTTTTTCTCCCCCTTCATATCAGAAGTAGATGCAAGATTTGAGGTATCTTCCTCTATACATATACATTAGATTTCAGATCCCTTATTTTATAGACATAGTCAAAGCCTTTAGCTTAGTCAGGTACAAGCTCAAGGGGAGGTTAGAAAGACTTATACTAGTTTTGCAAGTGGGAACATTTTGCCATGCATTGAATATTGCTGCCATATCTAGTTTGGTGATCCTGCCATATATCTCAAGATTCTTAGCAAAATCCAAAGAAGGATTTGTAATGTAATTGCTCTTCACCTGGCATCTTGACTTCAGTCACTTTCCCACCAGCATGACATCACTTTCCTGTCTTTTCTATAAATATTTTCATGACAGTTGTTCTAAGGAATTTCCTCTTGCCATCTTTGGTCTTCCTGAAACCTGTTCTTTTATTGTCCTTCCTCCTTACTAAAATCTCATTCACTTTCACTCCCAGTAACCCCTTGTGTTTTAGTTGTGTTATCACCTTGCTTGTGGTGAAATGATTATGAAAAAAAATATTCAAATGGTTTAAACTTAATTGAATACTAAAAACACTGACCTTAGATGGACATACACAACTGTCTCAATCACAAGCAATCCACAATTCAAAGTTTCTTTATGACTAGTACTAAAAGCTCAAAAATGAAACTAACCATTTTAATTGAAATGGCTTATTCCTTTTATAACTTGATATCTGAAAGTTTTGAAATTTATACTGTCAACAATACAACAAACCAAAACCTCATAAAAAGTAACAACAGATATAAAAAAAAAATCAAAGTTAAAATCCCTGTTCTATATATTTCTTTCCATAGAAATTACTTAGATATCTTACATGCCAATAAAAATTAATATATTAATGTGGAAACTTACCTGTTTCTTATTACTATAACTTATTTTTAGTAGGTACATGTGCTTGAGTTGTTATCCCTGTTTCTTTTTTAATTTTCTTAAACTGTGAAACAATTAGTCTAGATGAAGAAGTCATACTAAAGAAATAAAAATTGAGCCTCCAACAGGAATTGAAACTTTATTCCTTTTTTCCTCCAGGGAAACAGCTTTTGTAGCCAAACATGCCACTACCAGTTTGGCCATGGAGACCAGCCTAACAGAACCCACTTTGAATTACCTATTTAAGTAAAGCTGTTTCTTGTTGACACTTCTACAAATCTATACCTGCTAACTTCAGTTTCATAACCAAAACAAAACCACAGTAATTTTTTTATCCAACATTATTTCTTATTACTATAAACATTATTTTTGGTGGGGACACGTTTTTGGGTTGTTATCCCTGTTTTTATTGTCCTCAATGAAATTAATAACAACTAGCCTCAATTGAGAAGTCCTACAAAAGAAAAATTGTGCCTACCAACAGGAATTGAATTGGTATTGTTTTTCCCTTGCACAGCCAAGTCATATTGGCTTAATGAAGATACAAACTATATTGGAAAGACACACACTTACACATATAAGGGGGAGAGCTGAAGAGTTCTTGAACCAACACACTTTCCCAAAATCTGAACAAATAACCAAACTATTTTTTGAAGGCCTACTTGGTAACTGGTAACAGCATTGCCTCATATACAAGATTTCATGGCAATTGAATAATTACATGTAAAACAGGAAATGGTTACAGTTTTCTAAGTTGAGGCAAATGAATTTCAAATAGATTAAAGTAATGCATTGAAGGATTTACTTATCTTATTGTCATGATCATCTAATAAGCATCAGTATTCTCTATCCAATCCATTATGATGTATAATCAAGCCATCATCACCATTATTCTCCAACACCATTCTTATTAGGCAATTCTCTTTGGGAGAGAAAGTCAATAAATAATCATTCAAACAAGAATGCAGTACTGTAAAGTCTGAGTCATAAAAACAGGAAGCAACTGACCAATGAACAACCAGCTTCTCTGCAAGATAGCCAACAGTCTCCAGGTGAAGAAGGCAAAAAAAAAAAAAAAAAAAAAAAGACAAAAATCAATATGTCCTCTCCAAGATAAAATAGGTGGATGGTTATCAATAGTAAGCTTTAATTCTCAGAGCACATATTTCAAACTAGAAACAAAGAATGGAAAAATATTTTGTTATGAAGGTTATGAAAACAGTTTTCAACTAAAAGAGAAAGATATTTATAACTTAAGGACTAAGTTTAGTTTTATCTGACACAAGGTGACAAGCATGGGGCACCTAGTGACAATCAAACTTGCTACATTGTAATAATGCATCATAGCATGCTTAACATATGTACACTTGTCGGTAGGCTAATGATAAAAATAGGCATTTATTTTATACAATAAATGTTTTTATCAGAATTGCACAGTAAATATGAACAACAGAGATTAAATATATACCATTAAAATTTAATGTAAAAATTTAACCATTAGCTATGTATGAAATATGGATTTATTGACATCTTTATCATTTTTGAAGAGGAGTAGAGGTTTCTCACTTGTTACACGTTTAGGACTGGGTTCCCAGATCCTTCTAAAGTCTACTTCAACTCTCGTGTCCCTGCCTAAAAGACTGAACTTTTATTTAGCATTGAATTACATTTTTTTTCTCAATAATATATAGGTTCACCTATCATCTGGTTCACACTCCTCTCTGGTCTCTTGAACAAGAGTAGAGGTTTATTCCTTATTTCCTATTTAGAATTGGGTTTCCAGTTCCTTTTAAAGCCTTTTCCTTCTCTTTCACTTCTGGTAGCACCTTGCATTTTGATAGTATTATCTCCTTGCTTGGAGAGGTGCCTCTTACTCTGTAATCCTCTACCTAGAGTGGCACTTGTACAGGGTGAACCTCATTATATATAAGCAAACATTGAAGTCAACACTCAGAGGCAACAGGCTGTTTCATGCTGGACCCAATCATCAGGCGGCCTGACGATTGGGTCCAGCATGAAACAGCCTGTCGCTTCTGAGTGTTGACTTCAATGTTCACTTTTATATTTACATATGCTATATCTCTGATATTGAGCACTTTATCCTATAAATATAGCATACCATAAAACTATATTTCTTCATATATATATATATATACACACACACACACACACACACACACACACACACACAAGTAATGCTGCCATAAGAAAAATAAAAAACTCATTAATATTACCATCACTGAACCAGTGTCAAATAGTAGACTGGTAAGCAAATAACTGCAGAGTAGAAATAAAACTCGGTCCTTGAAAAGTTCACTCCAAACTGACCATTTCATAGTTCACTCAATACGATCAATACCAAGCAACGAAGCCATGATTTTCACTTCCCTATTTGAACTATTTCAACTGGTGACAAGAGAATTATTTATGAATATCTAAATACTTAAGAACCATTGACAGAATCAGCAGACCAACCTGACAAAACGAGTCACACAAAACATCACTCTGTACTGATGCTTACGATTGAACTGTCAAATCTTTATTATTTACTTCCATGATCTTGTAGACCATTAGGGTGTTATGCAGAGTAATTCCCCTGCATGGTATTCGCTCAGGGCAATGGGGGTTACTTTATGATGCCCATCTCTTCAAGTAACATGTGAGAGGCTGGACTTGGTTGAAGCGATCTTGCATAATTCCTGACCTCACCATTTTTCTGTTCTGACATTTACTCATATCTGGGAGAAAATGTGAATTTATGCCTTTTCCAAGAGCATTAGTATGAAGTAAACACCAATTCAAATGGAATCTGAACTCTTTACCAATTCCGTTTTTTGTGCTGTTAGGCCACCAGCAGCTCCTTTAGATGTTCAAACTTAATGCTTTCTCAACTGACCTATTCTTGACCTATTAACAACTAGAATGATTCCTATACAGCAATGGTTAACAAAATCTATCAAGATCAGTCAACAGCAATTTGAATTTTGAAAATTCACATTAATTACTTTTTATTGCAACATTCTCCGTCAAATATTTTCCATGTTTTTTATGTGCTGTGTTCCTTTGGGAAGGAGGCAATCAAGGCTCTTCACAACTTCCTATTCTATGTATGTCCTCTTACTATCCTGCCCACTCCCTGTTCTGCCATCCAAACTCATTAGGTAAATTATTTATTGTCTCCCTCTTTCCTTAATCTTTAATATATCCTGTGAGTGTCAAATTCTCCAAGCCCTCTTATGTGTTGTTGAAATTTTAATTGTTAAAGTTACAAAGTAAAGAAAAAAGTAGTATCTTTTGATAAAATTTGAATTCATGTTTCCTATCTTGGAAATTTGTCTTATATGGACAAGGCTTTAACTAATTTGGCCACTGAAAACTAATAAAAATAAATAGAAGAGAAATAAAATAAATTTAAACAGCAAGTGACTGCAACAGAAAAATAGCCAATTACAAGTAAGATGGCTGAAGCAATAAAAATCTGGCTTGGCTAATCTAAATGAAACTTAAATGAGTCAGAAGAAAATAAAAAGAATCCAGTAACCATGTTCAGCCAAGAATTATATAAGGATATAAGTCACAGATATAGCTGTCTCAATAAAAGATTTCATTTTGAATCTATTCTAATCATATAGTGAGGGGAAATATCTCAAATTGGTAATCAGTTAGTGAGTATATAATCAGGTACAGTGAAAAGAGGAGCAGGATTCAATTGCCGAGGAAAAATGAGACAGGATAAAAAGGACATGCTAATACAAAAGGAGGAAAAGAACCAGTATAACACTTTTCACAGATTTTCACTCTGATCCTAGTATTTATTTGCCTTTCCAGGAGAGCAAATTCAACCCATTTGAAGTTTAATGCAACAGGAAACATATATACCTATCAGTAAGGAGAAAAAATTGCCCAGACCCCATGACTAATATGCTGGTGGCAAAAATCTTCTGATCCACCCTTGTTGATACAATAAGGGAGGTACTGCTGCATGGTTGGAATATCTGAGACTAGACTCACTATATAATGTACCACAAACTCCCCCAAAACAGAAACACAGTCCCTCTATTTCACATTATGATTTGAGAATATAGCATAGAAGAATATATACTTTGATCCCAGCCAGAAGCAACTATCCTATTCAGTGCACAGATACTACACTGATCTGAGATAGAAGGCCAAAGATTGACACTTTGATCTGAGGTATAGCACAATGGGAACCTAAGCAGAAGTGCTGATTCATATATAATCCCATCATTTTTGACAACTATCATTATGTAACATTATTGTATGTAGACCAATATGAACACAAGAATAAATCTCTCATATGCAACATTATCATTTATTCAAATCCAAACCTCATCAGTTACTGTCAGTGAACAGGAATGTTGTTTTAGAGTTTTCTCCAAATGTAGATTCTACACTCTTGCAAAGATGTAAGAGACTCCTCCTCATCATTCACATGGAGGCATATATATTTACCTGCCATCTGGTTTGTCCCATGTGTACACACTCTAGGCACAGTTGATCCAACCACATGTTTACATGTCAGGGACAGCCACTGACATCTAGTGAAGGCATGAATCTCCATCTAGTGGCTAGGTGGCCATCTTAGGTCAACCCACTGATGCACTTGACTTCTCTAATGGACACAGAGTGAAAAGTCTATTTTGATACGAGTCACATACTACAGTTGAATAGTTTATTAATGATTCATTACTATATCTGAACAAATGGATTTTCATTGAGTCAATAAGTCCTATTTCCTGTTATCAAATCAGTTTGTATAAAAAAACTCTAAAGAGAAAGGCAATAGATAATGTGGAATAGATAAAAATGATATTACAACATGTACATTTCAAACTGATCCAAGTGACATCATCTGTAGGCCATTTTTTAGGCAGTAAAAAAACTGTTGAAGCAAAAGTTGCTGACATGTTAAGTGCATCTGTAATTTCAAACAACCAAATGTGACCACCAAGTGGACAGTACTAATTTCTTCATTTAACTGAAAAGAACTAAATGTAAAAGCATCTAACAACTTACCGATGGCCATAAATAAGAAAAACTATTCTCTGGTTTAAATTTTTGCACCATTTTTCTTTCTGTTTATAAAGAAGCATTAATATTTTTTTAAGTTTATCATTAACTTATTTCAATATTCCTTATCAGAAAAACATTGTTTTTTTGTTTTTTTTAAAATAAAACAAAACAAAAATATGATATTCCTCACCATGGCTGCAGACTAACATTGTCTGCTTACAAAAGCTGGAATTTTCAATTGCATACTGACAATGTTTCACTTTCAAGAAAGTTGCTTACCTTGTGACCAGGCCATGAACTTGTAGTTCTAAGCTTAGTTTATACTAAACTTAGTTTAGTACAATATAAAGTCACAATTTATTAATTAGAAAGCTACACAGTCACAATAATCTGCAAGACAACTTTCTCACAACCATCACCTCATGGCAAAGTGGACAAGGATCGTTAGCTTATAAACAACCTCTAATCATGCATAATTAATTGGCTGATATATCAGCCACTTGCAATGTCACATGACAAACCACATGATTACAAACCCTTATGATGGTTGTGCTTAGATGTCAGATAAGACAGATTTATTAATATTTCACTCTTTTAATTCAGTTCTGCAGGATAATTATACTATTGGGATGAAACTATATATTATGCACACACAAAAAGACACTGAAAAATATTTGGCTCTAAAAAGAGATAAAAGAAGATATTTGCTCCGATTATATAAAGTAGGTTGGGCTGAGAACATTTCAGCTCCCTTTCATTATATATATGTATATGTGTGTGAACACCCAGAAACACTACATTCCAATCATTCTGAAAGAAAGAAAATGCTTACAGTATGTCCAAACCATGAAACCAAAGTCCTGCAAACAGAAATAACAAAAATCTCCAGTCCAACTAAAACCAATTTATTTATTGAAGGATCTTCCTCGTCAATGACCCTAAAAAGAAATCCCCAAAAGAGACAAAGTAACATCAAATGTCTTCATCAAAGCAACTCCAAAAATCCTCTAGAAAAAAAATTTAATATATTTGAAAAATGAAAACAATCCTGCATTGCAAAAACTCCCACAAAATAATCCTTATGCTATAAAATTACCCAATAAAAGCTCTTGTCAAAATAACTAAATCATTCTTCACTAGAATGAATTACTTTACCTGGTAACCAAACTTAAGTACAATTTGGCCATTCCTCTTTTGTTTTGACATCTGATAATCTAAAAAGAACTATTACCATCACATTGTTAGAGCAAGAGTTATTTTCTCCTTGTTACCAAAGAAATGTTTAAGATAACAATTTTACCTTTTGAAGCCACTGCTTAAATTTTATGTTATTTGTATTTTTATTATTTTAGTTTTTGAATTGAAAAAAAAAAAAACTATATAAAACATTAACAAAAATTATGAAAATGTTCTTGATAAGTGAAATGAAAGGTTGATATCAAAATTGATTTTTGTCCTAGAAAAGACTATTTCATTTTGGGTGAAATTGAAAAAGATTGATTTCAACAGTAAATAAATGAACAAGGGTTGATATGGCATAAAAATCAATCTAATACACACAGGACCTCAGATATCACCATTATATAAAAAGTTTTTGAATTCTTGTTCCATTTGTAACTTCATGACTAACAATCAAAAAACATTAAATTCTTACATTGGTCACACAACAACCATACTCTTGAGAGTTAACTTGCCACTTATTGAAACTTAAAGCAGTTAGTACGCAATGATCATTCTATCACAAGTAACTAAATTATGAGGATTAACATCATGAAAATATTAGTAGATATTACTAAAATACAATATAGCACTGACTGTAAGGAAAGATTCAAATAACCCAAACTATCTTTATAAGAAATAGCCACATTATTTGTCCTTACGTGCTATAGAGTTTTGTTACTTCTAAATGGACTAATTAAAACAACATGTCTTACACATGATGACACTTGTATAAATGTATATGTAAATTAGAAATGTAGCATTCCTAAGATATTAGGTTGGTGCAAAAATAATGACGGAATAATGTTGTTTTTTTGACGTATTTTTTAACATCAAAAAACGACATCATTACGTCATTAATTTGCACCAACCTAATACTAGGATAAATCTAATTAGCTAAAGTCTGTACTGAATTATCAAATTTGCCCACCCTACCATCACAAAAATATTTAGCTTATACAGAAACCAACTGAAGCTAAGTAGAGGAGTCACTGAGATTGAGTAAAGTGAGTGGGTAGCACTTAATAAAAGTGAAACCTCACCTCTACATACAAAGTTGAAATGTACTTAAAATACAGCAGTTATTTCATTTGTATTGTTCTAAATTTTTGTGTCACTAAATATGTAATCATTAGAGTGAATAAAAGTCTTGGTATATTTGTTTAATAAATCCTAAATCTAAACTAAATCAACACCAACAGTTATTATGCATATATAAATAAATGTAAAATAATTCTTATAAGTACATGTGCAGTTATGACTAATCAGAATTTGTTGTTAAAAAGCTTTCCTAATAGCCTATCCACACAGAAAACTATTCAGTCGGAACTCATTCAAAAAATCCATTATAAAACAGCAGTTTAATTCAACAGCTGGACTTGTTATCAGATATATATGCAAACTATATTCATCCATTTATACAGCTACATTGGTCTGGATTACTCCAAGGATTGGGTTGGTTTGTATTTTAGGGATTCTCTGGCAGCACTTGCATAATTTCAACTTATTTTAAAAAATAAAAATAAAAAAAATAGAAAAACATATATATTC
This sequence comes from Acanthosepion lycidas, assembly GCA_963932145.1. Classification (NCBI taxonomy): domain Eukaryota; kingdom Metazoa; phylum Mollusca; class Cephalopoda; order Sepiida; family Sepiidae; genus Acanthosepion; species Acanthosepion lycidas. The sequence continues at coordinate 31,429,428 of OZ010583.1, read as the reverse complement.
CTATATAGTGATTTTCCAAGCGTGGCTTATATGTGGCACAAGGCTGAACATATTGCTATATATATATATATATATATATATATATTATATATATTTACCAATCAAACAAGCTTTGTTTATCAAAATGTGCCATTTTAAAGAGAAATAAAATAATACTCAATTAAAAACAAAAATGTGTTGAGGTGATTAAAAACAGAATTGTAAATGTAAAATACAAAGAAATCAAACCAGAAATTATTTGACACATGAACACAAGACCAATTAATTTCCCTTAGATAGAATGCATTTTAGATTATAATACATCTGAATTCTTAAAATACTTTCATATATCACCTTGCTTAATAATTTTTAAATTTATTTGTGATAAAAGTATTCTTCACCATCTTCATATGCATTGCTTCTCAAAGACTAAAGTAATGTTTTGTTGCAAAATTTTAATAGCTGTTTTAACAGACCCTCTTTCTCTTCACACTATTAAGTATCTATTTTAAGAGTCATTATTATGCATCTGTAAATAGATATGCTATGTATATATTGTAGGTAGACAAAGGAGGAGATAAAATGTAGAATATTGTTACAGTTTAAGTCTTTGGTTTATCATACATGCATACTTAAAATACTGCTGTACTTAAAATTTAAAAGGTTTTGAAAATTCCAAATTCATGAGCGATTTGGATTTCAAGACATTTACAATGCAAAAATGAATAATTGCTCTTTGTGAAGTCCTTCCTTATCACTGGTGACAAGTTTTTTGTTTTTTTTTAATATATTCTCTTTCAAAGATGCTTTTATTTTAGGCATAAAAAATTGTATATATTCAGAAGATGACTAATCTGTTTTGTACTGCTGAATAGCTTCAGCAGTATTTGCAAGAAAATTTGAAATACAAGATACTTTTCCACAATATGCAAACAAAAAATTACGCTGGGGTGTTAATCTAATTTAAATACGTAAAAAGGAGAGTCTAAATAGTCTCTCCTAAATCAGAATATTGAAGTTGTGCATATTTAGTTTGTGTGACTATTTACTTGAGTATCAACCACTATGACATATGACTTTATAACAATAACAAAGGGAGTATTGAAATAAAACTGTTGCAGTCTTTTCATATTTAGTCAATAGGACAGTGCAGTGCATTTACCTTACAAACATTTTTTCTGCTATTACAGAAACATTTGGGTGATCACCAAGATTTGCAATGTTTTTATTTTATGAACAGTTTAATAAGAGACAAAAAAAATAAACAAAAAACAAAGTTGCAAATTTCCTTTTCCATACTGAATCTTTCATTTTATGATTGTAAGTATGATAAAATAAAATCCATTCATATACTAACTGAAGAGACTTAACTACATCCCCATAACATTAAAATGGGGCACATGGCCAATTTAAGGTAGTAGCTTACACAAGTCACATATAGGCAAAAAACAAGAATTTCCATCTCTAACCAATGTCACAAGTGCATAAGGATATCTTTCAACTCACTTCTTCTCATGGGGTGAGTAGGTGCTGACAGTCTTAAATTTATTTTGGTGGTGGAGTCACATACCACCCAAAGATGATAATATGGCTGTCATGTCTAGCTTCAAGATGTGAACAGAGTAGAGGAGTAAAAGATACTCTATCTGGACCTCAGTTTGAAAAAAACAGTTGTGCTTTGATCATAGACAAAAAGGCTGTGGACCAACACATATATCAAAGCTAAAGTGCACAGATACTGCAACCTACAAGAGGACAATAAAGTAACACTTTGATCCAAAACAGAGCACACAGATCCTCTGAGTCTTGGAAGAAGGTTTGATTTATACATAAATAATCTTGTCCTTTTTAATGTGTATTATAATAGTAATAATAAAACGATATTTTTTTATGACAGCATGAGCCAAAAAAATAAAATATTTTAAAAAAGACTATTTAACACTATCTGCAGGAATAGTAACAGCCAAAATATTTAAGAAATCCTATGTTAAAAGAAAAAAAAAAAGATGTTTATTTGGTTGCAGTCATTGATAAATAAATCCAGCTGTTACAGCTGGATTTATTTTTCTTTGTCTTGGTGTCACCTGAAGCAGACAAGATTGCCATTTTAGGGACTGTAACCAGTGATGTTATTTATATATATATATATATATATATATCATTACCTACCCCAGTTTCCTGTTACTAGAGGTTTCACTCCAGTCAATCTTCCTCACCCATATTATGTTTAATTTTTTGATCTAAGGAAGTCTCAGGCAAAATTGATGGAAACATCCACAGGAAGGAAAGAAAAAAAGTTTCAGTATAGACAACGGACTCTGGCTCCCTGTAGAAAAAAAATAACAGTTTATTTGTTGAAGATTGCAGTTATCAGTTTAACCCATCCCAGTTCTATGACACTATGGTGGCCTTTCTAACTATGGCCAGTTTGAGAGTTAATAAGTAACAGCATCATTCAAAACATATTGCTAAAACAACAATGTCCCAGAATGGTAGTCAGTTCTACAATTGTCCTTAGTCTCAGACTTGAAGTGAAATTTGGTCTCAAAAATCTAGTCCCCAACTCTTCCACTAGACTGTCATCCAGAAACTTCTTCAGTTGAAAAAAAAAAAAATACTATCTTCAGTTGACAAACTCTTCTCATTCTCAGGCAGATCTTGTAAGGGGTGATGAAATAGGTTAAAAAAAGGGTGGTGTTGTCAACTTGGAGCTTCTTTTCTGACAAGTGGACCACAACTGTTTATGAGCCAAAAGTGACCTGCTTATGTTGAGGCATCCCAGTATTGCTGGGCTGGATTTGATTTATCATCATCATCAACATCCCTAATTTATCACTTTCCAATGTTCCCTTGTTCAACTTCCCTATCCAAGTTCTTATGCGCCCATTGGTTGAAAAAACTCTTACTGCCACTCTTAGGGTGGCTTCACACTGGCTATTTCATCAACTATATTTCATTGATCAATTCATATCTGGTCAAATCATAATTTGACCAGCATCTGTTTTCTATCTGCCTACAAATTATTGAACCTTAGCACATTTTGTATGTTCATGAATTACCTTCCCACCCCACAGACAAGAAAAATTAATAACCAACAGTGATCCATAATTTTGTCCACAAGAAATCTGTCCAGTTTTTATCTCTCCAGTTCCTCATCTGGGTTCTGTCTCATGGTCATTTCATTTTTCCAATGGCTCACCAAGTGAACACCATCAAGATAATTCTATTTTCTTTAGGTTGACATTTTTCCAGAGTTTCTCATTTCAGATAAATATCCAGACACCTGGTTTCTTCTCTTTGTTTAAGTCTTACTTTTATTAGGTTGGTGCAAAAATAATGACATAATAATGTCGTTTTTTGACGTTAAAACATACGTCAAAAAACGACATTATTACGTCATTATTTTTGCACCAACCTAATAGTTCAAAATAGCAAATTCTACTTTGAGTATAAAAAAAAAAAAGAAAAAACAAATCCAAATTACCTAGTTTTGCTATCTAGGCTTTTTACATTAACTAAGTCAATCTCATTTTAACAGGATACTAAGTGGGGATTCACTATTCCCTTGCATCCATGCTAGACTTCTTTTATTGGTAAATTTACAACAGATACTTAGTTTTAGGTCACTATCAAAATGCAGTTTTAACATGATATTGAGGAATGGTAAGGTATTGTTCGTTTATAAATAAAAATTTGAATTACCAATGGGATCACCTGTTAGTAGAGATTTAGCTGGTTTGTTCTTAGAATTTCCTGAACATCATTCTTTGCAAAGTATTTTACCTATTTCTGATATATTGATAATGCCCTAACATATACCTACAAAATAATATTATCTTATCTTTTAGTTTATCTACAAGTTGAATGCACAATAGAATTTACTTATGAAACTGAAACAAACAATACCCACTAGTAATTATAACAAAATATTAATACTGCAAAAGAAATTTCAGTCTGAAATCCTGAAAGCAAGTATTTAAGACATTTTTTTTTTTTTTTTTTTTAAGATTAGTATTCCTATCTTATCTGCTTTTATTGCTGGTTCCAATCTCAGGGAATAACACTAAAAATCTCCCCTCCCTAAATTTACAAATAAATTCTACAGATGCATACTTCTTAGCCAATAAAAAAAATTCTCGGTCTTGCCCACACTTTTCTTTTTCTTTCCTTGAAGTAAGAAGGCTATAACGATTTGATTGTATCCTTTTGCATGTGAACACTATTTCTCTTTTATGAACTTTTTTTTTGTTATGGTCTTATAGTTCCTTTGCTTTGTCTTGCATAACATTAAACTTTATTTTGTCCTGTTCTTACTCCTCCTCTTATTTTTGAGAATTTTGTCATTTCCACTTAATGCCTGCTTCATTAACAATTATAATAAATGATTAGTTGATCATTCCTCTACTCATACTCATAGAAAACTCTAACAAAACTAACAAAGAGAGAAAAACTGGTTACTGAAGTCAAATCTTCCAAATCTGACAGTTTATTTTCATCCAGTATTTGCTGTTTACTAAAAATAGAACTTTGAGAAGTTGAGCACTTATTTAGATGTAATTTATAACATACTTTTACTTTTTCAATTATATATCTATTTCCTGGGTAAATTAGTAGGTTTCTGTATAAGGTTGTGTCTTGCCAAATGGTTAGTTGAATTCTTTTTATTACACTAATAGGTATAAAAAAAGTATAAATTGTGCACATATACACTCATTCCTTCCAAATATGTAAAAGACATGCAAAACCAGAAATTCTACATTTTTTTTTTAAGATCTAAAAGAATATTTTATAATATCTGCAGCCACTTTGAACAACAGGGTGTCACCAAGCATTCTCATTACGGAGAGCTATGTAATCTTATACCAGATTAAGCTCTGTTAGAAGTCTTATAAACTGTTAGTGGAAAAATTCCACATCTTAGGTCTACATACAAAGAGTCTGCCAAAAACATGTATACACACTTAAGGAAAGATAAAAATGGAATAGATATTGTAATACTAAATTTATTCAGACATCACAAGATTAATACCAGTTACCTTTGGATTCTACAATCATAAGAGATGCTCAAAATGGCGGACTTTAGCTTCCAGACATTTATTAGTGTGGTGAACTACTGCTTGGGCAATATTAATTGAGATTGCTGCAAGTGCATTTTGAATTTCTTGTCTAAGGGTCACAATTGTAATGCCATCTGTTGAGAAAATATCTTACTACAGTAAAGTGTTATCACAATTTGATAAAACTATGAAAGACAAGTTTTTCCTTTCCTGAAGTGTGTATACATTTTTTTGGTAGAATCTACGTGTGTGTGTGTGTGTGTGTGTGTGTGTGTGTGTGTATATATATATATATATATATATATATATATATAAAATAGCCATTGAAAAGGTTTGTGCCCAATTAGAAAATTAAAAACAATGAAATACTTTTGCAATGATTCGATATACTGGAATTCTAGCAGCCAATAAAATTCTGATAATCTATAACATTCCTAGTTTTCACACACACAATGGTTTATAGAAACATTCAGATAAATGCATACTAAACTACAGACTTAAATATCTGAATGTTCACTGTATATTGTTCATTCTATATGATCTATGGGGAAGATTTTATTATGTACATCAACAAAAGAGGAGATTATATTAAAAAAATAATTGTTGTCTAAAATAAGTGCTTAGGCTATGGACTAAGCAATTTACCTATGCATATATTGCCCCAGGTTTCTAATGCAAAAGTGAACTATTTGACTATGTCCTAGTAAATTAAAAATAAATAAATAAATAAATGAATAAATAATCAATGCTAAAGTGATTTTTCAGCTGAATCAATAATCTCACTTTTATTCATTCTTATTTATAATTTTCACACAAGCCTGGCTTCTTTCTTAAACATGAATGGTTCAATTCTACTTTTTCTCTTAAGCTCTTTTTATAGGCTGTGTCCCTTCAAAATGTGGGTGATCATGACTCTACACAACTTACTATGATTTGCAACTCTAAAAAACATTTGTCTTATTATCCCTCCCAGTCCTGCCATCTACCTACAGAAGCTAGTTAGGTTATTCAATGTTTCCCTGTCCTCTTGCATGTGAGTGTCAAATTCATTAATCCCTCTTTCCTCATTAACAACACAGATATTTCAACTGTTTCTTTCTAATTTTAAGGATAAGTGTCCTTTTCCTTAAAACTTCCTTGTTGTTCAGTCCATGATATTCTAAGTATTCTTTTGTTGAACCACATTGCTGTTGCCTCAAGTATCTTCATCTATGAAGAAATTGTCCAGCATTCACTGCCATATAGGAAGATTGATATTATATAGGAGTTTAGCATTCTTGTTTCCAACAAAATTTTCCTGTTTCTTAATACTTTTAGTTTTTGGAAGGCATCTTTTGCTATTTCAATATGTATTCAGATTTCTGGTTCACATTTTCAGTTGTCTATTATGACACTGCTCAAATAGAAAATGCAATAAATCTATGATAGATATTAGAGATATTTATGATATAGAAAATAAAACTGAGAACGAGAGGACAGAAGTGTGTTATAGAAGATGCAGAATAAAAAAAAAATAAAAAAAAATGTGTCACTTCCCAGCACATAAAATGTGCACAATGTATTCAAGAAGATTATTTTATATTTTATATTTGATTAGGCCTATAATTAATATAGTTATAACTTGTAGCAATCACTCATAATGGACAAATATTAGTAGATGTGTGTACACATACACAGGAACAAATAAGTATACATAAACATTACATGTATATGGAAAAACTTGTAAGCATATTATAAAAATGTGTGTATATACACATATGAACAAGACTCATGAGGGAAATTTCTAGGTATAGAGATTAAACTAATTTTTTATATAATGTCTAAAAGTGCAAGTGAAAATTCTTAGAAAAAAGAAACAAATAGCCAACATGATGAAAAAAAATGATTTTTAAGAATATAGTAAACAGTACTAACCAAACACATGATAAAATTTTCGAGATGAAAGGTTTTTCTTCGTTCAATGTAGCCAAGTTTAATTATAGCCAAATGCAATATTAGAAATTGTGGCAGATATTACAGATATATAAATCTACAGTCAAACAAATACTGAACCAAACAATCACATACATATATACACACACATATATAAAATTCAAGGATGAATCAGTGTTTCTGACTGAGACCAGTTGTTTCCTGCCTAGGATTAGATTGTCATATCTGTGCACTCTGAAGAATGCAAAACACAATGCAAAAGGAGGTGCTGAAATATTCTTAGCTAAACCAAGAAGTGATTTTAAAAAGTAAGTCTGATGTTTGAGCATTTAGTTAAATTTTGGTATGTGGGTTGGGCTGCCTTCATATATGAATAAACATCATTTTTGTGCATATAAAACTTATACATATTAACTTAGCCAAGTTCTACATGCATAGACTTACCGACATGTATGCATTTTCTTTAAACTCATCATCCATAGTGACCTTATTAAGAAATATAAAATAATCAAGAAATAATTTTGTAACTCATTTTATGAATTTTGGCAGGTTTTATCATCCTACTTCTTTTTAAGTCCCTGGATTGGATTCTAACTTAAAACAGCTTTGTCCACTTTATCAAATTCAATCTATTCCCTCAAATTTACATAAATTTATATCCCAACTATTCTTACTGTGACTGTCATTACAAGTTTCATATCTCTGTTACAATACTTTGAATAGTTAGCATCAATAAATTTATCATTTAAGAAAAGGAAAGCAAAAAAACAAAAAATGAAAACATTACAAATGATGGCAATATCTCTTTATAAAAAATATTATTCCACTAATTTAAATATTTTAAAGACATGTTGGGATCCATCTGCCAGGTTTGTTTCATCCGAGTGTCAAGATTCCAAACATTTAACATCTTTTAAATGTAACATAAAATTGGTTATTTTCTGAAGGAAAAGTAGAAGCAGAACATCAGCTGAAGTAACATTTATATATTCTTTTCAGAAATATACAGTAACAACAAAATGTTCAATTTTCCTTGCAGTGAAGTTTGTTTCATAAAGTAATTAAGTGTTCCTAGTGCCATGTGAAATGTGTGAGACAGACTTTATGATGGTCAGCCTAATGTGTTTGTGAATTCATAGACAAATCATTAATCAGCAGCTGGTGGCTGTCATCACTTATGTGCAGATGTAGATCAAACTGGCCTCTGAAATTCTTTTGAACCTTGCAAATCAGTATGCTTCTATATTTATATCCATAAAGGAGATCCAAAATTTAATTTCACATAGGGGTATGTACTTTTTGAATACATAGTTTTCATTAATTAGAAAATAATTTCACACTAGCTTGTGAAAATCTTTTTCTCAAATTTGCAGGAGTGGTGAAAGGAGTTATTATTGTTATTTTTTAAATGGCCCAAAAATAACATGTGATAGTTCTACAACTATGTCCACAAGTATTTTGACATTATTTGCTCTTGTAATGATTGTTTATCAAACAAACCTTTTGATGGAATTTTATTGGTTGAAAATATATATAGGATTTAATTCTTTTAACTACCTGTGGATATGGAAAAACCCATGAGGAAACACAATAGATGAAACAGACAACATAGCACTCAGTAAAAGATTCAAGAATATAATTCTACACTAAATAATATCCTAGTGCTGAATGTGAGAGTGGTCATCTTTAAGTCATATAAAAATTTATATTAAAATTATGGAAATTCAAGAAATCCAAAGCAATGCCTAAACTATAACAGATTCCAGGATGAATTAGTTTATGAACAGAAGTATACTGTTGCAGTGAAGATCAAAAGAGCTTAGAAAAGGTCAGGAGAGATTCTAGTGATACCAGTGAATGACATTATCACAAGAAAAGTGAGAAAAGAAGAGGGATGACATGAAATTCTTGAGCTGATGAAAAAGACAGTAAACAATGTCAAAGAATGGTACAAAATATAGAATATTAAACAAAAATAGGAGGGGGAAAAATGCAAACAGGCAAAAGATGAATGGCTAAATAAAAAGTGTGCAATGACAGAAAAGCTGAGGAACTTAGATATAACAAGTATGCATGAAAGGATAAAAGAAATAAGAGGACAAACTACATCCCCATTGAGAGTATGTACAAAATCTAAAAAGAGAATGCACATAATAGAAAAGGAAAAGATACATCAGAGACAGAATGAATATATCATAAAACTCTTCCATTAAGATAGAAAGAAACCTACAATACATAAAAACATAGAAGGATCAAAGGACCTGTAATACTCTCAGGTAAGATCAATACTGGCCAAGATGAACAGAAATAAAGCAGCAGCACTAGATGAGATTGTAATAAAGATGCTGTCAACTTTACACAATTTCAGAATTGATAAGATCACCAAAATAATAAATGAAATACATGATAGTGGCAAAATACTGGAAGATCTTAGGAGAGCCATCTTCACAATGCTTCCTAAGAAGCCAAGTGAAAATGAATGTGAGCTCCATCGGACAATTAGCTTAATGAGTCACATAATTAAGCTTATCATGGACAGAACATGTGAGCAATGAGGAAGATTTAAGGAAAATGGTAACAAAAAAGACATATTTACAAAGAGATAGTTGAAATTTCTGGGACATATAAAGGAAAGAGGGCTTTGAAAATTTCACACAGAATATATTGATGGGTAGGCTAGAAACTGGAATAATCTACCTAACAACTTTATGTAAATAGATAACAGAGTAGGGACTGGGAGAGATGTTAAGGTGACAAACATTGCTTAGAGATACGAAGGACAAAGATGTAGAGAGCAATGTCCACCCACTTCCTGAAGAGACAAGGCACATAAAAGAAGTGATATTTTCAAAGTTACTAAGTGATTGACTTTTCCTCCTTACCCTCAGAAATAATATTTCCTCTCAAAAGCAAAATTTCCATGAAAGTTTGCTTTTATTAATGGACTTTTATGCAAACCAAAGCAACTTAATGTTTTTTTAAATATAGAATTTTTAAAAGAATTTACTTGTTGGTTTCATAAAATAAATTCATGATAGGCAATTAAGTTATACTTACATATTTTATGGCTATATTTTGAAAAGCATACCATTTCATCCCACTCCTACCATTATTTTTTATCCATTGTAATTAAAGCTTTTACTATGGAATAATTCAGTGGAACTAGTATCCTCATATTAGTTCTTCATCAATATTATGGCTATTGTACTCTTGAAATTTCTTCAGTAATCTGGTATTTTCAATAAGGATTTGAAAATTTAGATCTATATTCTTTATTCAATTTATGAGGGTAGGTTGTTCTCATTAAAATGCCCATGTCAAGGAGTATCTTGTGTCAGTTAATTCTTCCTAAGAAATTAATCATGGTGATGCTACTTGTTTTTTTATGCATTGAATCAGGATATGAACGTCACTGCTTGACACAAATCATGATCACCTGGTAAATACATACATTTAACCAATCCACTAAACTAACAAAATCTACTCTAACTTTTAAAAAAATGGTCTTCAAAAGTCTTTTTTCAATAAAAGTCTTTATTTGATAGTACTCTGTATTGGTAAATTGTTTAACTGACAAACCATTTGCTAAATACTCATACTTCATGACCTAACAAAATAGGTTAGACATAAGTTTTTGGTATTTTTATTTTATTTTTTTTGCTAACAAGAGAAGTTGAAGCAAGAATGCAATCCATGGTGTTTGATTTGTAAATCATACACAACAACTCTGAAACAATAGTAATAACAAAAACCTGAGTTTTCAGCAGCTGTTGCCATGGGAAACCAAAATTCAAGCAGACCAAACTGGTAAAACAAGAGTTATTTTTTTTTTTTTTTTTTTTATATAGGAACGGCGAGAAAAGAGAGAAGCAAAATGAGGGGAAAAAAAATCTAAGATGGATGAACTGGAAGAAAAAATATCCAGATCAAGTCAAACAAAAACAAAAGCAAAACTGAGAAAAATTAAAGTACTAAAAAAAGAAAGTTAACTCAAATTTGATAGATCATCCAGAAATAAATACAAGTTAATGAATAGGTATTTCATAAAGTTTTAGTAGGATAATTTAGATTTAATATCTTTTCTATACTGAACACACATTATGTCACAGTACATATGCCTACTGCTTCACAAACAGTAATGCCACTAACAATGCCTCCATCTGATAACCTTGAGGTTAGACAATTTCATTATTTAATCATCACTGCAAGGCTGATCCAACAATATGCATCAATGATTAATATTTCATTCTTTTATTAAATCTATTTTTGACTGTATGGTAAACTTATTAGCAGTCAGAAAGTAAAGTTGAAATTTTACTTCAGGAAATGAGTGATCATGACTCTCCACAACTTCCTATCCCTTCAAGTTTTAAATACAGTCAACACTAAAACAACCAATGTTTTTCCTTTACTGCCACAAAAACCAGAACTGCTATGTTACTACTAATATAAATCATGAGACAGTTTTGATGTATTCATTTATTAAACCTTATAATTTCAGGAGTTACATAAATAGCTAGTAAAGAAAATAATTGGTTTGATGGTTTAATAAATGAGAGAAAACTAATAAAAATAGTAAAAAAAAAGTCTAAAACTTTAAAAAATTAAAAAAAAATACTGAAATGTTTAATAGGCAAGCCTCTTACAAAAAAAGTTTATATGAAGGAGGTGTTTTTATGCAAGTTGTCCTCAATATCAAAATAATGAGGTGGGGCCAGGGCAGGGTTCCTTTATGAGACACACTTCGTCAAGTTTGAACTCCAGGTGGAGAACACTATTATATGCAAGTAAATTTCTTCTGTTCCTACCAAGTCAAAGCCCCACTTTATGTCCAACCTACTTATAGACTGTAAATAACATCATTCAGAGAGGCTGAAGGGGAAGTGCTGGAATAATACTTTCATCAACAATGTCAAGACAGGCATTGAATACATAAGCAAATATCACTTATTCAGTGAATGTTTCAAATGTATATCACTTGAAACAAGTAGGCTGTTAAGAAAGAATTCTATTTTCCCCTCTTTCAATCAAGACGTGATCTAAATTCAAATGTACATTTTAACACATTTGTTTCTACTTACCAACTTTAGGGGTCAAGCTTTTTGTATATAAATGGAAGAACTTTCTCTATAGAAAATATCAAACTATACAAAAATCTTGCAAAATTTGACTGTATGAAGTTACGTTAAGCATAAATCAATAAATGAGTATCTTGAGTTGAGACATCTAACACTGTTTAAAAGATTAGTGCCTGCATAAAACTTTCAACCAGATTGAAATATACTTGCTATAATCAGTATTTATCCACATACAATTACTGTTTCAATTGCATCCAGGCTAATACTAAATGTAAAAGTTAAAGCAATATTTAGAGAAAAGCAATAAATCATAAGAAATGTAGTTTTCATAGTATATTTAAACAGCATAAGAATGTTTGAATTTTAACATTTATCTTTTTTGACTGTTAGATAAAAGTCAATCAGTAAACAGTCAAGTAGACATTTTCTATAAACAAGAAGTTTTCATGTGGAATGACTTGATAGATCCAAAGCTGTGAAAAACAAGTTAATCTGTTTACTCAAATTTTTTTTTTAATTCATTCTTTAATTTGTTTTATCAACAAAATGTAATGTGGAATAAATTTCATTGCCAACAAGAATCTGTTAGTCCAGTTTACATATATTTTTAACAAGAAAAAATATGTTCCATCATTTTGAATTAAGCCATTAATAATACTAACCCTAACTAACTTTATTATAGGTAGAATACTGAGGTTTTTTTTTTTTGTTTTTTTTTTTTTTAGAAACCTACAACAATTTATACTAGATTATTTCAAGTTTTGTAATTAATACTGGATTTTACACTGGGCATTAATGGATTAAGCTCATTGGCCAAACTTTAAGCAACAGTAACTTCCTTCAACATTGGTTTTTATACATTGCTTCTATGGACTTACAAACATTTTTTTTATATTCTCTCTTATGTGTAAATGTAATAAAGTGAAAATGACTTGAGCAATTACAAAGGCTTTGAGAAACTAATAACCTATTGATGAAACCATACATGCATTGTCAGCAGCCTTTCAAATTTCATGATACATAATGAACTATAAAATGAAGCGATTTTGAACAATGTTCTAAATATTAAAAAAACACTAACATACTGACAAATATCAGCCAAAATTTATATTTGTTAAAAGATAAACATGATATTTATGTTGTGCTATACTTAATACAACATTTACCATTATTTTCCAATTTATTTTTCATTATAATAAACACATATGATTAAATAAAAAAAATCTGCACATTTCTTTTTGCAATGGAATGAACAACTCATCTTGACTCATCACACAGATCATGACTTCCATGTCTATAATACATACTTCTATACATAATGATTTACTAGGTCATGAGACAAAGTGAGCATAATGGGATACCTAACAAGGATTGAACTCACTATACAGTGGTAATGGTCTGCAATACTACACATACAGTCAAAATCATTGTTATCTGCTCTAAGGGATGATGATAGTTCCTTTTTTAAGAAACACCATGTATATGTGGATTTTAGGTGAGTAGGAGGTTGTACAGGTTAAGACCCACCCCCTTAACCCCCTCTCCAACCACCGCAAGTGGCAAGGTGAGATCTAGGATGGGTGGAGAAGGATCAGTTGCTATGAATGATCAGGCCAAGTTTAAATCCAATTAATTTTTTTCTCAAGTTTTCCTTCTCCTAGAGTGGCTGCTATCAAAGACTACAGAACCCAGTCTGCTCAGCTATTTAGCCCATACCTATGATGTGGGTGTGTGTGGGGGGGAATGGATTTATGCCTTTGCCAAGAGCATTAGTGTAAAAATGAACAGACTGCCAGAATTTGAACTCGTCAATTCAACTTTCTGTGCCAATAACCATGTTACCTGCACATTTATAAATATATATTATACTCAAAAGGGCAAATCAATAAGTTCACAGCCTCTCAGTTACTTTTGTGTTGTGTCCCTTCAGGACATGAGTGATCATGGCTCTTCACAACTTCCTACTCTTTGTAGCTCTTAGCAACATTTTTCTTTTTACTATCCCTCATATTTCCAATTCTGCCATCCATTTGCCCAAACTTATTAGGAAAAATACTTTGTCACTCACTGGGCATACTGAAGTCAACAGTGACAGAAGGAAACAAATTCTCCAAGCTCTCTTTCCTTATGTGTCCCAAATATTTCAACTGTCTCTTCTGAGTCCAATTAAAAACAAAAACAAAAAAAATAAAATAAAAAAAACACTTATTTCTATTTTCCTTAAAACTTCCCTGTTGCTCAATCTATCGTATTCTCATATTTCCATCACCTCAAGTTGACTCATCATCCATGAGGATATTATCCAGCATTCATGGTCATGTAGGAGATTAAATATTGCATACCACTTCACTACTTTTCTTTGTTTCTAATGAAATTTTCCTGTTCCTTAATACTATTAACTGAATTTTAATTTGATATTTTCTATTTAATATTTAATGTATATAAGTAATACTTAACTGAATTATCTCCTCAACAAACTCATGTGAATATAAACCAAATTCAGTACTGAAAGTAAAACAATAATTTTGCTGATAAGAATAATATTATATAAAGTTGTCATTTCACTGAAAAATATTCTCATTTTTCCTAAATCCATTTTCACATTTTTTGCATTATTATTTTAAATTATTAATTTTATTTCACTGTATTCCTTCAGGACGTGGCCAATCATGTCTCTCCACAATTTTATGTCCTCTGTAGCTCTAAGTAAGGCTTATCTTTTTGCTATATCTCCTAATCCCTGTTCTACCAACCATTTTCACAATCTCTTTAGAATGACTTTGTAAAGTTCTGCATTTTGAGTACACATGTGAAAGCATCTAATGAATTCATTCCATTTTAAATTTAATGGTTGTTCTGTTAAGACCATAATTTGTTTCAAATCTCAGCAATAATTTTTAGATATTTTTCTGAAGCATTTGATTGTTTGAAAATATTAAATCACAAAAATATGTCAAGTAAAAATACTTTTAATTCTAATTCAAAATTTAGTGAAATTGAGTTTTGATAATTATGTAAATAATTACAGTGTTTATACAGAAGACAATATTAAAATTAAATCTAAAATAAGAATTTATTCAATTATTTTTATTCAAAATATAACCCCAGCAATACAATGCAGAAAGAAAAGAGTTAAACTTTAACAATTAAGCACCCCCCCCAATTTTTTCTCGGATTAATATTTCTTTTATGAAAGTCAAAAAATTGATGACTATTATGAAAATAAAAATGTTTTTCATTCAAGCAAACTATACATTAAGGAGAGGAGAATAAAAAGAAGGAGACAGAAGATAATGGCTGATATTGCAATTAAATTTTTGAAGATCAAAGTTGACTGGGAAGCAAGAAGCCAGAAGTGAGAAGTGCAATAGAAGAATCTGTTAGCATAGAATTTACAGTTACATCAAGCCATTTCAACTGTAAAATGATGAGATTTTACCACCAATCTATTATTGCGCTTAAATTCATAAAGTTTAGGTACCATAGTGAAAAGTTCATCAGAACAATTACAATGAAAGTATTGATAGAAAAGTCACAGGAAAGCCATGTTATGGTGATGGAAAAGGGACTGAAGTTGAGATGCCAGGTCAGGATCAACAATGCAAGTCTTCAAATTTTATCAAGAATCTCTAAATATATAGCAGAATCACTAGACCAGGCAGCAATATTCAATATTCTTATAGTTATTTTCCAAGCATAGCTTAGATGTGGCACAAGGCCGAAAGTATGGGGCATCTAGTGAGGATCGAACTCACTTTTCAGTTGTAACTGATCTAGCAACCATTACACCACGCCGAGCTGCCCTCAATATTCTTATATTTACAGAGAAATTAAATTTATGGTACTTATGCAGTAATTGAAATGGCAGATGTTTCAATTAAACCTGTTACATAAATTCAAATTCAGCATTTTTTGAGAACTTTCAATACTGATATTCACCAATTCTATAATTATCAACAAGCAAAATCCTTTTGCTAGACAAAAAAATTAAAAAAAAGTATTTAGATTACTGTTTTTGGGAGAGACCAAGAAGACATTTGTTTCTGTCAGTTCTAGATCTGATAGATAAATTATTTCTGCTGCTGGCAAAAGAAATTTAAAAAAATAAAATTAAATAAAAAAAAAAATTTTTAAATTCTTTTGCTAACTTTTGGGATAGTTGACTCCTAAAATGTTTCACTATAATATTAGATTAGAATTATTTTTAAAAAATAGCTTGAATACCCAGACACTAATTCAAATAACCTTATAAAAATAAAAAAAATATAAACTTTCTTTTTAGGTGTTTCTCAACTGTGATTTCAATATTAAAAAGAATAAAAATAAAATAATTTTCTATTCTTGGGCTGTTTTATTTATCTTTTTTGCTTTCTGACAAATCATTTTTAGAACTCTAGATCTTTCACAGAATTTAATTACAAATCTCAGCTTTGCCTCCAGCAAATCCAAGGCCCTCAGTGAGGACTGAACTCACTAATTTATTTGCAAGCTTGCTAACTTAACAATATGATAGATACTTTAAAATCTGAAGAGAACAAAACTTAAAAGAAATAAATAAAAAAGTAATAAACACTAAGATATATACCTATTTTGGAAGAAAATTCTCTTATATATTTGATTGAAGTCCACTGAAATATTTATTTTACTCTCTTGCTTAATATTAAAGATTTAATAATAATAATAATAGTTTTAATAAAAGTAACTTTATTGATGATTCAAGATTATAGATATATTTCACAAGATTCTTTCTCAGAGCACTTTTTTTTTTACAGTAAGGGTCACTTTGCACAAAGCCTACGGATGCACTCAAGGTAGAGGGTTATATTAAGAGGCAGTTTATATAGATAGAAGAGGAGGATAATGGCTAATGGTGGTCAGGGAAACATCCTCTTAAGTCTGTTCCATGGGGCAGTGGTTTGCAGGCAGAAGCTGTTCAAGTGGAACTCCTCACTGATGGAATACAGAGGGAATGTGGGTAGTTTGCTACAATATAAGTGATATGGCAGATCCTAGTCATGAAGTTTAGAACTGGTAGAATGAAGGAATGTAGTTTGTCCAAACACTTTCCATGGAAGTAGTGAGAGGCTTGCCACATCCCACTGAATCTAACCAACTGTGCAATGTGTCCTTGAGGACACATTGCACAGTGGATAAAGGCGTTGGTTAGATCCAGTGACAGGACCCAAAGAGTTGTGAGTTCAATACCTGGTTAAGGCGGTGGAGAACTTGGAGAGGTGAATTAACAAGAGATAACTGATAAGTGACATCCATTAGACATGGCACGTGGAACTAGAACAGTCTACCCCAGCAAGTGAAAAAAAGGGTTCAGTTCGACATTCTAACCACCTGAAAAAGGCCTGAGCATACATCAGCTGAAACATTGTGATAAATATGGCAACAAAGATGAGGACAATAGTCCGAATAATGTAAATAGTGTAGTTTACTAACACTTACTCTATAGGGAGTTATTCTGATTTTTGTCTTCAGTTCACTCATGAAGATAATATTTGGAAAATATATCTCGTCTATCTATGCAATGAATAGTGTAACTGTTTCTTTGTTCATCTGTTTATAGCCTCTGTTGTGCTAAAAGCAAATACACATGTAAAATGAATGAGTGAATCCTGCTCAGATTTGAACAACTAACATAGGAGTAAGCAGGCAAGTGACATATCCACTATGCCAACATACTACTGTTTGAAGAATACAGTAAAATTAACTTACAAATACTAAGTTAAGCAGAATGCACAGATACCACAAAGATCCTAAACAAAGTTACTGATCCATATGTAAAGAATTCTATTATTTTTAAGGGTATCATGTTAGTTTAAAAAAAAAAAAAAAAATACTCAAACACAATCACTTTTCAGATAAAGGATTTTTTCTAAACTTTATAAGCTAGCAAAAACAAGGAAAAAAAAATTTCTAAATGAATAAGTGAGAGATTTAAAAAAAAATTTACCCAAAACTGAAAACTGACTCAGCTTCTGCCATGATAAAACTTAATTCTATTTCTTACTCCCAGATTTTTTTAAAGTGTTAACTGAATCTTGCCTACAAACATTAAAAAAGCATAAACAGTTGCCATGACAACAAGGAAAACAGTCTACACCCATCAGTAGGATGGAAAGGAGATCTTATTATCCTTCTCTAAAACCCAATGTTGTATTTTGGTTCAAACCATAGAAAAATGATGTGGAGGTGGGAGAAGGGAGTATAAAAAAAAAAAAAAAAAAAAAGTGATGAAAATGAAGAAATAGCAGCAGCATTTCATGTAAGCAATGTCAGGTTGTTGGCACCAGTCAAAGGAATTCAGGCAAAAAAGCAGACAAGTGGCCCAGACAAATTACTTACATTCTCATATACTTTAGTTTTTTGTTTTTGATTTTTTTTTTTTACTTAATAGGACAGTGCATAAATGCAAAAAACTGCTGTGCCTGCAGGACAGAGAACTTGCAGAGGTGCAACTGAATATAGCTTCGATGAAATGACATTAAGAACAGATTGTTAGGAATTGCAAAAGACAGTCTAAGCGACATTGCCAATCTTGGCCACAACTTGAGATAAAAATGTATAACTTCTTCAAATAACAGATTTATGACACATGACAGTCTACATTGCTTGCTGTCAATGTATTTTTTTCAAGATACCAGTAAATGTCAGTCCCTCACATTTGTTATAAACTAACTATGGTTTAGTACTATTTTCAAATCATCATAGTCCTATAGTAGCATACAACTTGTTAAATGACATGTGTTGGGAGTTTTATTTAGTTTAGTCTCTACTACAGAGCATCTGAGAAATTGCCATCACTGTATTTATTTCTAGTAAATGGCAATTTCCTATTTTCACCAAAACAGGCCAGTACAGCCAGCCAACAATTCAGCAGTAAAAGGTGTAATGATTTATACAAACAAGTTTTACATTTGCTATTATGCATGGATTCATTTCCTTATCTTTTGTTGTTTATTGCCACAACATTCCAGTCAATGTACCTCTCCAGTTTTGCTCTGGTGTCTGTCACATTTTAACTTTCTGAAAAGTTTAAAGAAGCCCTTTATTTAATTCATGTGAATATATTGCCATATGTACTTTATTTTTTTTAAAATAATGTTTAAATTGGTCTCATTTGCTAAAATCCAGGAGAATTTCAAAATTGAACCTTAAAGCTCAGAATTTCTGAGATAAGTAGTTGTTTTGGCATACAAACATTCTTTTGAACAAATTTAATCTTTGTTGTCTTTACATAATGTTTCAGCAGTTCATCCTGTAATCTTCAGGATTTCTGAACTTCTCTAGTAAGGACAACAGATATGACTGGTAAATGACCAAGCACAACATAACAATCCAGGTGAAATTAAGAATTCTATTTAAAATTCTTGGAAGAGTATGGGAGTGAAATAAAATGTTATAAAAGCAACAAAGGATGAAAAAAAAAATAATTCAAAAGATCGTATGATTAAACTCATCAAAATGTTTAAAATTTCTACTTTTATTTCATTTATTTTTAGAAAATGAAATTTACAAAATGGACTTAATTTTTTTTATTTTATATGAAATATGGCTGCTATTTTTAGCTTCACAAAATATTTTTTTAATCATTCCAGTTTTTGTAATTTAACCTGCATATTTAAAAAAAATAGCTGATCCTTCAAAATCTGGCATCTTAAGATTTAATCTTTTAGCAGAGCCATCCATAAATGACAAATGCTACACTTGCTAAGATGTTAACAAGGATTTTGTCAATTGATACTTATATTTTTAATCTTCAATAGTGAACATTTACAATAAATTATTATACAATTAAACGTTATACAAATGTAATAAATAACTTAAAATATTTATGACTTAGAAGTTTGCTTCTAAACTCTTACTTGCATACACAAAGAACATTCAGAGGAGTTCAGTGATTATCATACTAAGATCATAAGATATTCAAAGGAAACAGTCCTCACTAAATACTCTCTTGTAAAATTAAATAAAAGATTAATTTATAAAGTAAATGTCTATAGACACAAAGTTTTTAACCTAAAAAAATACTGAAGAAAAAAAAAAATAGAGAAACTTATCAAAATATCTAAAACAATTATTTTCCCATAAACTCAATCATTTTTGTATTTTTGTAAATTAAGTTTCCAGACTTTTCAACTGTTTTTATTACAGTCAATTTGAAAACATTTAGATGACTTCCCCCACACCCTGATAAATTTCTTTATGAACATCACTATATACCTGCCTAATACATATTGCTTTATTTTTTTTTTAAATTATTTTAAAGAGTGGTTGTCTGGTTTATCTGAAAAGAATCCAGACATTTTTGCACATGCATGAACAGACTCCCCTATGGGGTTACCCAGGAAGCAGTAATAGGGCACTAAATGAGTTTTGTGTAACCATTGCTTTTATGACAATACACCTACACATTTTTTAAATCTCACACAGGTTTTTCTTCAGGTTTTTTTTTTTGTAAAATGTCATTACTCTGGTAAGTCAACCCACTCCTCCTACAGAATTTCAAGCATGCAGGAGATTGAAGAGGAGAATGCAACAATGCTCTGGATGGTAGTTCTGAAAGATAACTTTATAGACAGTTTTAAAACGTGGACATAAGGATAAGTTTGTGAGATTCCAAAGGTATACTTTGAAGGGAACTTAGGTTCCACTGCCTTAGGTAGGCTGTATTTTTGTCGATGCTAAATAACTGGTTATTTTCTAGAAAAATCTCATGAGAGAGAGAGTACTGAAAAGTTAGCAATATCATCAAGAATGGATTCCTAAAAATATCTGAAGTTTGGTCAGGTTTTAGAAAGTGGGCCAGGCAGAGAACTTTTCAGCACACCCTAACACACACAACCTCATAATTTTGTGGTGTATTCATGTTGTTTTATATTGGAATCTTAGGCATCTCTATTTCCTGTAATTACTCAAATTAATGATGTGTATAACTTACTCAGAATACTGTATTGTAAATGAATAACTTACTCAGAATACTGTATTGTAAATGAGGAATTGGATATATTTTTGAAAATGATTGGCATGTATATTTATAGCATAAAAAACAATAAAGAAAGAATTATTTTGCCTGCAAAGTGTTGTTTTTTGTTTCAAGAGCAGGAATGGTGTAATGATTATCACCATGGAAAACAGATTTGTCAAATAGAGCTTGAATTCTGGATGAAGTTGGTAATGTTCATTCCACCCCAATGCCCTTAAGTAAACAAAAATGTAGTTCTACCTCGGCTTTGTCCAACTATAACCCTTTAAAGCCAAAAGGGTCCAAATATACTAGCAAATTTCACACACAGTCCAGGGGCACTTGAATGTGAATGTTATTTTAATACTGTATTAACACTCATCACATGATCAACTAGAGACACCAGAAATCTACAATTTTGTCAAAACTGTAGATTTCCCAAACTATATCTCATAACTAATAATACCAAAGAGGCTAAATTTGATATCATTTGAAAGAGAAAACAATTTATTGTCATAATATAAATCAACTTATAATACCTAATTTTCAATGGTTTGTGAGATATCAATTTAATTGCACTAACATCACAGGTTAAGTTTTTGACCAATTCAGTCAAGATTCAAGGAATTTAACAACCAAAATCTCTTGAGACATTTAGGGTTAACAACAAGGCTGTGCTACAATGGTTAATGAAATCAAAAACCTGGTTAGTGAACAACTGAATAAACCACTCATTCATAACTACCTTACATGCCCAGGCAATAATACTCAAAATCTGTTATGCTGATTGTCAACCTCGGTAGGTGCCAACCTCATTTTCTATCAATTTTTTTTGGTCTTTCTTTGAGGTATACATGAACATTTGGGTAGCACCACCAACACAAATAAAGAATCCAGCTAGAAGTAGGGAAAAGAATCAATCCAAGATGATTTTATCACTAAGTTAAAGATTTAACTCTAGAAAGCAATAATTAGAGAACTGCTATATAAGCATTATAGATGTGAAGGTGACAGAAAGATTATTGGTGCAGAGAATAGAAGCAGCTGCATTTACTAAACACTAATACCTTTTTCATTATGGCATTTGTGGTTTAAAAGTGTTATTTGATATTATGTTAAAAGGAATGGTGTTGTAGGAGGTTAATGGAGGTTTATAAGTAACACAAAAACCAGTATAAATATTACTTCTGGCCTTGTACCCCATTTCCCTATTTATGGAGATTAATTATGAAATAAATTTGAAATATATGTACTTCAGTTTTAAAATTATTAGAAACAGCTGTATAAAAGTTAAAAGAATTAATAAAGTACTTTAAAAGTATCTTCACAAAAAAATGCAGTCTCTTAAAACTCCAAAAAAAAAATATTAACCAAAAAAAATTCAAGAATTCAAGTATAATTTTCTTTTCATATGGCTCCATAAACTTGGCCAAAAGAAATTATCTAACATGTATGTAATTAATAAGCTTACATCTTCTCTTACACAAATTTGGAGTAATATTCAAATTTATTAATTAAGATGGCTAGCATGGAAAAATTTTAAAAGCATTTCAAAAAGTCATACCAAAAGAGAATCAACATATATACTGTCGTGTCATGTATCTTGCTAAGTAAGCCTTCGACCTCTGTTCTAGTTGGTGTCCGTTTATCATATGAGCTACCTGCTCATATGCAAATTATACTAATTTGCATATCACTACATCTCCCTATAACGGAGGGGCCTTATGCCGCAAGTACTTCTTGTACTTCTTGTGCCCTCCTGAACATCTTTCTTTATCTCTCTCCTTTCCCTTGGAGATCTAGATCTATCACGTCTTTCCCTATAATCAAACCGTTCCTCTTGCATACTCTGGTCTTTCTCTTCTAACTTGTCCCATTCTACTTCTTCCTCTTCTAACTCATCCCTCTCTACTTCTTCCTCCGCAGTTTCATTCTGCATTAACTCTTCTGTTACGTCAATAATGGGCATCTCTTAAGGCATTTCCTCATCCGATTCTTCTCCTTGGGATCTTATTTGGTCAGCATGAGCTAGAACACTGTTCCCATTTTCTTTATTTAATATTGCAGTATTATGTCCTTTCTGCAATCACCAGTCTTTTCTTTGGCCTCATGTTTCCCTTAATAACCTGACTTATTTCTTCGAAAGTCATTTCTTCTAGTTCGAGGGTAAACCATTGTAGCAACCTTCATAATTGCCTCACAACCAGCGGTAGCCATAAACAAGTCAGTGATTTCATTTTCCCCTCCTCTGTTTTTGTCTTTCAACTTTTTACATCTTGCATTAGCAGCAAAGCAACGAATCCACGTATCTACATATTCTGGGTCTTCAAGGACCAGAGAGTATCCTATCGGTGACGCCATTGTCATGTCGTGTATCTTGCTAAGTAAGCGTTCGACCTCTGTTCTAGTTGGTGTCCATTTATCATATGAGCTACCTGCTCATATGCAAATTATACTAATTTGCATATCACTACATATACAAAATGTCAAGTTTTATCATGTAAGTCAATATTTTCATTACAATATTGGTATTAACCAACCAACATTAGTAAACTTTTCAGAACATACTTATACAATAAATATATCATGTGAGTTTCAGTTTATGTCTATCCTTATTAAAAAAATAAGGATGACTTGTTTTGGAAATTATACAGGATTCAGAAAAGATGATGATTAATGTTGCATTTAAATTTTTGAAGATCATAGTTGACAAGAAAAGAAGGAGCAGGAAGAGAGTTCCACAAGTAAAAAATGTGAAAGGGAAGTAACTATTAGCATAAAACTTACATCTAGCAATTTTAAACTTAAAATCATGAGACCTAGTTGCCAATCTAGTACTGTGATGTTGAGGTACCAAAGAAAGCTCATCAGAACAACTGTCATAGAAATATTTATAGAAAAGGCACAGGGAAGCTACTTTACAGCAGTAGTAAAGTGACTGAGGCTGAGAAGCCAGGTCAAGACCAGTATTGTTGCAGATACTTTGGATTTTGTCAAGGATCTCTAGATACATAACAGAAGCACCACACCAGATGTAACAACATTATTTAATGCACAGACCACTGGTAGACTTATAAAGGTGTAAGAGATTTAGTTGGAAAGAAATGCTTAGTAAGACACAGTGAACCAACTTTCCTAGCAGCAGACCAAGCAATTTATTCTCAAATCTTTTTGCAACATCTGAAAAGCAGTTTTTTTCCTTTTTTTCATTTTGCCAATGTTTTCTTTTCTTTTTTCTTTAAAATAAAATCTGTTCAACATTTCTCAATTTCCAACATTGCATTCTCTTTGGTGCTTATATGTTTCTTAAAAACTAAGGCAATCTTTACATTTCTGAAATTAAAAATAAGTATCAATATTTAAACTATTATATAGACATCAACTATTTATTTAAAAAATAATGAAGAACCCTCAAGTTGCATAATAAAATCTCACATTACCAAACAAATCATTTTAAGCATTTCCAAGTTAAAACTCACATGATATATTTTTTTATAAATGTATCCTGAAGATTTTAAATAGTTGATTAATATTTTATTGTGAAAAACTGACTTACCAAAATAAATAGACTGAACAAGTTGAATCAATGTGTGAACATTGACATTAAGAAGGTCGTACAAACCCTAAAGAGCAAACATACACATAAGAGCTAAAACCATACAGGATTCCTGCTCCCACCAAAGCCACAATCTTGCACCCTGTTGAATTGTCCAGAATCATTTAAATCCAGTAATTACAAAAACAAAGAAATAACAATCCAGCATTCTTATATACTCCCTCAAACATGTAAAAGTTTAAGTTTCCTTACATCTTGAAATGAACTGGGTTTTTTTTAATATTTGTACTGAGTCTTTACACATTAATGTAGCAAGACCTATCTAAGAAGGAATTTCTTGGAACTGATATAAATCTCATATGCAGATAGGTGTTGAAAACTTGTTGACCTGATCCATTTTCTAAAATGTAACAAAATGACCAAAAATTAGAATTTTGTTTTAGTATCATTTTGTAATTGGATCAAAAGCTTATCAGCACCTTCTCATATCATTAAAGTTTTAGATTTTTCAAAAATATTCCTTGCTAAAATATACAAATTGCTAAAATATACAAACAAGTTATACAGCAGGAAATGTACTTTGCTCATGATAACAGATCATTACTTTTATAAATATCAAGTCATGTTGCACTTTACAACCAAAATGATGCAATGTAAAGATATACAAATTGTTTACTTTGTACAAGGGGTGCTAAAAAGTTCTTGGTTCAACCTATTTGCCAAAATCTGGCCAAATATTTGACTTTGTTTAGTTTCTTGGTCAACCTACCCTCTTTTGTATGTGTGAGTATCAGAGATATACAAAAAGTTTCCAGTTTTTATTAACATTATATGGTATCGGTCAGTCTCAAGAGACCATGGATCTGCACCCAGAAAGTTATGCCTCAGCTGCTCATGGCAGTGCAGCATTTGTTATGGCTGTTCAGGCCACATAGAAGTGACAGTCTTGACTTCAACCAATGCATGTAAAAGACTCCCTCAGTGTTGCCATGTTGTCTTTCCTTTGAGCATGCTTCACCCTGGTGGCAAATGTCCGTTTCTTCTCTCCTCACTCCAGCCCTTAGTGTAAATTGTGTCTCCAGCATGAGCAATCATTGGCAATGTCTTTCCACCTCTGGATGCCCATGCCCATTGCACTCTCACTTTGGCAGGCATCCTTGAAGTGAAGATGAGGGTGCCCACGTGTCAGTTGCCAGTCCGCCATACAGAAAGATCTTTGGAATCCTCCCATCAGTAGACTTTTGCTTCCAGTGTTTTGCAGTCACAGTGAGGCAACACTGGAGTGTCCTCTTCAAGGCACAGAGCTGGGCAGGGTTTATGAGAGATCAGTGTTTGCCCATGCAGCCCATCTCTCCACATCACCAATACTGTCCAAGGGAAAGGAAGAGTCCGAAACAGCTTGGCACTGACATCATTGCAGGAGTTGCCAGAACAAAGTCTTAGGTTTAGGTCTTCAGGTTTATCCTCAGGGTTTATTTCCAAAGCCTTTCCCATGATTGGACATGGCTGCAAGACAGATGTTTAAATTCAGAGTTTTCCTTCTCTAGTTGTTGTTGTTGTTGTTAATAAAAATAATAATAATAAAGTAGGAGTAGTGATACATATATTTACATTAAAATATTTTCTTTGACTTTCTATGATCTGACACCAATGTTGTAGAAATTTTTGAATTCCATTTTGATAAAACATCTCTGGCTTTAAAACCAAGTTGTCAATAAAGTTTAAAACATCAAAAACTTTTAAATTTTTGACCAAAATGAATGGTAATCCATTAGCATTAAGTCTGGTGAAATATGCCATACAAGAAAGAATTTCTCTTCTCAACTTCTTTGTGACTTTTGGAATTGACAAAGAAGCATATTGATGAGCATTGGCATGCAGCAGTATTACTTTCTAGCTTCTCAACTTTGTAAATAGCCATTTCTTTTTTCAATTGCAATTCACAAAATGTGAAGGCAGGTACTATAATGCTCTGAAGTAACAGTCATATATGTACTTCAACAATTCATAATACATCACTTTTTATATCCCATCAAATATTTTTTTCTTTTAATTGATTTCACCCAAGGCAAGGCAGTAAAAGCCACTAAGATAGAAGGGGTTACTAGGTGTGGGAGAATTAGAAACAGGAACATTACTAATGAACAGGAAGAGAAAAGAGTAATCATAAAGACAGCAGATAGTGATTGACACTGCATTTAAATTTTTGGAGATTAAAGTTGGCTGGAAAGCATGGAACCAGAAAGGAGTTCCACAAGTGAGAAGTGGAAGAAAAGAAGCTGTTTGCATAGAATTTATGGCTACATCAAGACAGCTCAACTGTAAACCGATGAATACAGAGTAAAAAATTTTCAGTTTTTCTTGTTTTTTTCTTTTTTTTGTTAAGAGAGAGAGAGAGAGAGACATATACATGAAAATGACAGAGCAAGAGAGAGAAATTAAGAAAACAGACCAATGCAAGAAGAAAATTGATACCAAGTTGTAAATGCTAAGTGTAGTCTGTTAAGAAGCAAGTACTAAAAGTACCACCCAGTAAAGTAATTAAGTAATTCCATCACAACCACATAACTTTTAGACGACACATTTGTGCACAGGATTAAAAAAAGAAAAAAAATTGTTATTTGAGTTTAGAAATTGGCACCCATCGAACAATTGTAAAGCTTAACTGATTCTTGTGTTTGAACAATTTAAACTAATAACTAACCAAATGTTCAGTTACTTTCATTTACTCAATTATATGAATACTTTACAGTCTGACAAACAATTTAACATAGAACAATATTTGGTATATATGCATGCTGAGTAGATTTTAGAAGTGCTTTAATATGTGGACTATATCATAAGTTTTAAGTGAAATATGACAGATGTGTTTTGCTTTAGGACGATTACTGAGGAGTTAGTTAGGCTTAATGATTTACACTGTTTTTTTATTTGTGTGTGAGAAGGTTAACATGAAGCTTATAAGCATGTCAACTCTAAATATTAAACCTATTTAAAGCATGAAATGAGGCTCCAGTATTTTAACTTAATGTGTATCCTCCACTTCAGCCAACAAAATGAGGGTTATATTTTAAGCATGAAACAAGACTCAAATTTGTGAATTTGCTCAAAATGACCAGACAAGACT
This sequence comes from Acanthosepion lycidas, assembly GCA_963932145.1. Lineage (NCBI taxonomy): Eukaryota > Metazoa > Mollusca > Cephalopoda > Sepiida > Sepiidae > Acanthosepion > Acanthosepion lycidas. The sequence goes on along the minus strand of OZ010583.1, from coordinate 31,401,725 downwards.
AAGTTTACCACATGGTAAAAAAAATGTGTAAGAGAAACAGAAAGTTAGAAGTCTAACATTATAAGTGCTAGGCTGGTGAAGAACATTATCACAAACTCCCAACAACATGATTTCTGTTATAGTAATTAATCCAAGACTTGTAAAACCCTCACAATCTCAAAAGCTGTTGAATAATCCTTTAAAAAGTCTCAATTATCCAAAATAGTATTTCCCAGGACATGCAGTAAAAATGTAGGTATGTGTGCTGTGAAAAAAAAATTGGATATTCATTTGAAATTATGCAAAGAAGAACTGGTTTGGATATCTGCTAATCATAGACTTGAAAAAAAAAAAAACAAAAAAAAAACGAGAAAAGTTACTTATTGATGCTTAAAGAAGAATCTTCAGTAGCTGAAAAAGTTTTAAATATTTCAATGCAGTTTTCCAATTGATACTTATTTTCTTGTTTTATTGATATAAAGAGAGAAAGATTCCTATATACTGAAGAGGGAATGAGAGTATCTCTATGCATGTTATAATATAGAACTTTAAGAAATATCAAATACATGTTTGTCATTAATGTACTCTCTGGAAAAATTTAATAGTAATATTCTTTAATTTTTATCAGCTAAAATATAAATTACTTTTTTTTTTTTAACACAAGTTTAAGATTTCCATTTTTTTTATTTATAATGTATGCCTTGAACAAAAAACGTTTTGAATTATTGATTCAGTGTATCAACCAAAGTATCAAGTTGAAGTTTATGACCAAAAATTCAGATAATAAAAAAAAATGATGCATAATTTAATTAACCAAAGTTGTACTAGCCTATTTGCATTGTAAAAGAAAAATATGTTAACTTTTAAATTATTTTGCAATTGCATTGATTATATTTTTTACATTAGTAATCTAGAATTTTTTATCTAGAATTTTAAATACTATTGCATGTATGAGTATTCTACTTTTGCTTACAGACATTATATAATGGAATATCTCATTACAAAGTAGGGAAGCTCAGGTTATATCACAAAGTCATATTGTGTCTTACAAAGGGTTACTTCCCACCTACAAGTACATCAATACAAAGAATTTTTTAAGTTAATATATCAGACCAGTTATTTTACAAGTACATAATTGTGTTTATTCTTCAGGAGATACTTTTCAAAGGTAATGTGAAAAAACAAATCCAACTCATTCACATGATACACTATGTTGTAACTTAGTTGGTCAAATTGAGAATGGAATGGGACCAGCTGTAAAATCTCATGGTTGGCGAGACCTTGATAGTAAACCATCAGAAAGCAGAATGATCAATCTTTCATATAAAACACAATGTGACTTTACATATTTATTGGTCATGCAACCTGATGCTCCTTTCTTAGTAACAGAAGGCATTACTCTACACCAATAAGTGATTATCTCACAATAAAATAGGGGATAACATTACATTAGTATCTTAGTTTTGTTTTGTGTTAGCATTCTTAGGATATTTTTACTTTTAATGATTTGAAAATTAAAATTATTTCTTACATTCAATAGAATCAATTTTATAGATAAAAATCAAATTCCTCATGCAATTACAAAACTTAAATATTTTTCTTAATGATGAGGGTAAACTAGTTTTAAATAAAACACTTCATTCTTCTGTATGAACTTTCATTTAGATTTCAATGAATATCATTCTTCGAGGTACTCATTCTGGTACCAGATAGGTTGGACATATTACCACACATGGGACTAAGTGTAATCTTATCTCAGACTTAAGCTGAAATTAATAAAATGTCAAAAAATTATTTGTCTTTCACAGTAAAACTCATGGAATACTGATAAGTCATATGACTTATCAATATTTTTTATATTTGTTGTACTTAGCTGATTAGAACATAGAAAGAAAAGGTTACATTTAAAGTTACCAGAAACTAATTATTTTAATGGTGGAGGACTGAAGATTAACAACAAATCTTTTTCCAGTTAAATAACAAAAAATTTATAGATACAAAATTGAATCAATGCGTCTTTAGCCTGATAAAATTATTATCTGAATTTTGATCTTAAACTTTCACTATATAGTGTTTAATCTATATGACTAATATACATTTCTGAATTAAGTACATTGACAAGGAAGGGGATTATGTTGAAAAGTATTTGTTTTATTAATTTTCTTTAGGCTACATAAAACTAGCTTCAAATGTGAGTTATATAACACTTACATATTGTCTAGTCCTTATAACTATCTGTAATGGGATATATATTATATAGTGTATCAAAAATATACTTTTACAAACTTTGGGAGTAGGTTCCTCACACCAAAACATGGACAAAAGTCCATATAAACATGTCCACAAATCCATCATTTTTGAGTTATTAAGTTTAAAGAAAGTTTATGGTAGATGGTGCTGTGTTGCCATGTAGACTAGGTTACATTTGCCATTTGTGTACTTTTGTGGCTAGTCTGTCTTCAACATTTAACAAGTGTAGTAGCAAGTTAGCTGAGAAGTTTTTCCATTTAACAATGGCAGGGTATTCATATTGTGAGCAGGCAGATATGATTTTTACACATGGCCACGCGAATGGTAATGGACAGCTGTATCAGACTGCATTTCCAGACCAAAAGCAGAAACTTTTGCTGCTGTTTATTGTCACATTGCTGAAATAGGATAGGTGACACCACAAACTATGGATTGAGGAAGACCAAGATCTGCTCATACACCTGACCATGAAGAACACATTCTACAGGCTGTCAGAGATGATCCAAGTATCAGCACATGCCAAGTGGTCCTCGCATGTCATACATTTCAAAGTACCACATGGAGAGTGCTTCAAGAACAACTCCTGTAACCATATCATTTGCAACATGTGCAGGGTCTTTTGCCCTCTGATCATAAACCACATGAGAACTTTTACCAATGGTTTATTGCACAAACTGCAAATCCATTGTTTGGCTCTTCAGTCTTGTTTATGGATGAGGCAACATTTGGAAGAGATAGAATAACAAATTTACACAACCAACATTTGTGGGTAGCTTAGAATCCCCATGGTACAAAACAAGCAAGACATGAATATCGGTTTACAATTAATGTGTGGGCTGGAATTGTAGGTGACTGTCTTGTAGGTCCATATGTTCTCCAGCATGTCTTACATGAGACGTCTACAGGGACTATTTCAAAAACACTTCCAGACCTGCTAGAGGATGTACCCATGCTAATATAAAGATGCATGTGGTTCATGCATGATGGGGCACCAGCACATTTTCATCACATTATTCGCAATGCACTGGTTGACATCTATCATGGCCTGTACATTCCCTGACCTCAATCCTTTGGATTTTTATCTGTGTGACTCCCTAAAACAATTGATTTATTCATCAGGCATTAATAATATAAAGACACTTCATCAATGTGTAATAGGGGTCTGCAAAACCATTCAACACCATGTGGGAGTATTTTAAATGGTCTGCCAATAAATGATCTGACGAGTGCATGCATGTCTAGAAGCAAGCAGAGTACATTTTGAACATATGTTGCTGTGTTGAGGTACAACAATGGCCTTTTAGACATATGTTTTACCTTGTTTTGGTGTCCGGAACTCTCCCCAAAAGTTTATAAAAGTACTCTTGGATTGTATATTTAACAGCATCTACCATAAACTTTCAACTTAATAACTCAAAAATAAAGAATTTGTGGGCATATGTTTATTATGGACTGTTGTCCTTGTTTTGGTGTGAGGAACCTGCCCCCAAATTTTGTAAAAGAATTTTTGATACACCCTATGTATGTAGATTTAATAGGCTGGTTAATAAAATTTGAGGAATAAAAAACAAAACAAAATGATAACAATATTGGTAATAAAATAGATGATATTTATTACATACGAACTTAAAAGCCACCCTATTGGGCAGCATTTAAGCTAGCTTATGTGGAGAGCTCTTGATTCAGCCTTCAGCTTGTTCAGGAGTTTTGAGATTGCCTAAGTCTTTGAAGTTCTCCTGGCTGCCATTTGATCTGGGTTTTCATTTGCATGAGACTTTTTCCTCACTGCAGCCTTGGCTCTTGATTGCAATCTGGTCTTCTGTTGGTGGAGATTTCTTTATGTGAGGCATACTACTTCCATATGTGATAAGCAACAATAAACTATAGAAAACTCAAAATTGATTGCTGCATTTTAGTATTGCATTAATACTTAAGCTTATCTTTTAAAAATTCAACGATAATTATTCTGCCGCCACTTAATTTAAAGACAATTTGATGTATGTAGGTCCTTACTTTCTGTACAAACATTTTGTTTTATTTCATGGGCGACTTTCACTGGATTTTGCAATTAATTTCAATTATTCAAAAAAAAAAAAAAAAAAAATGCCAAAAACAATTGCAGTAATGAAAACTTGGGAATCCAAAATTTCAGGATTGTGGGTCCAGATCCAGACTGAAATGTTTTTAATTTGCTCATGGAGTCAGCCTGATTACAAAATGGTATGATATGATGGGCTACAGCCTCTACGAGTAAAGTTGGAAAAGTGTGACACACTGACATTCACATTTATTTATATAGATTAACATTTTGACTAAATTGAAGCATGAAGAGAAAGATTTTAAAGTTGGAATTTTTGGACACGCCTGTGTCCTTTTTCAACATTACAAGGAATAAACAAAGGAATGTTGTTGTTAGAGGACTCCCTGTGGAAATTATGCTCTCAGAGTAAACCCAAATCCCTGTTTAATCCCTCAATATCTGACTTTATTTTGAAAATAAATTTCCAATCCAATCTGTCTTTCTTGTCGGCTATTGAATGAAGACACTAAAACACACATCCAATGTCATCAGTGCTATGAAATGGTTGGTTAAAGTGTTTAATATATATATATATATATTATATATATATGTGTGTGTGTGTGTGTGTGTGTGTGTGTGTGTGTGTGTGTGTTTGAGGTAAGCCTATTGTCTGATTGTCTAGATTCTTGCATTTAATTCTTCATTTAATGAAATTCATACTTTTTGCAAGATGACTCACAAATCTAAAAGTGTGTGTTTAACTAACCATAATTTATAAAAGGTCACATTAACTTTGCTTCTACTGAGAAATTAATTTCATGCTTCAAATGCTTCTTGATACTTAAATGTCCCAATTAATGATGTCATTGAAACTATTAAATGGTCACAAACATAATTTCTTATGTGTGGTTTTTATGATTTACTTTATTGGTTAACATTATCTTATATATATATATATATATATATATATATATATATCTTTTATTGGCATGTAATATCATATTATAACTTGTCAACAATCAGAATTCATTCAAGAGAATATAATTACAGATGTTTGTTTTTTTTACTTTTAAAATTCACATATACAAAATGCAATTAGTATCTGTATGTATATAACACTTCACAAAGGGCATAAATCCTACATTGATCCTAAGCAGAGGGATTAGCACATTACACTTTGGTCCCTAAGCAGAGAATACAGATACCCTGATCCATGGAAGAAATGCCAATCTATACATAAATAATCCCATCATGATTATGGATACTATGCTAATCAAAATATAAAAATATACTAACATTTGTCAGATTACTAATTACTAATTACTCTTACTTAAGAGCAAAATAAACAATTTACGTAACTGGTTCACCTAATCTAACTACCAAGAAAAGAGAATTACTGTAAAAGAAAAAAAAAAAAGATTAAGTACCGATTCCAATTGGCAATTAGTCTAACCCCATATAACTATTAACCTTTCTTGTATTTATGGTTGTAAACATTCTTACATAGTTTCAAAATTAGGCATAATACTTACTGTATTATTCTTATTAGGGTGGAGCCTATGATAATATTTGCTATATCATCATATGTAAATCATAAATATCATGTAATTTTGCTCTTATACAAGCTAAAAATAAAGTGTAAATATTTTATTCCCATGATATAATACAATATTTTACAACACCTTGATCATTCAAACTGCTTATAAAACTTGCTAGTCAGGTCATTGACATAATTACATTGATACAAATTCCCAGTACTTTTTAAATTCATATTCTCAAAATTCAGTCACCAAAATTTTTTTCCATGTCTTCTATGACTATGTATTATTTTAGGCAAATTTTGCATTCACCACAAAAGAACAATTCCAGTTCTTCAAAGTATTTGTTATTTTTAACAAGTTGGAATTATTGACCAAAGAGTATTGGATGCAGTGAAATAATTGATAGTGAAAGTAACAACTCTTGAGAATATGTCAAGTGTATAAGAACTATTTCAGTTCCAAGATTGTTTATTGGATTTACAAAATTCAGAACGGAAAGGGTGCTGTAATGCAAAAAAAAAAAAAAAAAAAAAAAAAAAAAAAATTTATATATATATATATTATATATATATATATATAAAGAAGAATCACACTAGTCCTTTTTGTCCCAGAAAAGGGACATTTCTAATGTTCCTTCAAAGAAATCAATTACTAACTGTAATGCTGTGTTTTAATAATTTAAGCATTTTATAACAGAGAATTCCCTTTAAATCCTTTCCCAGCTCAAAAAAGAAATTCCAGAAAATCCAGTAGATTCCATTTAGGTCAAGAGAGATACTGAAGGTTACCCAGAATGTAACCATTATTTTTTTCATTTTTGTAGTCTCAGAATAAATCCATTTCTATCCCATGGTTTTCTTGCCCAAAAAGGACTGTTGGGTAAAAGAAAAAAAAATTGAATAAAAAATAAATAGAAGTATTTAAATATTGACATTAGTGTGGACGCTATTTTCTTAGCTTTTGAATATTTCCTAAGAGTTAGAGATGTCATACTACTACTACTTGATTGACTGCACAAGTGATGAAGAACTGAATAAACTTCAAAGAAATTTCTATAATTTCCTTAACACCGTTTAGAAGATGTCGCCGAGTACTTTTGTATCAATCAAAAACGTCAAAGAAAAAGAAATCAAAATAAAACCAACTCAAATCAATGCTGCAAAGAGTAACCATAATGTAGAAAAGGACAAAAGGGACAAAGAGCAAAACTATGTTTACTTTTTATTCACTGAGTCATCACTTTATTGAATATCACTCATGTGAAGTCTAATGCTTAACCTGATTTGTACGAACTTACCTGCATTGTTAAAGAAAAAAAAATGAAGGCAACTTTTAAATTATTTTGCAATTGCATTGATTATATGTTTTTACATTAGTAATCTAGGATTTCTATCTATAATTTTAACTAGTCACATATATGAGTATTCTGTTTTTAAAATAATAACAAGGAATGTTCACTTACCAACATTACATAATGGAATATCTCATTACTAAGTAGGGAAGCTCAGTTCTCTTTAATACGAATATTAAAGAGGATTTTTTCTCCCATAATTTTCAAATTAGCAACAGTAAGTTTTGAAATATTAGTTTCATGTATAATACAACCCAAATCTTTGTCATGTGTCTTGTGAGTTATATGCATCAACATATGGATAATTTTTTTCAACTTCTGAACTTTACATACTGCTGAATGCTAACATATCCTGTATGACACACAGCACAAAAATAGACAACAAAAAAAGATGTTAAATAGATTATTAAAATGTCATTCCCCTTTCATGATGTAGGCAATCATGACTTCAGATATGTTTTCTTTATTATCTGCAAATTGCAATCCATTCTTGGTAGAATGGTTTCCCATTGCTTTCTCTACAGTTCAGAATTCATAGTTTTCATTATCTTAGACTGGTTGTCACCTAAATCTAGAGAGACTAGTATACTTTGCTGGGAGAAGACAGAAATTTATGCCTTTCCCAAGCATAAAAGCATTTGTGAGAAAGTGAACACAAAAAACTTGCCTGGAATTTGAACTGGGTTTGCAGATTCCATTTTCCATGACGATATCTATTACACTACCCACACATCAGAAGAAATCCAAAAGAAGAGTATAATGCACTGTGGTATCAGTTAATTATAAACCAATAGACAGAGAAAATAAACATTATCTTGGGTTGCATTATTTCAAGAGTATAAACATTAGTCATGACTAAGATATGAAAGACATCAAGGAAAAAAAACACACACATGAAATTTTGGTACACTTTATAGTATAAAATAATTTTAAAGAATGTACAACATTAGTCTCTTGTTACTTTTTATAAATCTTCAGGAAAAAATAAAGCAATAAAATCAAAACATAATAATGAATAAAGACTAACAGCTGGCAATCTCTGTGGAATGACTTCACCCCTGATGATATTGAATGAATGAAAAGGAATATGACAGATACAGAAAACTGACGAGTTAAGAAACTTAGTGCATAAGGTTTGTGGGCAGATATCTAGAATTTAAAGAGCTTCATTCCTTAAAAGATAAGCCATGATAGATAAGTAGGAAAGTGCAATCTATTTTGTAGCATTAAACATCTGTCTAAATTTATACAAATATTATATAAATATTAGCATTTCTATCACGAATCAGTAAAGAAAAATAGCTTTAAAAATCTGTTTTTATTTTAAAAAGTTAAATTTTTTGATATGTGCTTAAAGATTTCATTATATACACATTTAAATATTTATATATGTTTAAATATTTTTTTATGCCTCTTGTATTACTTTTCAGTTACCTTATGTTGCATGTTTAGTTACTGAGGAAAGAGAGAAGAAATAATATTTAATATTTTTTATAGTATAATATACACCCACACATATAAAGCATACAGATGCTACAACCTGTATTTACCTATTCCTGCCCCCATAGTGATTGAGTGAATTTGTTTTTTTTACAGTTTATCAATCCTTTGCAGGTTATTTAAATCCAGAAAATAGTTTTACATTGTAAGAATTTCAGGGGGATAATAAATTTACTGATAGAAGTTCTACTAATTAAGCTGGGAGTAGAAGATGTGGATTCATACCTTCCCAAAGTATACTTGTGCATAAGTGACCCATGGTGCTATCACTCGACTTAAAATATTTTTGCCCTTCCTTGCCTTTAAAGGAGTGCCCTTTGCCGTGCTGATGTTGCTACATGCCTTACTTCTTGCCTATCTTACACTGCGATTTTTTTCTAAATTCTATACTAAACATTAAATGTTACGAAAAAAGAACTAAACAAAATGAACACAAAATGGTCAGCTTTAAAAAAGGACTCGTAACTGGAAAAACCAAATGAAAAAAGAATGTTAACAACAAATACTTTTTCATACCAAACCCAGTTCTTCAGAATCAGAATCAACATTGAGTTTAAGCAAGCAAATGAGCCAATTGGAGTAAAGTGCCATGCAGATTTTTTTTTTTTTTTCCCCCCACTTGTGACGAATGCAGCTATTGATTTTTTTCCATGCTAGCATGCTATTTAACATTCATGTCAGTCAGCTGTTGGCTCTCACGCTGGGCAATAGAATCTTCCTGCCTATTCATGGCAGCCAGCTATAGGCTCTCACTCTGGCCAGTAGAAAATGACTGCAAACTACATGAAAACTGCTGTAGAAGCATGAAAAAATTCATTATTTCCACTATCAATGGGAGTTGGGAAATGCAAAATCAGTCTTGGCCTTGCTACTAACTTGGAGCATGTGCATGTAAATTTTGGTGCAAATCCGTCAAAAATTGCGGCCGTGCACACACACATCCTGCCTTTTATAGATAGAGATTTTTTAAACAAAATAAGAAAAAAGAAAAGAGGGTGCTTGTAAAAATAATCTGTTCAACGTGCAATGTATTAATGTAGGTTTTCCAGTAAAACTTTATCCAGAACAATTTGATTTTCCAAGCTGATGTTTTATCAAGAAAAAGCATGCTTATAGGGACAACAATGAAGTACTGCTGATGTCAGCTGGTTTAAAAATAACTGTCCTAAAAATTCTTCCCTTCCAAGTTTTTAAAAAATGTTTTCTGCATGTCATGTTTCTTTTTTTTCCTCCTCAGCTGCCTAGATCATTAGAAAAACCTTTCAAAGCATCTTATTTTGAATTTGGCAAACCAGCACTTTTGGTTACTTCCCAGTGTACATGTTTGGGTTTGGTTTGTGGGCTGGTTTAATAATCAACATTGGTAGTCATACTATCATGAATTTTTATTAGAAGACTTGTTAAGCATTAATTTTAAATATGGTTAGACTTGTTAAACAATTTTGTACTAATATATCTTTCATTTTAATTTTAGCTGTTTTTCATTGCAACTACTCAGGCCATCAGTCTCTGGCCATAGCTAAACAGCAGAGATTGGAAATAAACTGATTTGAATTTTGTCCAGCTATAATGCTCTTGTAATTCAACTCATATAGTTGAGAAAAACTTATGGAAACCAGGTTTTTGAAAGCAAAGGGATTAGAGTTCAAAACTCACTGAAGACCTATACTTTATTTCAGATTCACTCTTTACTGATGGCCTGATTAAAAAGCAATTAAAATGAAAGAAATACTTGTTAAAAATTAATAATGCTCAACTAACTCCAATCTCTCCTCAGATGTTCCTCTAATGAACATTTTCAGAAAAACACTTAATACTGCAGTGATTAGCATATTGCTCTTAAAAGCATAAAGATGATTCTTACAGAGTAGTCTATAAATGTAAACTTATACCAAAATCAGTCTTGTCCAAAAATATCTATATTTAAAGAGGACTTTTCCTCTCATCATGATTTGTCTGTCAGATATATATATATATATATATATATATATATATATATATATAGAGAGAGAGAGAGAGAGAGAGAGAGATATGGATAGATAGAGAGACCTAAAGACAGATTTCAACACTGATTTCTTTGAAAATTTTATAGCTTTCGGTCACATCTGTATTTTGCTGTACTCTCACATTTAACACACTCACTGTTAACATACTTATAGATCTTTACAAAACTTACATTGCCTGCTGTCAACGCATACATACATTTTCAAAATTGAAATATAAGTCCCATACCATTTGTTATAAACTAAATAGTGCTTAGTACTATTTACAAAACAGTCTTAATGGCTTACGAGAACATCACATTGAAACACTGGTTCCTGTATGATCACCAAAGTAAATCAATGTCAAGCCTGGTCAGTACCTAGATGGGTGACCACTTTGGAATATCAGGTACTGTTAAGCTTGGATGTGCAGGTGGTGTAATAGATAATGGCTTGGAATTATTAATCAGAGAGAAGAGTTCCAATTCCCGTTAGGTTCATTATATTCACTTACAGGCAAATAACCTTGGGAAAGGTATAAATCCAACTCTTCTCCCCCCCAGCCATAAGTTAATTAGTAAGACTTGTATAACTAAACCATTATTATCTAAAAAAATTCTTATAATCTAAAAATATTTTCTGGCTTTAAATAACCTGCAAAAATTGATAAACTGTAGAAAATGTATCGATCAAAACCAAATCAATCTAGACATATAATAGCATGCAATATGACCTGTTTTGGGACACTTTCATTATATTGTGTTTTGAGAGTGACATTTAATTTAGTCTGCACTGCAGAGTATCTAATAGAACTAAAATGTCAATACCCAAGAGACATTGCCATCAAAATGACAATTTTTTATTTTTTGCCAAAACAGGCTAGCAGAACCAGGTAACTGTGCAACAGTGAAAGTAATGAGGTTTCATTCCAAAGACTAGTATGGTAATGATACCTTCGAATTGATGTAAATTAAAGAAAACTAATTTTTTTTTTTCACTCAAATAAAACAATCACAATATCCAGAGATGAGGCCGAAAGAAACATTTTTTTTCAGTTAATTACTAAATTTTCAGTAACTACAAAATATAAATACCACCTTTTAACTGCATTTGTTGTTTAGCGGAAGATCAATAAAACAGACATCTGACACTCTGTTAGGTGATTTAGCCTTTTTTTTTTTTAAAGTAGAAATGTATATAAAATGTCATGGGGATATCAGATGGTAACAACATAGGGAGAGAGAAAGGGGAATATCATATAGGGAATATATCCCTTCCCAATGGCCATCTGAGGTGAACTCAGAAAGCTTCTTTTCATTGCCTAATCAACACAAGTTTTATATTTGAATTTAAAGTGACAATCATAGATGCTAAAAGAGATTCACAAAATCAATTTTTTCAGACACAAACTTAAATTGAAAACAAAATTATTTTGATATTGTTATATTCCATGCTAATAGGAATATATACTTGAAAAACAAGGTGGATAAAATAAGTAAAGGTTTATTTTAAAAAAACCAGTACAATAAGAATAAAGGTAACAGTTATACACAAAGGCATCACAAGTCAATCCAGTAGTGAGTGCTACTATTGGAAGGTCAGTAGTATTCGCGTAAGTGAGTCGTACTCAACAGATCCCAGCTAGTCAATATTTACTAGCCCCCCAATCAGGGTAGATGTAACACAAGGCCGAGTTTAATGTGGGTCATCCAAGCCAGTAGGCTCAGCCAAAAAATCCCTGTAGAACCTGCATAAATGGGATCGAATTGGTCTACCTCCCCGAACGAGACTGCCCTTTGGCATAGCCTCGTCCAGGTTCCTCTCTGCCTGAAGGCAGAGAGTTTGACTGTTTAGCTGGAACAGGTTGCAGCTAGTATATTTAGCTAACCACCCCCCACGAGGGTTGCATGTGGCACAAGGCTAGTTTAATGTGGGTTCTCCAAGCCAAAAATAGGCTCAGCCAAAAATATTCCCTTTTGAACCCGTATAAACAGGTTCAGGGGCAGTCTACCTCCCCGAATAAGACTGCCCTTTGGCAGAGCCACATTCTGGTTCCTCTCCGCTCGAAGGCAGAGAGTTCAGCTGTCTAGCTGGAACAGGTCGCAGGTAGTCTCTGTAGTCTGTTGACTTACAGATACTTATAGGTAGTTACTATTTAGTGTAGTCACTCATGGGGGTGACAGGTTATTCCATTACATCAGATATCTTAGGTGTTCTTTTAATTAGAATTAAATAAGAAATAAAATGCCTAAAAAGTCTCAAGGCAATCTGGAAATGTATAGACTTCATATGTATGCGTCTGTTCATGTATGTATATACATATTAGAACTCATATGCATACAGTTTTTCTAGAAATTGTCGATTTAAGAACATATGGTATAGATTTCTTATCCATGACATTGTTAGAATATATAAAAAAAACAAAACATTATTCAACTTTGCTTATGTTAATGATATACATGTGTTCTTGCTATAGCATAGACTAATACCAAAGATAGAAGATATGGCCAGTATTTGAACAGGTATATTAAAAAAAAAAAAAAAAAAAAATTACAGTATCAACACAAATGTAGCAATTTTTTTGGACTAGCACTAGTTAAAAAAAATTAAGTAACAATAATCTATGCAATGTCAAATGCCATCTCTTCCTGAAGCCTGTTTTTTTTTTTTTATCCTTTCATTAAAGTCTTCTCATTCTCTTTCACTCCTAGTAACACCTTGCATCTTAGTGATATTATCATCTTGCTTGTGGTAAAATGAAACAAATTTCAGATACAACTTACTACAAAGTGTAAAAGCAAAAGTAATAAAATGAAAGAAATACTGGTGAGAAAATTTCTAAAATTACAAATTGAATAATTATCAATTTTTCAATTAATATTACTTCAAAAAGCAGTAGCTGACAATGTATTATGTAAGAAACTGCAAAGCATTAATACTTCAAAGGGGTGGTAACACTTATTAGGGTCCAAGCTATGTGCAAATAGTTAAGCTCCAAACTGGGATCAAAACACTATGAAAGTAGAAAAAATTTTATAGCAAAAATACCAGCAATAAATTTTCATAGTAAAAAGATTACACAATACATTTCTATACATATTACATATTACAGCAATACATTTTTTATAAAAGAAATTACTGATTCTCCCAAGAAAATTAAATGTTGTCATTAAATGACCCAATGGGTTGATATACCATAAAATAAATCAAACCAATACTACAAATCTAATAATTTTTTTTGCCTTAAAAATAACAGACTCTACTCAGAACAGTTAGAAAGTATAACATTTATGTACTTCAGTTTCATATTTAAAAAAAGCCTTTCAATAGATAAATCAAGAGACTCCTGAAATCTGGAACAATACTAACCAAACTATTGATGTTTTATTAAGTAAAATGGTAAAAGTTATGAACTAACAGTGTTGGTACAAGTAGTCAGACAATTTTCCATTGGCTAATTAATAACTGAATTTATCAAATTATTTAGTCAAACTCATGACCCAAAACTCATTTCATATATATATATATATATATATATATATATATATATATATATATATGCTACAGTTGATGTTTGAGAAAATCTTTCACAATAATGCCAATACACATTTTTTCATTTGTTTCCTATTAAACTCGTGTGCAATATCACAATTAGGCTTTGTAAGTTAAAAGAATTTGACATTGTAGATTTGGCAGCAGTTAAAATAGATTATTACTCTTTATCTGTTTTTTAAAGTCTATAACCATAATTCAGTTTTATGTGCCATATCTCTTCAGAAGATTGGCTCTCCACAACTTCCTATCCCTTGTGGTTCTTAGTAATGTTTGTCTTTTTATTATCCCTCCAATTCCCTGTTCTACTGTCCATTTACACAAGATTTGGTAGGTTACTCAGTTCCCTACCATCCCTCTTGACTTCAATATATCCTGCGAGTGTCAAGTTTTCCAAGCCTTCTTTACTCATTATGTGTTCGAGAAATTTCAACTATTTCTTTCTGATTCTAAGTATAAGTGTCCATTTTGTTTTCATTTTCCTTAAAACTTTCTCATTGTTCACGTGCTCCATTCATGGTACTCTCAATATTCTTCTGTAAAATGGCATTCCTTTTCAGTTGTGATGAGATTATCCACCATTCACTGCCATATAGAAGGATTGATATTACATAGCAGTCCAGTACACTTTTTGTTTCTAATGAATTTTTCCTGTTTCTTAATACTTTGCTTAGCTGTTGAAAGACATCTTTTGCTATTTCAATGCACCTTTGGATTTTGGTGTAACATTTTCAGTCACTAGATATTTAAACATCTATACTTGCTCAATTTTGACATCTCCAATTCGTAGTTTTGCATCTTGGGTTGTTCCTTTTGCTCACAACCATACATTCTGTCTTCTTACATTTGATGGTTTTAAACTAGTATGTTGCTTTTCAATGCATAAAGCATTCTCTTTTTCTTCATATTGAAGAGTGAATATCAGATACACCTTTCATATTTTGCATGCATAAACTTGAAATATGCCTGCATAAAGTGGTATTGTGATGATACTTACAGATTTCCTTTTATGAAAATTTAAAATGTATTCCAATAAATGAAACATCTTTTTTAATTGCAAGAAAATAGCATAAAGTTTGTGAAAAATTAAATTTAAAGTAAATTTTAGACTGTTTTAATGTCAATCTTTGTCATCCAAAATTACCTTCAATTATGCCAATAGAAAAATTTTAACTAATTAAAATTCTTCAAAAATAATGTAGCCATGATTTGATAAAAATTAGTTAATTTAATGATTACATAAGAGTTTTTCAAATTATCAATTATTTTTTTAATACATTGTAGAAAATACATTTATTTACAAATCCTAACAACTTGGTTCAAATGTCAAGTCATCATTCTTTATCCCTATGTGATGATAGACTGTTTAAATTTACTTAGAAGCATCACCTGTGAAAATCTGATATTACCCACAATAGTAAAATCATATTTCCAACATTAAAACAGTCATATGACAGGTAGTACATCTAGTAAAAGAATAATATCTATAAGTGACATTACTGGAGAACTGAACTAAATCGGTTATTTTTAGTAAAACAATTTTTCATTTAACATGCATATGCACACAGACACACACCATCTAAAAAACAAATAAATGTGTTGTTTACTGTCAGTAAACAACAATGAAGAAAGAAAATTGAAGAACAACCTTCTGATTTTCATATACACTATCAATTTATTTTAAACATTTATACTGAAATAGTTATACCGATGAACACTAATCAAATAAAAACAGTTAAAAGCTCTTAATAGAAATGAAAATTAAAGATCTCTTATTAGGAGAAATGTTGGGGTCATATAGCTCATTGTTAAATGACATTTTTTATTTACACTCAGACAACTGTCCTTATTTTTGTTATCACATTTCATTGACAATTAACAAAAAAAAAAAAAGATAAGGACTATAGTCTGATTGTAAATAATGATGAATCCATATCTCACAAATGCTATTTTTTGTTTTAACTTTTCATTCATATTTCTTGTCTTAATTTCAGTTGATTTTTATCATAATTCCTAGATTTTCATTCCCTTTTCTTTCTTGAGTTATTTTTAAGCTATCTTTTTTTTCTTTTTTGCTTTTCCCAGTAATTTCAGACAAATAAAAACTTCTTCAGCAAAAGTCTACAAGAATTGTGAGAGAGAAGGGCAAACAGAAATAATCAATATTTTTCTATGTCTGCATTTATACAGGAGAAAACTGAAATTGTCCAATAAGCAATAGCTTATAAAATGATATCATGTATAGATATTTAGCCTAGTCTGGCATAAGGCCACAGGTAGGGGGTATTCAGTGAGAATCAACGTCATTAAAGTAGTAATTGTCTGCAACACGAGTTTGCTAACTACTGCTCTATGGAGAATTGCATTGATCTGGTAGATTAAAATCAGATGCTATCTCCACCCATAGCAGATTTCAAAACTAATGGGATTTAAGAATTTTAATGATTGTACATTTTTATGAACCCACATATCCCAAAAAATGACCCAGGTTGCTGGGTGTTTTTATCAAGTGCCCCAATGTAGATGGTCAAACGAGACTGAAGAGCTCCCATTTGTCCATTAGCGCACCAAGTGATTTTAAATTCATAGTCTTCGTTTCCTAGGCTGGTTGCCATCTGAAGCTAGAAAGCCCTGTTCTGCTATTTAATCCATAGCTGAGAGGGGAAGAAGAGATAATGTCATAACTTTCCTAAGTGTATTTGTGCAAAAGTGAATGCAACAAATTTGAGTATTTGACATTAAACATTCTTGTGAGCATTATCCGTAAATACTGAATGATAATATTAATATTTATTTATTTTTTAGCTCCTAAAATTTAGCAGTAATAAGACTTGTATGGATTATCCATACAAGTCTTATCCATTGGATATGAGGAAATCCATGCAAGTGATTGTGAAACTGATTTAAACAAAAAAAATTGTCTGCCGTTACTTCGTTTTATAAAATTCTATTAATTTACCAGACCTGTGCCATAAAAATGTAAGTTTTTGGATAATTTAAGTAAACTGAAATTACACAATCCATTACAGAGATGAACGAACCCCCCTCAACAAGTTGTCGACACTTCTGATAGAAAAAAATGTTACACACACATATGTTGATTAAATGAACTTGATTATAATTGAAAATGAGCAGTGTGTATGCATGCATAGGCATGACAGAGATAAATTTAGACATGTATGGTCATATAGCTATTATTGAGGCTATATAGTCTCAATTGACTACACAACACATATTTTATTGACAAAAAAAAAAACAATTGAAATAGTCATGAATGTTCATGGATACAATTTGTTGGCATTTTCATTGATAAGTTGTTACCATGAACTTAAATCCAATGCATGAAAAAAAGCATCATAAGATGTTTGTACTGTTAGAAAGAGCACCGTCTAGAGAGGGAAAGGGACTCTTTTTGAGTCAAAGTGCAATAATGTTTAGTTTATTATTTCACTATAATACACGAAAAAAGTAACATTTCCTTCTGTAAAAAAAAAAAGCATCAACAAATAAATTCAACATTCGAAAGCTTAATTAGTTCAATAAGAAAAAGAAGTTTTTATAATTATTACACTACAGTACACACTGTTGCTAAATACCTGTTCAAGTCTGAACAGGTCTGAACAAGATTCATACAAGAAGCGGAAGCCCCAATAATATTTTCCATAAAAACTGCAACAGAAAAATTGCTTATTGCTGTGATAACTAACATAACATCCATAGCACAAAATGAAAATTATTAATAAATACACTCTTCTTTCACACACGAAAACCTAAATTCAAAACCAGCTTTCAGGCTGGCAGTCGTGTGTGCGGTTTTTAGACCATGAAATTGAAATACGAAATGCCTGCACTTCAAGTTAGACCTTTAAAAAAATTGTCTGAGTAGTAATAATAGTAGTCGTAGTAATAGCATTGGCAACTTCGGTAAAATGGCATTGGTAAACAAGATGTCTTGCTGCTGCTAGTTACAGTGTAGGAAGTGCCAGTGTCTTGACTGCGATAATGAGAAAACACTTTTTTTTTTATTTCAAGACAATTAAATAAATAAATACATCTCTTGTTTGAAGAGATCATCGTCAACAGAAGAAAAATATTTGTGATTATTAAAAAATAAAAATAAAATGGAATCGTCCAAGAAGATTCAAAGGATGAAGTGTTGTTGTTTACGTTAAAAAATAATCCAAAAGGCAACAGATGTGGGAGTGATCAAAGGAGAATTTAGTAAAATTTAGAAAAGGTAGTAAGAAAAGAAGAGACATGAGATAAGACCTACGTTTAATAATGGGGCTGGTGAATCTTAAAAGGGTACACGATATTTGAGAACGATGTGCGAGGTTGGGGGGTTAAGGATGACAAAGAGGGTACGATAAGAAGAGAAGAGACATTCCAGGCAGCAAAAGGGCGTGAGAGGAGCCAAACGGACAGTTATCGACTACAAAGGCGCAAGATGGGCAGTTCTTGAAAGGGTGGAGACAAAAGAAAGATAATTCCCAGCTGAGAAAAAAACAAAAAAAATTCAAAATAGCACACGACTGAGAAGAGTGCAGTTGAAAACGCATTTGAGGGAAAAGGAAATTGCAAAATTGTTTTTTTTTTCTTTTTTCTTTTAGCAACGAAAAAATTAAAAAAAAAAAAAAAAAAAAAAAAAAAAGACACGTAAAAATATTTTAGGGCAAGATGACTTCTCTCATTTCTCAGCAAGTCAACACTTAACAACAGGTCATGATCACGACGCCAAGTAAAAAAAGAAAGAGAG
The DNA here is from genome assembly GCA_963932145.1 of Acanthosepion lycidas. NCBI lineage: Eukaryota > Metazoa > Mollusca > Cephalopoda > Sepiida > Sepiidae > Acanthosepion > Acanthosepion lycidas. Next base: position 31,382,794 of record OZ010583.1, on the reverse strand, counting down.
AGAAAGAAACTCTATGGAGAAAGCAGACAGGTTCTGTTTAGTTTGGTATGTAGGTCAATTGATCGGGAAACGCAATCAGTCACAAAAAAACTGACCAAAGTAGATGTGACCAGCCCCTCAAAGCTTAGTTTAGGCAGTCAGCTGTCGCCTTTTTAGGTGTGTGATTAAGCGGTTCACGAATTCGAGAGAGGACAAAAAGCTGTGTTTTTCACATTATATGGGCGGGGTCCCTCTCTACACTGCACAAACTTGTCTAGCAATTCAAGCCTCACTCTTGAAAATTTAAAGGATAATTTTCTGCATATTTACAATGGCGTTCCTTGGAAGTGACGAACAGTATTAGTTGCGTTTTGTTTTTGTAACTAAAATTATTAAAATACCATAGTTTATAATGACTACTTGTAGTAAATTTAATAGTCTTTATTTTATTTTTAAGTAGTAAAATAAATAAGGAAATGTCATCATTAGACAGCGACAATAAAAAGGAAATTAAATAAAAAAAATAAAAAAAAACGCGTGGTTACGAAATAAAGTGGAAAGTGGTCTAGCTAGCTAGAGTATATATTTAATTTGAGGTGGCTTGACCCGGAAGAAATAACGAGGGGGGGATATTCTGATTTCCTTCACTCACTGCAGACATTCGATATCAAAAGTTTTTTTTTTATTTAGAAAACCATGTGTAGTTGTAGTATATTTTTATTCTTTGTTTTGTGTACAAACAACGCAAAAATAAACATAGGCGAGAAAGATAGTCGTTAAAAAGTACATTTGCAATTTTTTTAAAATAAAAGTATTATTATCAGATTCTCTAAGAAGAGTGTGCGTGTACCAAGTTAGGATCGGGAAAGTCTTCTTGTGTTGTATTATTCAATTTTGTCTTATAAATCAATGAACTGGGTATCTCATCATACTTCTGACCCTGTGCCAACCAAAACTAAGCTAAGTAAAATAATTTGTACATAATTCTGTCAGAGATTGTTTTGTTGGGTGGTCACTGGCCACATTTTCATTTTTAAAAATCTTTTTTTTTTCTTTTTATTCATCACTCGCAGTTACATAAAATCGGAATTAGGAGTTCGTTTTTTTTCTCTTCCCCCAATAAAGAATTTAAATTTGTAGCAAGTCAAACTCAGCAGAATGAATGCGATGTTATGGTAAAAAAAAAATGTGACAGTTATTGAAGATTTAAAGAATATGATCATTTCTTCATTTCCGCACCATTTTTTTTTTTTTTTAGAAAATAAAATAAATTTAATAATCAGAACCAGATTTTGTTCGAGACCCGGTACACTGGTGGTACACGTGTTCACCTGGGTTTCTAAGCTACAGTAACAATCGGATACCTGCCCACCTCGCGAAACTAATAATTTCTTCTTTCTGGGCGCCTCATCGGTGTGACGTGATTTGCAAGCCGGTTTCTTAAAGTTCGATTACTAAATGCCTCGTAATTTTGGCCTTGTGCCAAACCAAGCCAAGCATCATAAATCCATTTCTTTGTAGATAAAAAACAAATGGTTATTTTTGTTTGGTGAATTAATCATCTCTTTAACGTTCATTTTCTTTCGTAAAAAACACGGTGTAATCGTAACTTAGTTTGGGTTGTTGGCAACAAATATTGGGCACACAATGAGGACTAAAAGTAAAACTCTCTACCGATCTACAAATCCAGCGTGCTGACTATTACAGACACTTACGATGAGGCGCCCAAGTAAAGTAAAGGCATTACTAGGCATTTAGTAACTAAAACTATTTTCATTTGTGTATGTGTATGAAAATGAAAAATTTGTCACGCTTCACTTAAATGTAAAAATCTCCTTCAAAAACAAACAAAAAAAAAGACAAAAGAAATTTGATACCAAGAAAAATAGAATCTTTAATATGCCACATTTTTATTGAAGTCACGTCTTTAAAATAAATGATAAATAAAATAACTAACATTTTTAGAATTCGTGTCGAGGCTGGGTAACTTAGACTAAGTGTAAAATGTAAAAAACTGGGGAAAAAAGTGTTAGGAATTAGGCTAAAATTTAAAAAATATGAAAAAGATAGGATAAAAAAAAATCAAAATATTTCCCTATTCTACCTGAAGATAAGAACCTACAATGCAAACAAGAAGAATAAATTTTAAACTATTTTAAAATGCACGTTTTCTTCCTTAAATTCTTCATTAAAAACTTTTAAAATCTGGTGCTAATCAATGAATTCAGCAATTGACAGAAAAACTAATTTAGATTTAAGCAAGAAATGAAAAAGAATGATTAATTGTAAAAAAAAAAAAAAAAAGACATTGCAGTGGATTTTTATTTTTTATTAATGTTTTGGTTTTTTTATTATTATTTTATTTCTTACGTTTTTTAAGCAAACTGTGTTTTAAAACTTCATCCCTAAGATCACAAATTATTTTTTATATAAGAGAGAATTTTGTTTTTTGTATTTTTTTTTAAATTTCCTGAAATTTATTTTTTAATTTACTAGAATTTTATTTCGTTATTTGCGCTCAGCATCGGGAGAGAAATTTAAATGTTAACGCCCTTTTCTAGAGCAGCCGACGAAGCAAGAAAATAATACTGACGCAGAAAATTGTTTTTTTTGTTTTGTTTTTACATTTAATAAAACCAGGAAAAGATCAAAAAAGTAAAATGTATTTGTTTTGATTTAAATTTTTATTTAAACTCCATCAACAAGCCATTTTTTAATTCATCAATACAACAAATCAGTTTTTAAGTTAGCGATTTCCAATCCAGGAAACCTTCTTTCAAATAATTGGCATGATTTTACGAAGAAAATTAAAGAAATAAGAATTATTGCATAAAAAAACAGCATTTATGCGACAAGATGGAAATGGTTGAGCATCATCGTGTGAAAATGAATACAAAAATTTGAAAAATACAAGACTGACTTGACGAGAGTATTTCATAGTGTGGTGCTAATTCAAAAAAAATCTTCTAATGCATTTTTAGACTGTTTTCAGTAACGAGCTTCTATTCTTGCATTATTAATGAGCAAAACTAAACTTCGAGCTTCACATCGTCAGTCCTCTGCTCCACCACTGAGCCATTCGTTGTATTCTTAGGTCTTTTCTTTTTTGTAACAGAAACCATAATGCACAATATGTTAAGGAAAGCTGCAAAACAAACGAATTTCCCCCGCAATTAGTTAAGAAGAGAGCGTTGTCTGCAACAAGTAATAATCAATCATTGCATAGAAGAAATTAATGAATTAAATTAAAAAATACAGTCATGACACAGCATTTCGGTTGTTTCTCGATAAATGAATAAAAAGAAAAAGGGATGTTTTTTCTTGTCACTCGTGTGTCAAACTCAAGACATGGTGTCTTTTTTTTTTTTTTTTTTACTGCAGTTGATGGAAGGAAGAAACCAGAAAGGAAGAATGAATACCAAAAACTATCATTCATTTAACGAATTCGCACAAACCCCGCAAAAAAAGTATCGCAACTTATTTCTTTCTTTCGCCAATAAAGAGAACAAACAATGACAAAAAAAAAGATCAACAATTAACTTTAACAAACAAATAAGTTCAAATTAAAAAATACCAACCTTGTATCTGCTGACAAAAACAAGGAACCAAAAAATTGATATATAGTTGGAGTGTTGTATCCGAGAGAAAGTGTCCGAGGTAAGGGAGAAAGAATTTAAAAGTTAAAGAGGAAGGAACAAGCAGTATTTTTCTTCTTTAGTCAGTCAGTCCCGAGACCTGGCTAGGGTAAAGGGCGGAGAAAAAAATATAAATAAATAAATCTCTCTAAAACAACTTGGTGATGACCAAAACGTTGATGGGTTGTGTGTTGTGTCGAACCTAGATGACAAAAAATGCACGCATGCACCACACAGCGGAGAAACAGTGATGGGGACGGAAAAAAGTCTACTGCTTAGCTTCTTCCTTTAAGAAAAAAGACACCAATTCTTTTTTCTATGTAAAACTAGTGGCTACCAATCTACAAAAAACGTGCTTTCTCAGCTACTGCAGCTAGTTTACGGAAATAGACGGAAAGTGCCGACCATTCACTTGACTTGCTGGCTAAACGATTTCGATTTTGCTGAGAACGAGATGAATCAGTGTGTTCGTTATTTATTTTTCCTGTGGCAGACTAATATACTAAACATTTCTCCCTTTTTTTTCTTTGTAAATAGCTTTGCTCTTATGGTTCGTTTAGAAATGTTTCTTTTTAAACGCTCAGGTTGGGTTCAAGCCTAAACTAAAGTTATGTCTCAACCTTGGTATCTCAGTCAGTTCGTGCCTCACGTATGTGTTGTTTTCGATACCCTAAGTAACTGATAAAATATTTAACATTACATTATTACTATTCGTCGATTATTTTAAATCTGCCTTCTTTGTTTAAAAAGATTGTTTTCATCAGTCAGATCTTTGATAAAAATGAATTGTATTTATCTTGAGTTCTCATTTAAAGCATATTTTCTGGGGCACTGATATCACTTGTTTTGGAGGTTTTAAATTTATCGATCAAATATCGTTCTCTGCAAAACAACGGAAATTGATTTTGAAATGTTGCCACGTTGACTAAAGTGGTCCACTTTTTCCCTGACTTAGATGATGAAAAAAGGCACTGTCTGATACCAATTTTCTTGATGTCCTAAGTTGTTCAAATTTTTTTAGATGAAGCCTTGTCATTGAAAATTTTTGAATTTGAATGATGTTTGCTAGTTGTCTTTTGCTCATGCTAGACAGGCATTCAAGGATAAAGTACGCAAGTTCAAATCTTGACGGAGGCTAATTACAATGTTTGATGACATATATGACATGCAGGATAAAACAGAAACTAGTACAAATATTGTCAATAAATCTTACTGATAATATCAATAGTTCAATTGTACCAGTAATGGAGAAATTGTAGTCAAATTTATTTTCTTCATTCTCTGTCACATTGAACTTTGTTTTTTATTCTGTAGTTTATTTTTACTTCTTACTACGTAATTCGGTGACTATGAAGGCTTAAAATTAGAGCCACTTAAACATAAATGGGGGTAAAGTAAGCCTTACTGGTGAACTGATGTGTAGGCTATTTGATATTAAAGAATTTTACTTCAAGATTCAAAATAACCATTTAGATGTTGCTCATAAGTTATGAGCAACATCTAAATGGTTATTTTGAATCGACCACTTTCTTCATATGTATAAACTTACCAACCAGTTAAAAAAAAAAAAAAAACTATGATTGCTACTGTTGAGAGCATCCTTTTAAAAGTTTAGAGGATAGTATACATGTTGCATGCACCTATGCGAACAAGTGTGCAGTTAAATAGTGTTGAAAATGATTTGTATTATTGTGCATGTTCATCAGAGTTAAGCAAATGTACTAGGCTCTGTATTTTAATTACGATGAGATATATAAGACACAGACTAGTCTCTCTACAGTAAGAGAGATTTCTGTTTATATAAGTTTCTTTTAGCGAGAATCACTAACAGCGACTGAAACCGATGAGTGTTCTTTCGAAGAAATAAAAAAAGATGTTTCAAAATATTCTTCATTACTACATATGTATAGTAACAGATCTTATTTAAGAATAAGAGGACTGAATCCTTATCATTGGCTTCCTATATGAATATTGTGATAAACGATTGATCGTTTTCTTAAAAGGAAACGTTTGGCATTGAATGAACAGACAGTCGACACTGTTTAACTTGATAAAATCTTTCTACTAAATAAAACAATTTTTCAGGAAAATAATTTCTCAAGTTCAGTAACTGTTATCTCTCTTTCCAGTGTTGGTGGAGGCTTCCTTCCTAACCGTTTTTCCAAGTAGTATGGGACGTCATCATCTTGATTAAGTCATTGATTACTCATCGAATTACACATGCTATTTCATTTGTTGCTATTATGAAAGTCCCCAAGTGATATGGTTTCGATTATTTGGTACGGTTCTTTTTTTTCTTCTGTAGCGACGCGATCTAGAAGAATGATGACCCTCACTAAGACCTACAGACTTAATTCGCTCGAAACTGTTTTTAACCATTGATCTGAGAAAGCGGTTGTATACAGATTAAAGTTTATATATTCTTGAACGAGATTGTCTCGAGCTGATGAGACCCAACAATATTAAGGCCAATACAGACGGGACATATGCAAAGAAGTACATTTAAACAGAGATTGAGACAATTAGTAAAAACAAATTGAATGCAGCATTTTGGCTCAGAAAAAGTACAAAATAGACATGACTGGGTGGGAAGAATAATCCAATGGCAACTGCGCATGCTACACAGATTTAATAAACGGTATATACACATATCAGAAATTGTTCTAGAGAATAATAATGATGATGAAGATTCTCTATGATTTTTCATTCGATCGCCCAATCCAAGTCAGAATAATACTAGAGCTAGTCATTATTACACGAATTTCTGTCAGAATGGAAGTTGCTGACCCAGCAGACTACAGAGTAAATTTGAAAGAAGGCCGTAAAAAATTCTAAGCCTTACGAAAGAATTGCAAAAATTGTGAAGCTTGAGAAACACTTGTATTGTGGAGGACTTGTTATGTTGGGTCTTATAGTTGAAAGAATAAATTTGGGCTACATGTATAAAGACATGTATCAACACATTTATATTATACTTCAACGAAAATAAACAGAAAAGCATAGAACAATACTGAGAAAAGACAAAGGCATTTATTTTGACTAACAATCAATTTTCTTCATTTATATCGTATGAAGATTACAATGATATGTATTGTAATAACCGTAGTTTTTTTTTAGTTTTTTTTTTTTTATTGAAATCTCGTATTGTTTGTTAGTTTGATTAATGGTAAACTCTCTATATATATGTGTGCGAATGATGCTTGTTTCACAAAGTAGGGTGTAGTAATAAACTCTTAAGAAAATTAAACAGTTTGTGCCAAATAATAAATTCACATTAAATTTGTATAAATTTAGTAAAGTTGTCGTCCTTTGATTGCTCTTAATGAGACGTGAAGTTGAAATGTTCGTGAAAGTTCAGAAGATGATTGCGTTATCGAAAAGTTCTTTGCTTTGTTTGAATGAAGTTGTAATGTTTATTCACTAGCAGGAATGATTATGTGCTGCTGGGTGAATGGATTAAAAAGTGAGTGAAATTTCTGGAAGTTTGTTATATGTTCGCAAGTAACTTTGAAAACTTCAGATGAAGTGACATGTAGCAAATAGTTTGAAGTCACAATGATCACTGGAAAAGTGAGTTAGTGTTCTGTATTTATTTACTTGTGTAGGCTCCAGAGAAATTGGCGCTAAAAAATTTAACTTGATCACGCGATGAAAAAACTTGTGCGTGGGTTGATAGCAACGCCCACTTCTATGTTTGTTGACCAATTAGAACTCGAATATTCCAAAAATATGTGCGAAGTTGGATCTGTTCAAAACATCGCTGTGATCCACTTTTTGCACAGAAACTGAACAAGTTATTTTTAGTAATTCATAAAGATGTAGAATTAGGATTCTACAGTATCTCTTATTACTGGTGCTCTTAGAACAGTCCCAAAGAACTTTACTGTAAATGATTTGGAAGAATTGGAAATCCTAGGAAGAATCCAAACCATTTGGACGACAGTATCATTAAAATTAGTTAAAATACTAAAAGAATGTGTTGGCGATTTGAAGAGAGTTGCTGTTACTTGATGTCAAGTGACAGCAACTTTCTGTCGTGAAAATTCAGTAAGTACGAACTGAATTAAATTAAATAGCACAAAGTAAATTTTTTAAAAGTACAATGAGTAATAAAGTATGAATAATAAATTACAACTATTTGATTCATACCCGGGTGATAAAAAGAGGGAAAAAACATTCGTTTATTACTTTCGACAACAACAATGCGTTTAAATATTAATTTGAATCTAATAATAATAATAATAATAATATTCAAGATAACCGGTTTTTCTTGTTGCTTTTATATGGGTATATGAGGGAGCAGGAAGCAGACAAGTACATAGAAATATACCCAGGACCAGGAATATAAAGAGAACAAGAAGTTGACTGTTGTGATAAAAAAATCTCTTGCATCAGCCATGTCCAAGCAGCGTACACTACTGTTTTGCATTCACTTGCCAGTATAGCTCAACGGTCGAGCATAGGAGACAATAAGTCGGAAACAATTGTTTGTGATGCCTATCATGAAATTAGAAGTTCTATTCAGGAAAAGGAAAACTGGATTTGAGAACCCGAGTAATTTACCTAAACTTTGAACGTCGTGTTTTCTGACTGTAAAAAATACGATACTTTTTTGTTTCTGTATACAGTGTAACCCGGATATAAGAGAGTTGTCGGGACAGGAGAAGTATCTTATATCCGGGTTTCTCTTATATCCGGGTTTGGTCCATTTTGTTTAGGTAAGTATGGCTCTAATTTGGATTTGGCGGATTATTTAAAGCCAGAAAATATTTTTAGATTGTCGGAGTTTTTTTTTTCATCGTACGAGAACCGATGTTTCAACGTGATATGGCCATAAGATTTGCTTTGCAAGAAAAGGATTCGAAAATAATCCTGCGTATAAAATATGGCATCGCTTGTTTCAAGCATTGCTACGATGTTTAGTTTAGCCTAATGGGTTGGTCTGTTGTCACAATTTTAATCCTTTTTGTTCGCAACCGATATCTGGCTGGGTGCCTCGATATAGAGTTTAGTTAGCAAGCTTGTCAGATTGATCATCACTACTGAGTAATGTCGATCCTCACAAGCTGCGTCATACTCGTGGCCTTGTACCAAACAAAGCTTAATAAATTTTTGGTTGACACTACCCTTTCCAAGCGATTTGTTACCGAATATTAAGCACGTATCCGTTTTCGGACAAAGAAAGCCAAAACATGACCTAGGATCGATGATACGTTGCCCGCCCCATTGAAGTAAAGAGGGTCGGAGTCAGAGATACCGTATTTTATATCTGCGGCAGGAGCCAGACTATTTCAGATGATCCACCATAAAATGCAATTTTAGGTAGTACGTTGCATCCGCTGGGTATACAGATAAAACAACGCTAAAAAGTAAAGATCATGTGGTATATTTGCCTTCATGGGGTCGATAATGCCATTTTCTTGTTTGTATTTCTCGAAAAAAAAGTTAAACTATTTCTCTTTCTATACGGACTATATCTCTAAAGAAGACCGAAATGGATCTGCCTAAACGTCGTAATTGTAACAAAAAATGCGGGTATCATTAGCTAACGTACACGGTACACGCATAGCTTAAGCGTCTGCGCAAATTTCCAGTGAAAAAGTGTTTTCAACACTCGCTTTCGCTAAATAGCGATGGGAATTTTTGCACACACCAGATATATTCATAAATGTGGACCATATATATTAGGAATGTATGTGTATGTGTGTAAACAAATTTCCTGCGAAAGGAAACGAATTTTCAAATGTCTAAATCCTTATAAAAATAAAAACATTATAAAAATTATTCTTAAAATTGGCTTTAGCTCACAAAGCTTTGTTAAGCCGTAAAAAACAAATCAAAGTACGTTGAAAATTAGCGTTCTAAACCTTGGTCTTTGTTTTGAATCAAATACTGATGACTAAAAAAAAAAAAAAAAAAAAAAAAGAACCTATTTCTATATTGTTTCGGCTGCAAAGGAGATACATAAGACAATATGATAATAAAAGTTATTTAATTTATCTTTGAGTGGGAGTATCTTGGCATTATGTAAACGAAAAATCAGTGTCTGGTTTATGTTTCAATATTTGAAATTTGATAGATATGAAATGTTTTATTTTGTTAATGTTTTCAACAAGGTTTGCAAGAGAGAGAGAGTTCTCATCCCCGGGTCATATTGTGTCAAAGCGTTCTTGTGAAAAGTCAACAAGAGTGCGTGGGTGAAACTCAATATTATATTCAAAAGTAACCTAACACCATTCACGGAAGTCGTGTAAGATATAGACCAAATGCAATGGTAAAGAAGCAAGTGGTATATCGTTTTAGTAGCAGTTTCAATGAACTATTCACTCAACAAGTTGCTTTTTACTTTGTGACATGTGACCGCAATGCTAGATGGACACATTATCATATATATTTTTTATCCATGTCGTCAAATTTTATTAGAAGTTTTTTGAATGTGAGTCCTTCAATATTTTTTTTTAAATATATATCTTCAATATATATTTTCAATCTACATTTTCAATATACAGTGTAACCCGGATATAAGAGTGTTGTCGGGACCGGATAAGAAGTCTCTTATATCTGGGTTTCTCTTATATCCGGGTTTGGTCTGTTTTGTTTTGGTAAGTATGGCTCTAATTTGGGACCAGAGAAAATCTCTCTTATATCCGGTTCTCTTATATCCGGGTTACACTGTATATATCTTCAATATATAGTTTCCAATTATTATATTAATATGTGGTAATTTAAGGTTGGCAGTTTATTACTTAATAGCAATAGAAAGCAAATCCCACACTTCATGTCCAGTAGAATTTTATATTAATACTAGTTTACCGGGGGTGCCTGAAGTGAAACGGCTATCAACGCAGAAAGTAAAATCTGCGAGCCGAATTCAATTTTCTCCTCTGTCTGGGCTCACCTTCACATTTATGCCATTGAGAAAGACATGAATTCGTCTCTTCTGCTACCCCCTAACTATGGATTAAACAGCAACGTGGACATAGCTCTCTACCCCTTGGTGGCGATCCATCTAAGACAGTGGTTCCCAAACTTTCTTCTCTGGGCTGCATTTCCGGAATTAAAATTTGCACGCGCCTCGCCAAATTTTATGTGATCAAAAGAAGATTTCTCAAAACATTTGTAAACTAGTTTTCAAAACATCGACTCAAATTGCGTTCTCTCATCGTCACCGTGTGTCAAGCTATGTTTTTAAATAGAGACTGAACAGAATTACTTTGTTTGGCTTTTTAAAATAGAGTAGCAACAATTTTCTGCAATCCTTGTTTTAAGAAATTCGCTGGATTAATGATTCTGCCAAGAAGAACCAAGGCTATTTGAATAATCCACTCATGTGATCCACTCATCATAATCAGTAATTTTACCATCTATTGCAGTTTTTCGAATGCTCATTATTTCTGGGAATTTTCTAAAGCCCATTATTTCTAGAAATTTTCTAAAGCTTATCATTTCTAGAAATCTGCCTTCATGTAATTTCAGTATTTTGACCGTTCGATATATTTATATCAATAACAGTTGATAAACCATATTTTATATCTTATAGATATTATATGAACTTTTTAGTATTAATAATTAAATAGTATTCTTAGTAATAATTGACAATACTTCAGAAGAAGTATTGTTAATTATTACTGATTCTTTCTGATTTTAAGTATCTCTTTAATTCCGATTTTTCTTTAGAACTTCCTGGTTGTTCTGTCCATGATATTCTCAGCACCCGTCTATAAAACCACTTCTCTGTTGCTTCAAGTCTCTTCTTCATCTTTAATAAAATTGCTTACTGTTTACTGCCATACAAAAGGATAATTATATATACTATTATGTGTAATACTACTAGGGTAAAAGAAAATCTATAATTTTAGGTCGTTGTTTAGATAAGTAAGGAATATATATGTGTAGGGATACAAAACGCGACTATTTCACTTTGGTCGAGATGAAGTCACGTGGGTCACGTGGCAAACGAGTCACGTCATCGAGTGAAGAAAGTGGCTAGATCGTCAGTCAGTTTCCAGGTATCAAACTGAGCAGTTTCCTAGCCCGGAGCAGCCAGCTGCCACGTGGTGCAGCTTACAAGTTCATGACGCCGTTTTCATATGGAAATATATCTTCACCAGATATAAAAACTATCTCCGGCGCGCAGTCCTCATGTTGGGGAAAAAAAACCATGACTCGCTGTTTCCTTGTCCTCGCTAGTGGCATAGCAAATAAATCCGATTCGCACGAATCTAGAATCCTAAATATGACTTCTCCAGAAATAGAAAAATCTCCGACAGCTCTACCTTTTCGTTCTCTTTTCACACTACTTGTTGTGTCAACATGTGCTGTAGTTTCTCTGTATAAGAGAGATGTAAATATATATATATATATATATATAATTTGTTGTATGACTTAATGGTATAAAACTTCCACTGAGATCGAAGCATGCTTGTCATTCTTTTTCTTCCAGCTATTCCGTTACGTCCTTGAAATAAGATGTTGTTATACCATGGATATAATAATGCTCATAATGGGGGAAGGGGAAATGCAAACGGGATAACATTCATTTCTTCTATAGCTAACTCATTATTTGCTGTCAAGGATAATTGATACAAATTCAAATCTTACCGAGGTTTATTCTCTGTTTTTGAACCGAAACAATCATAGAATTATGATCCGCAAGCTACAATAAAAGGAATCAAAGATTAAGGTGAAAAAATACGGTTAAAATTTAATAACTGACTGTACGTATCGCACAGAGATATTAATGTTCAGTTTACTTCCGTCCTGAGTATGACTACATCCAGCAGCAAGACTTCCAATTCGGAGGTTTTGAGAAGCGTGGAACAACATCTTAATTGTTGTTGTTCCAATGTTCACCCTGACCCGAGGTGGTAGCACCTGTTAGGGTACCAGCTATGTGCAAACAGTGAACCCCCAAACAAAATGAAAGTATAAAACTACATTTTTATAGTAAAAATACCAGCAATACATTTTTATAAGAAAATTACCAACAATACATATTTATAGTGAAATTACCAATACATTTTTAAAGCAGAATTATCAACTACATATCTTATAGCAAAATGGCCAACAATACATTTAATCTGTAGTTGAAGCCATAAAACTCTGTTCAAAATATTTGGATTTCAGCATTAATTAACCCATAGAGGTTGATATGCCACTAAACAAAATCAACCAATGCGTTTACTTCAGCAGTTTTATATTTGGAGTTGATTTGACCCATTTCGTGAGTTGTATATCACTATTTATACATACGAAGGAGTGCTGAAAATTTACTGGACCAACCCACTTCCTAAAATTTGACCAAATGACCGAATAGCATATCACTTTTTTTCTTTCTTTTTTTTTTCAGAATTCCTTTTTGGTTAAGCTGAGAACTTTTCAGCACACCTCGTATATATTTTAAATGCCATTGCTGCGAATAAAAATATGGGAAATACATTTTTAAACCAATTTCAAATAAATAAATGAAAGGAGTTCTTTTTTGTTTATTTATTCAGAATAAAACAGTTAAGTCATTAGTCGCTGGTATAAAGGTAGTACAGGCACACATGATTCTTTCGCATACAAACTCTAACAATGTAGTTTCAGGTGTGGCACAACCTTACGATCATAAGATTTTCTATAACCTTACTTTGCTAGAACAAGACTGACACTGTCTTCCTCCTTTTCAGAGAGTTCGTTTGGAACAGTGTAAGAAGATCAAGACATTTAATTCCTGTTTTTTTTATCTACTTATTTGTCGTGTTGCCGACTCTAAAGAGTTTGCATTCTTATTAATGTCATCAGAGGAAGCAAAGACAGAAATAACTTTTGTCTTACTTGCTATTTAATAAGCTTTCAAAAGAAAATCTCGGAAGACCCTTTCTGTTGCAAAACTGAATTCTCTGCACTTGACTTAGCTATAGTTTACGCACATATCAAAGGATAAGAAATGCGTCACATGACACTATAAATTGCTTCCCCATTTAAAATCAATCCGTCAAAGTGATATCACGTCTACTCCAGTCTTCCATTTTCTCTCGCCGTTCATGGCCTATCCACATCACTTACATAATGTGTGACCATTTCAACTATCAATTAAAACCATAATTAACTTTTCTCTATTTATTCAGTTTGCTGTACGAACTACTGACGCTTTCAAATTCTGTAAATAAGTAAAGTTGTCTATCAGACATATACACATCTCGCTGTCTGTTTTTGCCCATGAACAACGTGTTACTATACCACATATATATTAGTGCTATATTGAAATGCTAAAATACATTTATCGCTACCAGTCATTCCAATATTGTTTTTGTTCGAAAAATATTTACCATTATTTTGTTGAATTGTAATACAATGAGATACTAGTCAGCTCTCACTAATATTGAGTGTGTGACAAAGTATCGACTACCGCCAGTTGTGGATTCGATGCACATTACTATGTTGTGTTTGTGGGGCGTCAAAATCAAGATGGCTGATGAATTTAACTATCTAGGTAGTGTAATAAAAGATGACGGAAAGTGTAACAGAATTCCGAAGGCGCATTTGAATAGTGAATGATGCTTTCCAGAAACTAAGCAAAATATTAAGACATGAAAATATCCCCCAAAACAAAGACAACAGCACTAAACTTCTATTTAATATCTACTTTCCTATATGATAGTAAACGTTGAACAACGTCCTTCCAGAAGAAGGAGAAACTTGAAGCGACAGAGATTCTGAGAATATCATGAATAGAGTGTATGAGCAACGAGGAAGATTTAAGGAGAATGAGAATTTCAAGGAAACTGCAATCAGAAAGAAATGGCTGAAATTTCTGAGAAACATCATAAAGAAAGAAAGCTTGGAGAATTTAACACTCACAGAACGTACTGAAGGCAGAGAAACAGGGAAAACAGCAAGTAACCTACTTGTCAGGTTTGTGTGAATGGGTAACAGAAAAAAAAGTGGATGGTAAAGAGGCGAAAGTTACCAAGAGCAGCAAAAAAAAAAAAAAAAAAAAAGCAAAAAAACAAGAAATTGTAAAGATTGTTATGTTTTCAGCACAGCAGTCTTCACTTTCCAGTCTTGATAGAGTCCAAAATCGTCTCCGCATCCTTGTGGGCGATGAATTATTTTCCAACCTGCAACCCCTTTCTCGCAGATGAAACATTGCAAGCATCTTGCTGTACTATAGCTTTTTCCAAAGTGTCTCAGACGGAATAAATTCCTTAGTTCCACCAGTTTTAACTTTCACGGCTAAGACTCGCCATGCCACGCACATTGTAGCAAATCACCTTCATTCCACCCGTGTTCCATGGACGAGATGTAAGTTCCACTCGAGCAGTTACTTTTTTCAAACAGTTGCTCTGTGGAACGTCCTCTTAAGTGCATGCTTCCCCAATCACTACAAACCTGTTCAATTCTAAGGTTAACTGTTATCTTCCCCATATATCCCTATAAATTGTGCCTCTTACTCTGTAACCCTCTATATCGAGTGGCTCTTGTGCCTTTTACAAACATTATTGTAAAAAATGAATTTTAATCTAACAAATCGGGTCACAAAAAACAGAAAAGTATAAAAAATAAATGGAAATATAAATAAAATTATCACCTATAAATTTAGTACAGTTTATATAAATATAAAATCTCCCTTACAAACATTCTTTTTAAAAAACATCACCAAAAATTCAAAATTTTACTTTAGTTTTTCGAATTTCATTAAAACTACATTTCACTGGACTGAAAACTAAAGTGTTATTAATTAGTTAAGTTATATAATTTTAAACATTATTTTTAATGGATATTCGTATTTGAAGGGGCGTTCCGTTTATTTATTAAGCACTATATTTATTTATTTTCGTCTACCGGCCTGGATGTTCTAGAAATCTTATTAAAGAAAAAAATTGTGCTCACTGGCAGGATTTGAACCTGCGTCCCTCAGTTATAAGATTTCTCGAATATTCAGGCCGGTAGATGAAAATAAATAAATATACTATTCAATAATTAAACGGAGTACCTACTCAAATACGAGTAGCGACTAAAAATAACGTTTAGAGTGATATATATATATATATATATATATATATATATATATATATATATATATATATATATATATATATATATATATATATATATTATAAACTGTTATATACGATACATAATATATATATATATATATATATATATTATAAACTGTTATATACGATACATAATATATATATATATATATATATATATATATTATAAACTGTTATATACGATACATAATATATATATATATATATATATATATATATATTATAAACTGTTATATACGATACATAATATATATATATATATATATATATATATATATATATATATATATATTATAAACTGTTATATACGATACATCACAAGCGTCATACCAACTGTACCTATATATATATATATATATATATATATATATAAACTTTTATATTGGTAGATGCAAGTTACCACGACAAAAAATGTATATTTGTTTCGATGTCTAATTTAAACATCTCATCAGGTGGTTAACATTGGTGATAATAAACGATTTTATTTAAAAATACAATTTATGAAACATCACTTTTTTTTTACATTTTTGAGAATTTTCCATAGAAAGCAAAGAAACAAATATATAAAAAATATTTCCATAAAAGGAAAAGAAAGAAAAAATCAGATTAAAGCAAAAACAGAAAGAGAATAAGAAATCAATAAAAAGAAATAGGAAGAGAAAAGAAAAGAAAGGCATAAGAAAGCATAAGAAATCAACCGCACTACAGAGTGAAGGAAAAGAAAAGAAAAAGGAAAAAGAAGGGGAGGAGTATATTCAAATTTTACAGATACAAATGAAAAGGAAAGAGAAGAAAATAAGATATGAGAAGTTGTTGATACCCGTTTAGCCAGTGAAGACACGTTAAGATGGAGAATTCAAATTAAACGGAAATATAACAGGACAAGATATTTGCTATGTTAATTCTTAAGTTTTCACAGTGTATTCAATTCCCAACAGATTGCCTCAAGTTTATTGTTGAATTCAATTATCCTAATTATAAATTCTCTATATTAATTTGAAGTTTCTACTGCGGACAACCAGCTATATTATCTTCAGACCAATTCCGAAACCACTAATTTATACTAATCTGTATTTCCTAACTTATAATAGCGGTCGAATAGAAAAAATGATATCGGAAATTCTAGACACAAATAATAAAAATACAGAAAATAGACATGTTTGTTTGAGACCATGCAGTTCAGAATCTTTATCCAAATATTTTAGCGTGTAACTCTGACAGACGTATTGTAGGGATACAGAAGGCGCTTATCTCCCTTTGGTAGAAGATAAGTCCCGTGGTCACATGACGACCGCTTCGTGACGTCATTCCATACAGTGACCCAAAGCGGGAGTCGAGTTTCATTAGGTGATTAACAACCAAACGAAAATGTTGCTTTCTCTTTCTGAGACTATATCTACCACCCAGCTTATAAGCACACGATGCTGTTTGCATTTGGGACATAGATAAATCCAGCCCGTTTAAATCTGGAATCCTAAAAATGGATTCTCCAGGTCAAAAATATCTTCAAATTATTTGTAAAACCTTTCCTTTTCGTTCCTCCTGATACTTTGCTTTGCTTTAGTTTTGGATATATGTGACATGTGCATATATGTATATATATGTTTTTTTTTTGTGTATGTTATAGTATATAAGTCTCCATGAGAACAAAGTCTATGTCATATTTTGTGTATGTCATAGTATATGTCTATATGAGAACAAAGCATGTTTGTTGTTCTTTTTCCTTTCAGCCATTCCGTTCCATCCTGTCGATGAGCTACGGTGCTATATCACAGATACCCATAACGTGAGAAATGTAATCGGGAGAATAAATATTTCTTTCCCTCTCTCTTTCATTACAGTATGATATATTGTTTCCTTTCACCGAACGATGGAAAACAGATTTTCATACTTGAAAAATTAGTAACTTTTCACCACCACCAGAGATTTATTTGGAAGCTGTTGATCTTCATACTTGTCAGCGAATATTAATCACAGCTCTGTTATTAGGTTGGTGCAAAAATAATGTCGTTTTCTCACAGTATTATAACATGCGAGAAAACGACATTATTTTTGCACCAACCTAATATGTGGGCAACATGGCTTTATAGTGTCAAGTATCTCCACCTGTAATGTGAGAATTGGTGTACAGTTCCCCATCAAGAGTTGGAAACCTTTAGTTTTCACACACACGCACAATTTTTTAAGTGTAACATTCCATCAATTTCACTACATTACGTGAACATTTAAAAAAAATCTCAAATGAAAACTTTAAGGAAATGTCGTTATCATAGCAACACTAAGTATTTTCAGCTGTGTTTTGAAAATTTCCACGTAAAGTAGAGAAACGTCAAACATAAATAAAAGACATTGTCATTCAACTGGTTTTCACATATTTCATTCATTTTTATTCTATTTTCACGTATTCTGTCGGACATTTCACATCAATCATTTATCATTCACACACACACACACACATACATATAATCATAGCTTCATGCTACTCTGTTTTTTTATTCAATTTCGGCGAACGGAACTCTTCGGTATGAGTTAAAAAAAACAGCATAATCGAGAATAGTAATTCCGTGGGTTGTCTCGGAGATAGGGTTCAGTCAACGGTAACCCGAAGCAAATACTATTTCCTTCCTACTATTGGTTGCGTGATGTTCAGTTGCATTAAATGTATCGTGACTTAAAGTTACTTTACAACTGTTCATTCGAAACCGGAAGTAGCCTCAAAACCCGTAAATGTATTATTAACGTCCTCACCCCTCGTCATAAAATCAGCACGCAGAGACTGAACTGATAATGACTAGCTAAGACTAGTTTTGTACCCCGATCCCGCGCAAGCGGGAACTGGATAAAATTAAAAATTGACCAATATTTTTAACAGTGACTGGAGTGTACGCGCTCGGCTATTCCACAATAAACAACTGCCCTTGTGCCGTGTTCCATGTGCCGTATCCCGTCTCAATGGGAAAATATGGGTAAATACCCAGAAGCTATGGGCATGTTGTAGCCATCTGTGACCAGTAATGACCAGCTAAGACAAGCTTTGCGTCCGATACTCCGTCTGAGTAAATTTTGACCAGAGGCCTGAATTTACGCGCTCGGATTCCCCCACGTTAAATAACTGACCTTGTGTCGTATCCGGATCTTAGTGTGAGGTTTGTGGTAAATACCACAGCTTGCTCAGTCGCAGTCTAGAAGCTATGAGCAAATTGTAGTATCTGTTCCACGGCCTTGACCAGCTAAGACAAGCTTTGCGCCCGATGTCGCGTAAGCGGGGACTCGGTAAATTTTGACCAGTGGCCCGAGTGTACGCGCTCGGGTTTTCCACGTTAAATAACTGACCTTGTGCCGTATCCGAAACTCAGCGGGGAGTCTGTCCGGTCTAGGCAAAGAGGATGAGTGTAATATCTGTTCCAGCAGCAGCCGATAAGCCAGCCAACGGATATAGCCAGAAGCAGCAGTTCCAGCTACTATCATCTTCAACTTGCCATCAGCCGTAACTCCAGTATGCTCCAGCTCCTGCCTTATTCACGCTGCTCCCGCCAACCAAAGAGCGGGTGCTACTCAAACACCCTTTTCAGAGCACAAAGTCTTTTCTCTCCGCTACCAAAAACTGCTCTTTTCAGAGCAATTAGGCTGCAATCTTTGACCTACGAGCCGCTCGCTATACCAACTCCTCGCACAGGCCGGTTCCAAGTTTGTTTGCTACCACATTCGCAACTCCAGTTACATCACCAGCCTACTAACTATTTACTCCTTTTTGTTTATTAGACATTAAATTACGTCACTTAGCATCCTCCATAATTTTCATACACCGAAGCAGTGATTATGTTTGACAAATGATTAACTTGTTTGGGCTGTCAATCAGAAGCTAACCTTACAAATATATCTACTTTAATTAACTTCCTCCAAAGAAACGCGATACGAATGAATTTTTAAAATGAAAAATCTTTCCGGGAACTTTTATTTTAGTTTTAATTTCAAGCTAATAGATTAAATTTAATTTTTCTAATAATCAAAACACTTGGCTGTATTTCAAAACTAATTGAAATTGACTGAGAGGATTTTTTAATGGTTAAAAATCGCTGATTTTAGCACCATTTTGTCATCTGCCAGCACAATGTAATTCTCTTTATTAAAAAATCTTTCAAAAACAAAATATACTTTTCTGAAGTTTATTGGAGGATTATTAGCTGATTTAAAGTTTAATTAACCTCATTTGAAACAAATATTGCTTACTTATAGTTTAAGATATTGCAGAAATGCATGTTTAACACGTAACTAGGTGTTTAAGGTGTTGACAGCTTGACTGACAGCCGCAAGTTTAAATTTTTCTACGGGTGATAAATCAGAATTTTTTTTTATAATAATAAAAATTAATAATTAAAAGAGTAAAGAAATTAATGTTATAATCGTTCGTCCAGGTTTGTATATTACAACGTACTTTTTAGATAAGTGTATTTTAGTATCTATCCATATTTCTGAGATGAGGTATTATGTACACTATTTACATTATTCGGACTATTGTCCTCATCTTTGTCGCTATGTTTATCACAACGTTTCAGCAGTTGTACGCTCTGGCCTTCTTCAGGTGGCTGGAATGTCAAACTGAACCCTTTATTTCGTTCACTGCGGTAGACTGTTCTAGTTCCACGTGCCATGTCTAATGGATGTCAGTTATCTCTTGTTAATTCCCCTCTGAAAGTTCTCCACTGCCTTAACCAGGTATTGAACTCACACTCTTTGGATCTTGTCACTGGATCTAACTAACGCCTTTATCCACTGTGGATAAAGGCGTTAAAATGCACTTTTTGTTAAAAAAAAGTGTATTTAAAAGAAAGAAATTGTTACATTATGTTTGTAAACATTCTTAGTTTTTTAGAATTGGCAGTTAAAGAACCGCCAAAATTATTTCTGTCTAGGTGGATTGCTGTAGATTCATTTTTTGAATGAAACAAAAATACGTACTATTTTATTTACTGTGCAATCAAAAGCGTAGGCAGAATCTGAAGTTAAGGTCTATCTGGAGCCTCTCCATTTCCTATATAAAGAGACTGGCGAGCACATAAGAGCAGAATGTAATCAGGTTTCAAAGCAGAAAGATGTTTGACGGTGAAAGGGAGTGACAAGTCATATAAGTGGGACAGCGCCTGCTAGCAACGGAAGAACATTTCAAAAGAGGTCAAATCTTCAAACAAGAACCAAATATTTCAACCAAGACGAACTGACACAAACATCTACAACGTAAAATAAGGACCCAGAAGTGAAAACAATTTTTGGCTGCTCCCTGAGAAGAATTTGTGAAAAGTAACAGAAACCTCTTAATAGACCAGTTCTATAAAAGAAAAATCTATAAAAGAAGTCCCCGTGACATCGGTAGTTGAAAATTACCTAAGCTCCTTTCATATTGTGATTTTTTTTTTCATTTTTCTATTAGGTGGGTGCACGTCATATTTTTTTTTTTTTTTTTCAAAAGGTATTTTCTGCTTTATCCAAAATTTACATTACTTTTTCAATGTGTTTTTTAATTTTTCAAAGATTGTTTTGAAATCTTATTTTAAACCACATTCCTTGATATATTAACCTGTTTTATTTTTTAAATAAGATAGCTAAAAAGTAATTTTTGTGCAAGCCCGTCTTGTAAAATATTGCATTTGTTTTATTGTTTTAATATGTTTTATAATAAATGTTCGCTCTTTTAAATTTCACGTAGTAGTTGAGTCTTATTTGCTTGCACGTTTTTAACATTCTGGATAAAACAAGTGACGTGTTCTCTTTTCCCATTCCATCCCCCAAAAAATAAATTCTTATATTTTGCACAAAAAAGAAGTTTTTGTAAAATAAATTTTCTTTTAAACTGTAAAAATTACTTCGGGAATATAACTTTAGCGCCTTTTTTACATAATTTTTAACTACCCTGTAATCATAAAAATTAGGAAAATATTGTTCGTAGTCTAATGTATTCTAATGAATTTCAGGTATTTTGGTTTTACATTACTATAGTGATCACTCTTATTTTCTGATAATGTCGTGTATAGACGCCCATGTTTAAAAAAATTGATACGTTTATATATACACACACAAAAAAAATTCAAAATTCTTTTTAAAATATTGGGGTTCACTGAATTGTAGTAAGCCTTCCCATTTATGATTATTAAATATAGTTTCTACTTAATAAGTTTATTAAGTTTAGAATTTTAAAATTTAAAATTTTATAAATTATTCTAATTGAAATTGAAGAAAGTGAAAGCAATTATTGCAAAACGGCATTATTTATCGCAAAAAAATTTATGACAATAGTGTACACGATATATCTTATAAACACAATTAAAATCTTTTCTAATTAAATAATGTCTTAGTTTTATTGGACTTTTTATTTTACGATTCAGAGCAGATTTTCGGTAACTGAGGATCTTGTTTTACAAAAGAACTGATGATTTAAATTCTTCAAGGAGTTCTGCGTATAACATTTAAGCGGTACAAAAATTAATTTCTCGAAATTTCATAAAATTAAATACGTTCACGGAGGGGGGATGTAACAGATATAAAAATGTTTCTATCAAGATTTTTTAAAAACGAAACATTTTAGAATAATTTCATTAATTTGTGAATAAGCACTGAGAATTTAATTAAAATCCGACAGTTATTTGATTTTTACAAGAATTTCCAAATGAATGTGTTTTTCACCGCAAAAAAAAACAAAAAAAAACGCTCAAATTTCCTAATCTTTGGTCTACCGCTGACGCAGGAAAAACAAAATTTCGAACGTTCTAAAAAGGATCAAAAATTATAATTTAATGATTAAAAAATCCTTTTGTCTTTCATCTTAATAATGACATAAAGATGCTTGGCCGAGAATATTAAAAATGCAAGTGAACGATGAATTCTCTAAGTGAATGATTGAAACGCTTGTGTAATCTGGGTTGTAAAATAGATGAGCTAAAAGCAGGATAGTTAGAGCCAACATCAGCTCACAACCCAGCTTCAACTATTGGTGAATGTGTCGAATTTATAAATTCAAAATGTACCTTTTCAGAAATAAATCGTAGTTACGCAGATTAATTTAATTTTATTCTATTTGAATCTCTTTTTAAGTGCAATGGAACAAGTCCTTTAACGACAAACTGACATGTATTAGGTTGGTGCAAAAATAATGTTTTTTGACGTATTTTTAACGTCAAAAACCGACATTATTTTTGCACCAACCTAATATAAAAATAAATTAATATGCGCATGCTCAGACCCACATAACAGAATCTGCTCACTTCTTATGGTGTATTGCTGGGAAAATAAAATAATTTTAAAAAAGATAACTCAAGTCGATTGAAGTAAGCAATGGAAACATATTTATTGAACTAGACAGAACAATACTGATCACTGATATCGACGAGACATTTTGTAAATAGGAAAATCAATGAAACATGAGAAAAAACATCTGTTTATCTTGTTAAAACATATTTATTTCAACATTTGAATGATAGAACCAAAGTTTGTCTGCTCTTATGTTTATTCCTTATTTTTATCGTGGCATATACCGAAATGAAAATATGCCTGATTTATAACATGTTTCCTCCCTTAAACAATTTTAAATCATAAGGAACAATAGTAAACACCGAAAATAATTTTTAACGGTATAACCATATCCAAAGCAGTAAAGCACGAGGTCACGAAGAGTATAATAGCCCAGAAATGTTCTATTTATCCTCTAAAGAGATAGCACCTTGCTGGGCTGTGACGGTCTTCGTAGTTGAGCGGACTAAAGCACTCGTGATAAGACAGTGGTTTCTCCTACAAAGGGGATGCAGGTTCGAACTATCTATAAGTTCGAATTTATTACATTTTCTCGATTACGCAGGCCGTTAAAGACAGTGCTTTAAAAAACGGGACGTCTACTCCAATACGATTATCCATTAAAAATAACGCCTCGTGCCTTTCGTCTGACTGAAACATTGAAATAGATAAATTCTGTATCAGTTTTTCGACATTTTTTTTTTTAGCTTTCACAGTTAAATTTCTAGTTCCGACACGAACTCAGTCTACATGGGGTTGAATAAAACTGACGCATTTCGTCGGTTGAAATAAGCTTATTCACAATATGAGGTAATTTGGGATTTTATTGTGTATTAATTATTTGCTCTGTAATAATAAATACATTGTGCTCTTTTTGTGGATCAGTTTTTATATTACTAGGATCTACTTGGATTATATACCAACGGATTTATTACCTTTACTAGCGCACTTTAAGTGCTGGTGGTAATAAAACAATGCTCGACGCATAACAACAGACCTAAAATTTATACTAAAAATAAATAGACATTTTGTTCCTTGCCGTTCAGGACAACACTGAGTTTTAGAGTTTTCAATCTACACCTGATGATTGCCTTGTTCATGAAACTCAAAATTATGCTAAACGGTAAGGAACAAAATATATTTTATTTTTAGTATATATTTGTGTGAGTGCGTACGCTCGGGCGCGTGCGTGCGTGCGTGCGTGTGTGTGTGTGTGATTAATTAGAGGATCTTTTTTTTTATTGAAAAGTCAGATTGATTTCACACTCCGATATGTTATAAACAGGCATTTAAACATGCCAGGTCTAATCTCTGAAACTACAAAGAAGCCTTCTTTTATGTTATAGTACATTAGTTCGTTCGGACTAATTTCGTCTTTGTTACTGTTCTTGTTTTCTGTTTCGGCAGTTGGACTTCCTCAAGTGAAATGTCTTATATTTTTTTAATGTCGAACTTTGTTCTGAGGGGCGTATGCGCTTTTCCTTCCTATATACGTCACATCTGGTGCACTTGCTTGCAAGCTATTGGAACTGTCCTATATAGAACCATGTGTTAAATTCGCAACATACAAGCGAAATACATGAATTCCACCATTTCCACTGGTTTATGAAACACGAAAAAGTTGTCATACGTGCAAGAAATTTAAAACCAAGAAGAGTTGATCATATGTTAAGGGAGTGGGAGCTTGCTAGATTTTGTTGAATTAACTCAGGATGATAGAGTATAGCATTGGAAGATAAGGCTGTTGAAAGAATCAGTAAACATACTATGCTTGATTCATCTAATCAGAAATCCAATTATGGATATCAATAGCAAAAACGATCACTAATTATAAATAAATAAACGATGAGTTTGAGGTTACAAGATATGACCCTAAAAATGGTAGGGTTGGTGAAATTCATCTAATTCAGGAACATTTAATTCTCTATTTACACTATTATATTTGGACTATTGTCCTCATCTCACAACTCTTCAGCCGTTGTGCCTCCCGGCCTTCCTCAGGTGTATATTGATCCGGGTAACCTACAGGGAAATTCTTTTATTTAATCTACGGAGCTATACTGTTTACTTTCCACTACCTATGTCTAGGGATATTGTCTCAGTTATTGCTCACTCGTTTCCACTGAGTTCAAATACAAACTGTCCGACCAGCAGTACCGGATTTACCATTGTGCTTAAGCACAGGGTCCCGTTGGCCAAGGCGAGGGCCATCATCCTTCCATTCCTGTGTATACCGAGCTTACCTCTTTCAGGGCCCAATTAAGAGCCTTCATAACTTAACTAGCACAGGGCCTCATTTATACTAAATCCGGCGTTGGCGACTAGAGATTGAACTCACAACCACTATGTCACTAAATTCACGAAAAGCTTTAATCCGCTAGGCCATTGTCGTAGGACAATTTGCTTGTAGCGAACAACAAAGATGAGGACAATAGTCCGAATGTAAATCGAGTAAATAAAGATAACTCTTCATCTCATAAATTCATGCAGAAATTTAATCTTGCATTTTCCATATCAGTATATAAGCTTCGCCCCTCTCTCTCTTTTTTTATTTTTTTTTTATTTTTTTATTTTTATTTTTTTTGAATCCGCTGACCAGACAAGAAATTTGTTCGTGTTCTCATTCCCAAGAATATAATATAGATTTATTGTGTCAGTCAGTGTGTCAGCAATGATTGTATTAATTCCCGGCCAATCCTTTTTTTCCTTCATTTTCGGTGTACAAAGTACAGAGTGAATACCAATACTTACTAAAAAAAAAAATAAATTAAATTAAAAAATTAAAAAATTGTGTAACCATCCGTGTTTTCTCTATTGCCATAAATATTTCGTTTGTTGACGCAGAAAATAAGAACGGAAATGCTGGAGTATAGGTAAAGTCTTTGATCCGTGATAAGAAAAACCGAAACTTTGCTTACGCTCGACTTCATAAACTTTACGGTAAGCTGTGATTCATTCAATCGACCGAGAACTTAGTTCCATCTCATCTGTCTCTCTCGGCTGAGAATTGAACTTTACTTTTTATTTATTTTACCTTACCCGTGAAAAACATGAATAGATCCCTTTTCTTTTATTATAAAATTTCTCACTGGGTGACAAGCACGAATGTTTATAAAAAATATCCGCAGTTCAATTTCCCTATTTTTGTATTGTTTTCAGAGCAATCGAATTGTCCTTGCTCACCTGCTCTTCAGACAAAACGGGTATTTATTCGTGGATGATTGGGGTGAGGGGCACTTATGGATATAGCTCTGATGTAGAAATGGATAGACATTGAGTTTGTAGTTATATTCAATAATTTTATACTTATTTGGCACATGTCGTGTAGGGTTTATCGTCTCTCAGTTGTAGCTGTCTTCGGGCAGAATGCAACTCAGTTGTAGCTCTCTCCGCAGACAGAGGCAGCTGAGGAAAACAAAACTGTGAGGAGCCCGGTTCTGGTTGCTCGAGGTTGCACTCCCATTGCACTAAAGAGTTGGGATTGGTAGTCATACCGATGCCAGCACAATCGACGGTTGCAGGGGCTGGGCAATTTTTGTACCTGGCCCAGGTGTACGCGCTCAGGATCCCCACGTTAAATCTGACCTTGTGTCACATCCCGTCTCAGTGGGGAGACCAGGGTAAATAACTATACTCAACAATTCCTCAGTTAAACTTTTGTTAATTTAAAAACAAAAGGGGGTAACACTGCAAGAAATAAACTATTTTATAAAGGTCACCAATATGAACTGTTGAAGACCATTCCTAAATATAATGAATTTGACCCTCATTGATTTTTCCATACTTGGGCCATTACGCTAAAAATAACATACGCTTAGTAAATACATCACAAAATTTGGAAATGAATGAAAGAGAAGACGATTTTTGTCCTCTGTTCTATCAAATCAGTACTATAACGACTGATCATGTCCAGCAAGTGCAGTTGGTTTCATATTATTACGGCTACGCGCGCATTCAGAACTCACAGACGGTTAATTGTATTGTTTTACATTTGTTTATATTTGACAACGTTCAGTTGGAAGGAAAAGAGGAAGAAATTAATGAAAATATGTAATTCGTTTGACTGCGTGGGAGTGTGAAGAAAAATAGAAATGAAAAGGTTCTCCGGCAAATAAAACAGGTGCGATATAAATCAAGTCCGTAAAAACAGCAATCTTTTCACTTGTGACTCAGAGTACTTTACCCTGGAAGCTGAATTAGGCTTAAGTTAGCCAGCCAAACAGATCGGGGAGAACAAACAGAAAGGGAAGTTGTTTGTGCGCTGTCACGGCTGAAGAAGCAGTTAGAAAAATCTCCCTCTCTCCCCTCTGTCTCCTTCTCACCCCCCACTCTCTCTCTCTCTCTCTCTCTCTCCACGCTGGCCCGTCGCCGTGGGGTCCTTGGTAAATGATTTGCACCCCCTGTGAAAATGATGTGAACTAATTTCAGTGTACTAATTCTTACTTGCGACCACCCCTGACCTAAAGGCAACCCACACTCAAAACACTCCGTTGACGGGCCTGTATGCACATGCATTCATTTAGAGTTGCCAGATGTACTCAATAATATCATTGCATAGGACAAATGTATCTTAACAGAAGTGTTGAAAGTTCTCATCCCTACCCACTTTTACACATCAGTTTTTTTAAGATACTTTCTCATTTGAGCCGAGACCTTCACAGCACCCACTTTACAAATAAATCATTTTAATTTAAATTTGAACAAGGCGTCCTATATTTTAATTCGATAAACCTGACAACACTATCTAAACTTATAATTTTATGTTGTTAAGCGTGGTTGTATAACAAGAATAAAAACTGCCGTTTTTTTTTGTTTGTTTGTTTTTGTTTTTTTATTTTTATTTTTTTTTTTATCGGTTTCACTCCATTCAAGGCAGTAAAGCCACTAAGACACAAGGAGTTACTTGGCGTGGAAGAATTAGGAACGGAAACATTAATAATGAGCGGGAAGAGAAAAGAATAATTAGGAGGACAGTAGATAGCGATTGATATTGCATTGAAATTTTTGCAGATTAATGTTGGCTAGAAAGCATGGAGCCGGAAGGGAGTTTCATAAGTGAGAAGTGCAACAAAAGAAACTGTTAGCATAGAACTTACCGTTACGTTTAACTTGCTCAACTGTAAATTGATGAGATCTCGTTTTCAGTCTAGTACTACGCTTAAATTTGAAAAAAGCAAAAATCTCTCGGTACCATAACGAAGAGCGATATTTATTCTGTTAACTTACAGAAATGTGGCACGAGGCCGAAAAGGGGATTGGGGAAAGGACGGTCTTCTTCTGTCTTAACTATAACTTAGCTAGCCGCAAGCACTGACCCAATCATAAAAAACAATATTTTTTACACCAAAACCTTACTACAACCACCATAATACCTCTTTGTCTCTATGAAAATACTAACTAGTCCCCATATTTACAATTCGTTGTCTGTGGGGGAGGAATAAAAATAACAATTCTAAAAATTAACCCCAATGAGTATTTACAATATGAATACAAAAAGCTATTTACAAGAAACTAAAGAAAATAAGATTAGTAATAAAAAAAAAACCCAATCACTAAATGTGGCAGAAACATCACTTCACTAGCCGAAATCAATGTGGAACGATAATAGTATAAAACATTCATTCATCCCAAGCACTCACACTGACATGCACTCATTCAGACACGACAACAAATACGAAACCACTCACGCGAAACGAAAGGCGCCCCGCATCCACCAGCGAACTGACATCACTGACCACCTAACGAGTGAGGGGATGGGGAATTAAACTTAAAAGTAGGGACAGAAATAAAAGGGGCCAATAACGAAGAGCTCATCCAAACAATTACCATGAAAGTATTTATAGAAAAGACACAGTTTTGTTTTGTTTTGTTTACGTGAGTTGGTTTTTATACTTGATTTATTAGGTTGGTGCAAAAATAATGTCGGTTTTTGACGTTAAAAATGCGTCAAAAACTGACATTATTTTTGCACCAACCTAATAGTACAATTATATTTGATTAGAAAGATCAAGAAGAATATCCTGAAATAATAATAATATTAACAACAACATAAGAAACTGGAGAGCAATATGCCGGGTATATTTGTGGGTAAAAAAAGAAAGATTGATGCATTGTGTCCCTTTAATACAAGGAAAGAGCAAAAGAAATAACAGAAAGTAATTATGACCAATTGTAGTTTAAATCTACACGGCTTTAGAATTTGAAGGTCACAGTCATACTATTGGTGCTCTTGATACGCTGATTGACCCAATAGAGACATGGATAAAGAAAACTGGTATTGATTGCCCAGTGGAACTGTTGCAGAAAGGAATCCTCTTATGAATGGCAAGAATAATTCGAAATTCAGAGAAAAATTGAATCATACCTAAGACTGCTGATTGTACTTTGTCACCACGCATTAATTACCATATGTTATTATCAATATTATAATAATATATATATATCTTATCTGAGAACATACTGAATAGTAATAATAGTAGTAATGCTTTAAGGACAAATTTCATCAACTACTTTATTGATAGGACATTGATTGATTGACCCTTTTGCAGGCTGTGTGAGAAAGTTACTGAGAGTGTGCAACATATTGTCAGTAGCTACATTCAGCTGGTACAAAGAAGTACAGACGAAGCTGTGACAATGTAGCCTTCGGAATACATTGGGAACTAGTCATGAAGTATAACCTCAAATGACCAAGAGAACATTCACCACTGTCAGTCACCCAGTAATAATCATGTGGAATACGGCTATCTTGACTGACAAGCGCTTGGAGTGCAATCGACCTGACATCATACTTATGCACAAAAGCAGCTATAAATGCATTCTAATAGACGTTGCGATAATGCGATACTTTGGGATAAGAACATTGTGAAGGCGGGGCAGGCGAAAATACAGAACGACCAAGATCTGGCAGAGAAAATCAGAGAAATGTACAACGCAATAGCTTAAGTTGTCTCTATTGTGGTTGGTGCACAAATGATTATTTCTATGAATTTTTCTGCATCGCAAGACGTTTTGGGGATACCTAACATTATTGGGAATGCGCAGGTGGCAGTAACTCGTGCTATGGAAAGTATTTTGTCTATAAACTGCGGGCAAGAGCTGAGATATGATTCTCACCCGGTCAATCAACCGAAACATTTCAGAGTCGGGAATAATAATAATAATAATAATAATAATAATAATAATATTAGGTTGGTGCAAAAATAATGAGGTAATAATGTCGTTTTTTGACGTATTTTTAACGTCAAAAAACGACATTATTACGTCATTATTTTTGCACCAACCTAATAATAATATGAATATTAATATTATTATTAATATTAATATTAATATATAAATAATATAAATAATTATTTACTTTTTATAATGACGTAAACCCTATACAAAGCTCAAGAGCCACACGAGGTAGAAAGTTACTGATTAAGAGTCACTATTCCAAGCAATGTAAAAATACAACTAAGATACAAGGGGGCACCGGAAGTGAAAGAGGAAGAAAAGACTTTAGAAGGAACCGGAAACCCAATCCTAAACAGGAAACAAGGGATAAACCACTACTCCTGTTCAAAAGACTGGGGAGGAGTGTGAACCAGACAATAAGCTTATGTGCTTCCTGTCCCATCTCTAGTGGCAAAGGAAGCAATTCAACTTAGTAAATTTATGAGAGATTACTTCTCTTAGTCGTTTTAATAATCTAAACAAATAAAATATTTATCTGCGGTTAGACAAAATTAGTTCTTGTGGAAAATGAACAGTTTAATTAATCAGTTCCTTTACGTTTCTTAGATTGCAGTTTATTTTTCTTCAAGCCTTTCATGTGAGACACTCATATACCTTTTTTTTGTCTATTAAGTGATCGTTTTGTTTCATCTAGGTCTTTGTCGTTCTGTTGTTAATCTCTTTCTTCCAAGAGATATTTCAATTTCACTGTTATATTAGGGACATAAAATATTTAACATGGAAAGATATTGAGCAAGAAGCGATTTATATAATACCAAAAGTAATGAATGAATTCATAAGCCTAAGTACGGGTACAAATAATTATGAGTATGTAACAAATCCTTTGGAGTAAATATGAAAATAATTTTACAAAATATGCCCCTCACACACACACTTTTTAAATAAAATATCTATAAGTCAAAATGAACGAAGGTGGTATAACAGCACGTTAAGATCTTTTCAACTCTGAACCCCAAACCAGAATGAGTCTGAAAAATTCTATACAGATTGACACATTTTCAGCTCGTTATTCACAGGTCTCTATTTAGGGGCCAGATGTTTTACTAACATTGTAGCTTCCATCCTATCTAAGAAACGAACGTAGGCGTAATGAGGTTTTGCTTGTAATAATTCATCTTCTGCTGAAGGATCGGTCATACTTATAAGTACATCTCGTTTCAGCAGGGGTTATATAAACAAGATAGTATTGAGGAACCCGAAGAGTAATGGGAGTAGTTAAAATGTCTCTCATTAAGGGTAGTATTAGACGCAGTCCCTATCAATGACCTTACTGAATGGAACACATTCGACAATGATGCAGATTGCTGTTGTTGAATGGGAAGGTAACGTGTTTTCAGTTATATCCCGAAATCTTATGTCCGGTTGTTCTAAGCAACGTTTTAACCTTTTGAAGTAAGCCTGGTCAGTTTTGTCCTGAAATCTTATGTCCGTTTGACTTTTGACCCTTTGAAGTAAGCCTGGTCAGTTATGTCCTGAAATCGTATGTTCAATAAAATAAAATGATTAATAATAATAGCAACATCATCGCCGTAAAATTACATTTTCTAAAGATTTTATTAACATAAAATGTTTATCTACAAGCAAGTTTGACTACTCCTTTCACTCCATTTCTAATCCTCGATCTGAGAGCAAACAATGAAAAAGTAGAAAAAATTCCTAAGGGTAAATACGAAGCTAATTTCACAATACAATAATTTCTAAATTGCCATCAGATACTTTCAAAGCAAGTGACGATGAATGCAAATCCAACTGACATGTTTGTCAATATCTCATTGACGAACAAAAGGAGTTAATTATATTTCTACAGGTAGGCCCCATAGAAGATTATCTATTATTGTCTCGTGCTCACACTTTTTCTCTCACCCTTTGCTTGTACCTTCTCATTCTCTCCGTTAATCCTTTCCATCTTCGTTCCCCGTCCATGTTTTTTATTTAAATGCGATACAAACATAGATTAGTTTAATACATGAACTAGAAATAAGGAATGTACAGATATTTCTTCCTACTGATTCTTCACTTTTATCTTTCTTTTGTTCTATCCAAGTAATTTTATTGTTTCGCTTTTTTATGCCTTTCGGTCCCAACCTGTCTTTCAATCTTTGATTCATTGTCTCTTAATATCCAGTCAGTAAGCTCGTCTCTCTCTCGGTGTTACTTTTGTTTCCATTCTCTCACCCTCTCTCTCTCTCTCTCTCTCTCTCATTCTCTCTATATATATATGTGTGTGTGTGTGTGTGTGTGAGATAGAGAGAGAGAGAGTGTGTGTCTATATGTGCATATATATGTATATTATCGTAGCCCTTCGCTACTTCTTCCACGTGAGCAAATGCAGACGTTATATATCTTCATGACCTTGACTTTTTCTTCATTGCGTTGTCGCACACCCTCCAATTTAATATAGCAAGTTCGTTTAGATTCTTAATAAACCTAATGACTTTTTAGTTATATCAGTGTTACGAACCTAGTCTGAATACACTTTGTGAGCATTTTTATACTTTTTATATTTCGTAACACCTCTGAATTTATTTTTCTTGAGATCTTTATTACTTTACATAATGTTTACACTCCTTTATTATATAAACCAGCTATTTCTCGTCGAACCAGTGGAGGGGACGAGGAGGAGGAGGAGGAGGAGGAGGAGAGCTTAAAATTGGAACGGATGAGACTAATCCCTGGATATTCCAACTCCAATACAGCACCTCTTTGTTACACGGTTGTTGAACTTTCTAATGCCTTTGCGATATAGGCCACGAAGAGAAGACAGGTTTTGTCTCAACACATATGCAAATGATGGGGCACACATTGACTCCGACCCTATGTCAGATTTGCCCACGTGTGTATGAAGCTATTGAAAAACAATCTTTTGGATTTTTGCATTGCAATCCATAATTGTAGTGTTTGTTTGTGCAATGACATCATACGAAACCATTTTCTTCTTCACTTCAAAGTACTTAAAAAAAATGTAGACTTCGAAAGGACAAATTTAGTTTGTAAAATTGGACGCCTTCAGCTTTTGCGGGCGGCCAGTTGAATAATGAATAGTTATGAGATCAACGTTTCCTCTAAAAGACGCTGAACGCTTGGCCGGTACCGAAGAATGGCGCAGTGCTGAAAACGACACAAGCTATTTTTCCGCCCCGCAGATTGTTATATAGTAAAGACAAGGCTATGATTACAACCAGTATGGACCACTATCAAAGGTAGAAAAAAATCTCTTTGAAGTGCGTGTCCACTCGTGGAAGAAGTTCAGTCGTAATATCTGTTTTTTAAAACAAGATCTTCAGTGAACTTATTGATATAATTTTATATACAAACCACAGAAAAGAAGGCAACTTGCACGTGAAGAGATGTTTATTTTGTATTTTCTAAGTTTAACTGATGGATATACGAAGCTTGAGAGAGGAGAATAATGGTAGGAAGATTATTGTATGCCAATCGTCCAAGTGGTGAGGATTTTCCTCTCTTGAAAATCGGCATTAGAAATCTTGGCATTTACCTTGGAATGAACACCAAATGTGGCATCTAGTTGTAATAAATAACAATGTGTATCAACCTTCTTCAATGTGCCGTGTCTCTTCAGGACGTGCGCGATCATGGCTCTCCTAGCTCTTGTAGCCTTTAGGAACGTTTGTCTCTTTGCCAGGTTTCCTACACCTCGTTTCGTCATCCATTCACACAAGCTTGTCAGCTATGTAACCCGTTCATGTCCCTATTGCCTTCGATATGTCCTGTGAGTGTCAAATCTTCCAATCCCTCCTACCCCTTATGTGTCTAAAAAATTTTTAGCTGTCTCTTTCTTATTCTGAAAATTTCTTTGTTCTTTTTGTTTCCATTTTACTTAAGACTTCTTCATTGCTTACGCGCTCCGTCCATAGTATTCTCATCATCCTTCTGTAGAGCCACATTTTTGTTGACTCCAGTTTTCTCTCCATCTGTGAGGT
This sequence comes from Acanthosepion lycidas, assembly GCA_963932145.1. Lineage (NCBI taxonomy): Eukaryota > Metazoa > Mollusca > Cephalopoda > Sepiida > Sepiidae > Acanthosepion > Acanthosepion lycidas. The sequence goes on along the minus strand of OZ010583.1, from coordinate 31,348,678 downwards.
GATTGTACAGTATTCACTACAAAGGGTTTAATATTACATAACAGTTCAGTGCTCCCTTTTTTCTTTTTTTGTTTAAGACAGAATTTATGATTGTCAGCAAGATGAAAAGTCCAGGATGCGAGCTACGAATCGGAGATATCAACATCAAATTTAAAGAATTTTAAATATCTGGGAAGTGTTTTAACAGATGATAGAAAATGCGATACTGAAATCCGACCACAGATTAGATTAGCGAAAAATGCATTCCAAAAGCTAAGCAAAGCACTAAGAAACAGGAAAACTGTGATCAATAGTTAACTCGTCCATTTCAAGCCTGTATCACTTATTCGCCACAAACAGCAAGAGGATCCTAAGAAAATAGAATACCTACTAGAATTTATTATTGGCGTACATAATCTTAACAACAAAAGAGACGTGGCTGACTTTAAGCAGACTCAAAAAGAAAATAGAAAGAACTCTCAGATAAGATAAAGAAGGCAAGAAAAAAAAAGGCTAACTATTGTAACATGTTAAAATTCATGGCTATCTCTAAAAGCAACAGCCTATGGTGTGAGTTAGTGAGGTCAAAATCAAGCTGAATGAAAAATTGAACCATCTGTGTAGTGTAATAACAGACGATAGCGTGACGCAAAATGTATAGGTGCATATGGATAGTGAAAGACACCTTCCAAAAACTAAGTAAACTATTAATAAATAGGAAAAGTGTCCCCATAAACATAGAAAAAAGTGCTAGACTGCTTTTTAATATGTACATAATTTCCTGTATGGTAATGAACATTAGACAATTTCCTCAAAGAGGAAGAAGACATTTCAAGCGACAGAGGTTCTACAGATGAATGCTATATATGAGCAACGAGAAAGTTTTACGAAGAATAAGAACTTCAATAAAACTACTGCTTTGAAGTAATGATTTAAGATTAGAATATATCTATTTCTGCTTCCTTCACTCATTGGAGTTGGGGTCTGAATTTCTTTTGACAGGCGAGAGTTTTGGTGCAAATGAAAATATTACCATGACATCAATTTAAATAAATAAATTAAAAAAAAAGATAGCTTTTGAAGCATAGCGCTAATATTTTCATTCGTTCTATTTGTACATTGGTAGGCAGTAGTGGCGGTGTGGGTTGAAAAACCGAGTGAACTTGTAAAAAAGCACCAAAATATTTTAAAATATATCCTTCAAAATGAAAAAAAAGTTTCATCAAACAAGGAACTGAGGATATCTATTATCTACCGAAAGAAATTATAGCATCTAAGAAACCTTATTTAAATGACAAATCTTCCCAGCATCTATGCAATATTTTTCCTTCTTTTAGATTTTGCTTTATTCGGTTACTTCCAAAATGATGGTTCATCACTTTAGGGCCCACTGGTAAATTTCCCGGTATCCCAGTGAGCCAGCCCACCACTAATATGCAGTAGCATTTATACACTTGAAATTCTAATTGGAGAAATTAAAGTTCAGATATTAGGTTAAAAAAAGTTATGAACTTTCATATGAAATATACGAGCGTCGTTTGTTGATGAATGCGTATTCCACGACTTCCAGATTGACGAATTCCAGGCGATTCGGTTAAGATAAAGAGTCTAGGGTGTGAGGTCTCCTCGAAGAGAAGAAGGAAAAGAAAAAGAAAAAAAAAGGGGAAGATAATTTTTTTTTTCTTTGAGCAGGATTTTTTAAACCGAGACTAGTCTGGCCACATCCACACTGCTGAGCGCCCATTGGCTGAATGGTGGCATGAGCGTTAGGCGGAGGTAATCATGTGAAGAAGGAGAGGAGGCCTGTTGCGCCCCCCTGAAGGGATAGGTGTGAGATGCCACTGTGAGAGAGAGGGGAAACCCGTTGACACCCTCTGAGGGTATGGGTGAGATACCAATATGAGAACAGAAGAAGGTGGGAAGACGGAAGACTTCCAAAAATGGAAAATAATAAAATTTTCCTGGCCGAAAACAAAGAAGTGGATTATGGGTTTAGAATTATCAAGGAACCTCAAACCCCGACAAGCCCACCCCGGTTTTGGTCGGCGTCCATATAAGCAGAGTCGCAGCGAGTTAAGTGGAGTTGAGTTCGAGTTCAAGTTCGCAGTTAGTGTTGGAGACAGACAGGCAAGCAGTTACAGTGAGCTGAGAGCTCTGAGGACACGCCTCGCAGAAAGCTGACTAATATTTCACGCAATTCCTAACTCAACGTCTAGCCAAGCAAAATTTATTTTTGAAGAACGACTTAGACTCATACCACCAAAACAAGTTTTACGAATATCGCCTGAAGATACACCAAGAACCAGTTTCTTAAAGAACAAACAACTTAAGATGTTAAGACTCGCCTAACAAACACAAAGTGTCACGAATCCATATAGCGGGTTGAGAAGACGACGCAGTTCTGTATTCAGCAACCAGATATAAAATATTGTTATCCTTTTTTTAACACATTTGAACTTTTCGAGTTATTATTTTCTTTTCTTTTACATATACTTGTGCGGTGTTACCCTTGATCGAACTCGGCTTGCATTGCGGCCCGGCGACTGATTGATTTCGTCTGCCTAAGATCAATTCACAACGTGGGTAGGTTAGACTGGAAATCAAAACAGTTACTTCGGTAACCAGACGTTGGAGGCGAGCTGGGAACGGCAAGGCTGATACCGAATCTAACCAGATTCCCATCCGAATCCCCAAAAGGTTAGAACGTCACGTTTGGTGCCGCGACCAATACCAAGCCAGTTGGTCGTCACAGGACAGGATAGCACGACGGACGCGGCTAGGCAGACGTCACATTTGGTGCAGCGACACCGAGGGGACGTCACAACAGAGCAAGCAACCAATCTAAAAGTTGGTATGTTTCATAAATTATGAATTCTTACTTGGAACTCTCCAACTCTGCCCACGAATTTTGTTATTTTTAGAATATGTGCACTCGCTCGTGGAGCAGTAAAGACTATAACTTCCTCGATATCCAATGGTAATATGTTCACTGCTTACAGTGAACAGTACAAATATTTAATTAAAACCAAGATTCATTTGGCAGTTGAATTTGGCAGGAAGCAGTGTTTCTCATCGTCATTTCCGCCTTTCTTCCTGAAGTATTCAATAATTATTCCGTGTAATGATCGGCTTCCAACGACCAAGATATCTCAGAATTACAATTATTCATATTATTTTTATTTACTAAACTTGGTTTAGTCTTGCACAAGGCAATAAGTGCGGTGTATCTAGTACATATCGAACATACTACTCAATTGTAAACAAAACGAGCTCATTCACATTATCCCCTGGTCAAGTACAAATATACAGGGCGTCCCTCCAAAAATTGTCATTATTTTGTAGTCTAATAACATAGCCAATTTTCACGCAAATGATCTCAAATTTAAAAAAAATGTATAAAAACTAAATTGACTGTACAGACTTATCTCTACAAGCCTCAGGAAATTAAGGCAGAGAATCAGTGAGGTGCTGAAGAATGTTACGCATGAGATGCTACAGCGTGTTTCGCAGGAACTGGACTACCGTCTTGAAGTGTGTCGTGTCGCAGGTGGTGCCCATATTGAACATTTGTGAAGCTCTGTGAAATTGGTTATAAAATCTACATCACTTTGAATATCATGTTCGAATTTTTGAGAAATAAATCTTTTATTGTTCAACATGAAGTCTATTTAATTTTGTTTCCCTGGGACATGTAGTATACTTCCTTGGGACATGTAGTACTCAGATATTCAAATTTTAAATTATGTCAATTTTGGGGGGACATCCGATATATATATATATATATATATATATATATATATATATATATATATATATATATATATACATACATACATACATACATACAGGGGTCGGACAAAATAATTGGAACAGTTGCAAAATACACTCCTATATTTCAAAGACCTATTATGTTAAGAACTTTAACTAAAACTTCGTAATTGCAGGTTATATCTATTGTAAATACGTTTATTTATCTAATTTACTGTCTTTGTCTTGTTTATTTTTAAAATTTAGTAAAATTTAAGCTAAATGCGTGACCTCTCCGAGTTCGAAAAAGAGCAAATTGTTGGAGCTCGCATGGCAAGAGCCTCGATCACTAAGGTGGCTCAACTGTTTGGTTTTTCAAGAGCTACCATATCATGAACACTGATGCAATTCGAGAAACAGGGCAAGACCTCTAGCAAACGTAGCAATTCGGACCGGACTTGCAAACTTACTGACAGGGACTGGCATGCATTGAAACGCAATGTGGCAAAAAATCATCGGACAAATGCGGACAAAGTAACTGCTGAGTTGAATAACCATCTGAATAGTTCAGTTTCTACTAAAACTGTTCACGGTGAGCTCCATAAGGCTACATATCATGGAATAGACGCTGTGAGGAAACCTCTTCTCTTCACTCGCAACATTCAAAAGAGGTTGAAGTGGTGCAGAGATCACAATGCCTGGTCTCCAGACCAATGGAAGCAAGTCATATTCTCAAACAAGTCCAGTTTTTCTCTTTTCCCAACTTCAGGGCGAGTTTATGTGTGGAGGCATCCCAAAGAAGCTTACAACTGCCTCCTTCCAACAGTGAAGCATGGAGGTGGATCAGTGATAGTTTGGGCCGCTATATCATGGAAATGTCTCAGTCCAATAGTTGCCCTGCATGGTAGAATCAACAGCAAAGATTACCTGAACATTTTGGGAGATCATGTTCATCCAATGGCCAAGACTTTATTCCCTGGTGGTGACTGCATCTTCCAAGACGATAATGCTCTAATACTATTGTGAGACCGGAAACTACCTACACAATGGACTCTTCCAGGCCTATATTAAGTAGGCGACATAGCACTCTACAGGAAAGTGATAGAGACTGTTAGAGAGAGTCTCGTACGACTACCAGTGTTGGACACTAACTTATAGTAAGCTCTGCTTACACTATTTCTGTAACCTGTTGTTAATATAACTTTCTTACATCTAATCCGTGTTCCGTGTTTTACTTCTGTGGGCCCAACTTTGGCACCCACATCAGTGGCGACGAGGATTCTAGAAACCCACATCAGTGGCGACGAAGGATTCTAGAAACGCACTCACGGCGAAACCTAAATACCTTACCAATCACACATCTGGATCGACGAAGAATTATAGAAACGCATTCACGTCGAAAATCCGCAATACTTTGCCAGTCCCACAACAGTGGCGACAGGAAGATTCGAGAATTTCATTCTCACCGTATCAATAGCGACAGTACTCGAAAAATACTCAAACTCCACGCGTTCCTACAGCAGTGTTGAACGTGAAATTAAGCTGGTATTAATACATTAGCGATTTAAAAGCTAAACACCCAGCGTCTACATATATTCCAATACCAAACGCCATTGACAAACGAGCAGTGATTCGACATCTACGGAATATCAAAGTCTGTCCAATACGAGAACGATTTGTACACACCCACACACAGAGAAAAAAAACAGTTGTTCGTAAAAAAAGTGACAACACAAAATCAAGTACTACCATGGTACTCAAGTTTTCGGAAAAAACTATCGAAAATTTTTTTATGTAACTGAGTTGAACTCGGGCATAAAATTATTCTCCCCTCAAATTCACTGAGGTGAGTTTTTTCTTCTTTTTGTACCTCTATAAAAAAAAAATACATAAGTGTGGGGAAAAATTATTCAATTACGTTAAAATTAACGGAATCATGGGAAAAAAAAGCTAAACACACATAATTCGTTTAGTTTAACTATTGTCTGTCCATATATTTTTTTCTGTAAAAGAAAAAAAAAAGGAACAAAAATCTATCAAGATTTTTTTGTGTACCTCCTCTTAGTACACGTGTTTCAAAGCAACAAAAAAGCGCTGTCATTTTTAAATATGGAAGATTTGTAAAACTAAATTTGGACCAGCAACAAAAATCAGAAGAAAGACAACAACTATTTTTGGATTTACGACTGACTTGGATTTTTCAGAGACGATTAAGCTCCTATCGGAATTATTCGGGCCTAACACAACCTTGTTCCACAAACGTTGGAAATGCCTGAACACAGTCAAAGACAACCAGCAAGATTTTTTAACGTTTGCAGCATCGGTGAACAAGCTATGTAATGATTTTAAACTAGCCGAACTGACTGCCGATGATTTTAAGTGCTTAATTTTTGCACAAGGTCTAGTATCTGCAGAAGACGCCGAAGTCAAACGACGGGTGCTGACTAAGCTTGAGAACGAACAAGGATTGACTCTCCAAAAACTGTCAAAGAGTAATATCTGTAAAGCGTGACTCAAACACTATCGAGGAATCAAGTGTGACTCAGATTAATAAAATCAAAAGTAAGTCTACCTCCTATTCCCCTCAAAAAGACAAAAGGCAAATCTCATGTCCTAAATTAAGCAGTAACCAAAACTCACATAAGTTAAAGAAACCGCCCGGACCATGTTACCATTGTGGTAAATGACATTGGATGAAATTCTGTCCAGTTAAGAACAAAAAATATTGCAAAAATTGCAATAAAAGTGGTCATACTTTAACTTCGTGCTAGTACGCCAACAGAACGAGGAAACCCAAAAATAAAATCAGGCAAGCTCAATCTGACAATATTGTTGATAGGAATTTAAGAAAATATGTAGCTGTGGATATTTTCAATAAGTCCATTAAATTCCAGCTTGACTCGGGTTCTGATATTTCAACTATTAACTGGCGTACTTGGCGAAAATTGAACAAGCCGACCTTATTAAAAACGGATAAAACAGCAAAATCCGTAACTGGCGAAAATATTAACATTTTAGGCGAGGTAATACTTACCGTAACACTAAATGGAGTTACCAAAAAGCTCAAAGCCTACGTATTAAAAACTTCAGACAACTTATTTGGAACTGATTGGAGAGAAAAATTCAATCTTTGGGATTGCCCAATGAGTACATTTTGTCGCAAGATACAAAGTACAACGTCCAATTTGGTAAATCTAAAAAAGGAACTCAAACAACAATTTCCCCAGGTTTTTTCTGACGGCCTTGGGAAATGTACTAAAATGAAAGCTAAGTTCAAGGTAAAAGACGGTGCACAACCGGTATTCAAAATGAAACGGAATGTCCCTTTCGCTGCTCTAGAGCAAATCAATAAAGAGTTAGATAGACTCGAACAATCAGGTATTCTGTCAAAAACAGATTTCAGCGAGTGGGCAGCACCTACGGTCTACGTAAAAAAGAAGTCCAATCAAATACGAGTATGCGCAGATTTTTCCACAGGGTTAAACGATGCCTTGCAAGATCACCACTATCCTCTCCCAGGCCCTGAAGAAATTTTCAATAAACTCAATGGTGGAAAATTTTTTTCTAAAATTGACCTCTCGGACGCATACCTTCAGATAGAGGTGGAAGAACAAAGTTCCAAATTGCTCTGCATAAACACCTATAGAGGGTTGTACAAATACAATAGACTGGCTTTTGGAGTAAAGGTTGCGCCTGCAATTTTCCAGCAGGTCATGGACGCCATGCTGGGCGATCTTGACTACGCAACAGCCTATTTGGATGATATACTAGTTACTAGTAAAACTACGGCAGAGCACCGGAACCATATAATAAACGTATTCGAAAAGATACAAGAATACGGATTTAAGGTTAAGGAGGCAAAGTGTGACTTTTTCTTACCAGAGATTAAATACTTAGGTCACATTATAAATAAAGATGGTCGTCGGCCGGATCCAGAAAGAGCCAACGCGATCAGAAACATGCCGCCCGCAGATAACGTTCAAGCGTTACAAAGCTTCCTAGGCTTAGCTAATTTTTACCAAGGGTTCATTAAGAACATGCAAAATTTGAGAGGGCCTCTAAACCAACTTTTTAAAAAAGGACAAACCATGGTCATGGACCCCGGAATGCCAAGACGCATTCGAGAAGATCAAGAAAACTCTTACTTCAGACCTCTCCCTCATACATTTCGACCCTAGTCTCGACATCATAGTCGCAAGTGATGCAAGCTCGTACGGCATAGGCGCTTGCATATTACATAAACTGGCAGATGATTCGCGAAAAGCTGTGGCTCACGCATCAAGATCTCTACTTCCAGCTGAGAAGCAATAAATCCCAAGAGGAAAAAGTATTAACAGTTTTATTTTTTCTTTCCTTTTCAAAAAGAAAACTCTTTGGAAGGAGGGTATTGTGAGACCGGAAACTACCTCCACAATAGACTCTTCCAGGCCTATATTAAGTAGGCGACATAGCACTCTACAGGAGAGCGATAGAGACTGACAGAGTCTCGTACGACTACCAGTGTTGGACACTAACTTATAGTAAGCTCTGCTTACACTATCTCTGTAACCTGTTGTTAATATATCTTTCTTACATCTAATCCGTATTCCGTGTTTTACTTCTGTGGGCCCAACTTTGGCACCCACATCAAATACATACCGCTCAAGTGGTTAAGAATTGGTATGAAGAGCATAAAAGTGAGCCAGAAGTGGCCTCCCCAATCTCAAGATATCAATATTATTGAACATTTGTGGTGCATTTTGGAGCAACAAGTTAGGAACCACTATCCGCCACCGTTGTGTCGTAAAGAGCTGGAAAAGGTTTTAATGGAAGAATGACTGAAAATTTCTCCAGGAAGCTGAATGATTTAATTCCAAGACGTATTAAGGCTGTCTGTGAGGCTAAAGGAGGGCCAACCCCATATTGAATAAATTTTCTTTGAATTTGACAAGTGTTCCAATTATTTTGTCCAACCCCTGTATATATAAATCACTCTAATATTCTTTCTTTCTGAAAGCCATTTAATGGGTGAAGTTGATGAAACATTTTGCTTGTACCTTTGTACATATATATGTATATATATATATATATATATATATATATATATATGTACAAATATATATATATATTTGTATACATATATACATATATATATGTATTTACCTATCATAAGTATATATATTATATGTTATATATATATAATTTATATATATATTATATATACATACATATATATATATATATATATATATATGTGTGTGTGTGTGTACCTTTGTACATATATATGTATATTCAGATATAAATACGTGCTGTATTTACCGGCATATATGCCACGCATTTAAATAAATAAATAAAAACTATTAAAAGTAAATAAAAATTATACATATATTACAATGCATGCAATGGTCAACTACGATGTTTAAACTAGTAGTCCTACAAATACTATTTCCTAGCGGTCGTACCAAGGTTCACGAATCCAGTAACCAATTACTATTATAGATGCACCACATTAACTATGACCATAGCAGCAGTGGGCGTGTCTAGCCTGACGGAGCCCATCTCTCTTCGGGCTGGTTCTGAATTCTGAATCGTCCTTCTTCTAACCTGGTGACTACCCAAGGCTAGAGAATCCAATCTTCCATGCTATTTAGCCGTTAGGTTGAGGGAGAAAATACGTATTCATGCAAGGGTATATATGCGAAAGTAAATGCAACAGACTAGCCCGGAATTTGAACTTGTCTCGCCGATTCCACTTTCAGTGCCCATGACCGTTAGACTCTCTGCACATTCTCGTGCTAAGATAGACACTCATATATTTATTAAATTTATGATTATTTTTTCAGTTTGGTAAAAGTATGCTGTTTACAATAAGAATCGAACTCACTACCCTGCACACTCTCTGCTGGATTCGTTCTCTTACTTTCACAGACAGTGAGGTACCCACAGCTTCCTGATATATTTGTGTATGAAGAGATTCTGTGTAAAAAATATAGTCAGATAATGTTTTCTTCGCATCCTTAATTAATAACTCTCAAGATATGCTTAAGTGTGGAAGTGATTTAAATGTAGTTATGGCTTATATTTAGCGTAATACTTATGAAAGAAAAAGGTTGTAGAAATAAAATAAAATTGGCTAGCTTTGTTACAACTCAAATCACTTTATTTTCAACCAAAATAAATTTTCCAGAAATCGCTATTGTATATTCATAATGTCACAATGCCAACGGCTAAACACATTATTCAGGCAATCATAATTGAACAAAAATTATTTTAAAACCAATTACAAGCAATGAAACAAGGAAAAAACGGTTAGGTTCGTGTGATCCGACTTTAGAGTTCACTAATAAAAACATTTTCCACAACGGTTCTTTAACAATTACTCGCAGAAATCATGGTGGACTGTCCAAACACCTGACGCACATTCCAAATAATTCCTGCTCCACGTGTGCCCAGATACGTCATCAGTGACTTTCTGACAGAAAATAAAACACATGCACAAGCTTGCTTTTTCTTAGCGGACTCAACAAACTGATTATTTTTAAACGTCTTTTACAATAAGATGTTTTTAAATTGTAAAATACATTTTTTTAATTGATTTCACCCGAAGCAAGGCAGTAAAGCCACTAAGACACAAGGGCTACTGGGCGTGGAAGAATTAGAAAACAAACATTACAAGAACAATAGACAAGCAATCAGAAAGGCAGTAGATAGCGATTGACATTGAATTTAAATTTTTGAAGATTAAGGTTGTCTGGAAAGCATGGAACTAGAAGAGAGTTCTACAGGCGAGAAGTACGAGAAAAGAAACTATTAGCATAGAAGTTACGGTTAGATCTAACCAACTCAACGGTAAATTGGTGAAATCTCAACCCCAGTCTAGTACTGCGCTTAAATCCATAAAGTCGAGGTAGCATAGCGAATAGCCAGTTGCCATGAAAGTATTTACAGAAAAGACATTGGGAAGCAACTTTACGGCGGTGGGAAAATGGCTGTGGCCGAGATGCCAGATCAGGATCAAAGCAGCCAAAGGCATTCATTGATCTCAATCCGTCTTGAACCTTTTATTACTCGCTCAACATTTCTGACATTTGAATGATTGATTGATTGATTGATTTGTATTTTATGGTTTATCAACCTTTTGCGGATTATTTACAGCCAGAATATATTGTTAGATTGTAATCCTTTTTTGGAGATAATACTGATTTACTGGTACAAGTCTTACTAATTAACCCATAGTTGGGGGGCTGAAGACGTGGATTCATACATTTCTGAAGGTTATTTGCGCGTAAGTGAATATAAAGAACCCGATTAAAATTGGAACTCGGCTCTCCGATTTCCAACTGCGAGCCGTTATCCATTACACCCAACGCACATCCAAGCTTACAACACCTGGTATTCCTAAGCGGTCACCCATATAGGAACTGACCAGTCTCGACGTTGCTTAACTTCAGTGATTTTGCAAGAACCGATATTTCAAAATGATATTGCCATAAGTCTGTCATTTAATATCCAACGCGCAGAGCTTCACCATTGAAAATACACACACACGCACAATATTTTCACCACGCCACGCGAGCCCCCGAAAGAGAATCTTTAATAATATTCTACAGTTTAAAACATCGCGGCTTTTTTTTCAAAATCATCAAAATTCTTCAGCTTACAATAATTTTCCAAGAATTAGCGCTTATCATATTTCAAACAAAAAAAAATAATCAAGAAAATTTATATTAACATACAACTAAAAAAAAAATTGAAACTATTTCTCCGAAAGAACGTTTCTGTAATTCTCTTGTCTTTAAAGATATTTTCCATGAATTTGTACCTTTTTATTTTGGACAAAGTTATTTCAGTCTAAAGAATATTTCAAATGATTAATTCCTTTATTAACAATTGTAGCCGACAGGTTTGAACGTTCGCTTTCTGGCCCCGGTTCGGATCTCGCCATAGTTGATTTGGAAGGTTATAGTTGTGCTAGCAAGAAATCACAAGATTTGAGCGTGCTGGTCTTGTTCAGTCCGTTCATCCCGCTAGATAACGCGCTCTCTCCCAGAAACCGTAACTAAGATCTGCTCAGCATAGTTGCAGTATAAATCAAAGGTGGGCTCTTGTTCAGCAACAAACACAAATGTGCCTGAGTAGGTATCTGCAACGGGGATAGGCTAGCCGCTCTAGTAGACAGCTATACTCGCTTACGAGCATGAAAATCAATTTTAAACTATGAGGTTTCATGTGCTGATGGTTTAATAGAAGCTCGGAACGTAATCGGCTGGCAGAGTTTGAATTTTTGCCGAATTCATTACGTTCACAAATCCCCTTGAGAAATATATCAATCCACCTCTTTTCCCCCCTCGGCTATAGGTTAAATAATAGACACGCTGGGCTCTTTAGCCGTGGTTGTTAACCAGTAAGAGATGTATTTGTATTCAAAACTTAATGTAACTCTGGCGAAGCATATACTATGCCGCTATCGTTAGGTTCGTGGATTTCTCAATGACTGTATGATCACGACTCCGATCGATTTGATAGATAATGGAGAAAACGATAAAATATACATTCGATTGCACTAAAATTGTGTCCACTCTTTCTATTGATAGGAAAAATCCTCTTTTAAATATTTATATATTTCTTCTCTGGTGACTTCTCTCACTAATAAAACTTAATGATTAATTTGTTTTAATATATTTAGTACTCTTGTTTCCTCATTCACTCTACAGGGTGGTCCGAAAGTCTTGTCACCCCATACCAAAAAGTAATGAGAACAATAGAACAAGTGATACATTTATACAAAGCACATGTACTGGATACAGTTTATTCCCTTTCATTGATGCTGTTACACATCGAGAAGGTCTGTATGAACACCATTTTCGCGGCACCATGTCCTGTGTGATATTTTACAAAACTGTGCTTCCTTGATCGTTGTAAAGGCTCTCCGAATGGCATCCTTCAACTGATAGGCATTCTGGTATCGTTCATGTGAAACTCTCTCCTTGATAATACACCACAGAGCGTTGAAATAGAAAATTATATTATGTAGAGATGACAAGAATTTCGGATCGCCCTGTATATTTGCAGGTAGAACTAATAGTATAGCAAATTGTAATAAAATTTAACAAAGCCACAAAACATAGTAGACATTTAAATCCAATAACGAGTACGTAATGCATTTTATCACAAGATGATCATGGGACCAGTTCGGCGATGTGGAAACTAGTTAATAAACTACATATTGTTTAACATCGTGTTCTGACTGCGTGTTTTATTCTTTTATTTTATTTTATTTACTTGTAAAAAATAATAAAACTTATCTTTCTGATTGAGACTCTGTCTCAGCCGTAAGTATTGAGTTCTGCTACAGAACATTGTATAATCAAAGACACAAATATAACTGGAAAATAAAATAAAATAAATACAACTGAGTCCGAAAACAGAGACACAATTGAGCCACGCTCTGTCCGAAGAAAGAAACACAATTGAGTTGCGCTCTGTCCGAAGAAAGAAACACAATCGAGTCGCGCACTGTCCGAAGAAAGAAACACAATTGAGTTGCGCTGTGTCCGAAGACAGAGACACAATTGAGCCGCGCTCTGTCCGAAGAAAGAAATACATTTGAGTCGTGCTCTGTCCGAAGAAACACAATCGAGTCGCGCTCTGTCCGAAGAAACACAATCGAGTCGCGCTCTGTCCGAAGAAAGAAACACAATTGAATTGCGCTCTGTCCGAAGACAGAGACACAATTGAGTCGCGCTCTGTCCGAAGACAGAGACACAGTTGAGTCGTGCTCTGTCCGAAGAAAGAAACACAGTTGAGTCGTGCTCTGTCCGAAGAAAGAAACACAATTGAGTCGCGCTCTGTTCGAAGACATAGATGCAACTGAGAGATACCAAGAGAAACTTCAGGTGGGAAATCTTAGATTACTCATGCAGAAAATATAATCGTAGCAAATGCAAAATTACTTAAATGTTGCAAACATTTCTGGTAGTAAAGGTAAACAATAATAATTGACAATGCTTCATCTAAAAAAATAAGATAATATTACAGGCAGTAATGCGCAAAGAGTGAAGAGCAACGGGACTACTTTCAGTATACTAATTTACATAAAGAGGCCGAATAAAAATGTCCTTGACAAATGTCTTCGCTTCGTTGAATCGCTTCCGTCTCTCAGAATTCCCGTGTATTCACACTTTCTGTATTCTTGCGAAAGGGGGTATATTTAGCAGTGTTGAAATGCTAGAGTAATAGAAACACAGCGATCAATGGGACTAGTACGTGAAATGGGATTGAACAAGAGAAGAGGTGTCATATGTTCGTAACATGATAAGGTCATTATTGGCCTGTAAATGAAATAGTTGCGTGTTTCCGACTAAAGTTACCGGTCGGCATTCAAGACAAAGCTGCGACTTTTTTTTTGCCCATTGACCAAACTATTATTTTTTTTATTTTATTTACAGGAAGACCATTTCCAGCCTGTAAATGAAAGTGTATATTCATGTTATTTCGAATCTGACACGATATCTTTGGCTACACAGGTCGCCAAATGAACTGAAAATAAATGCATATTTACACTTGTTTATCAAATTACAAGTGTCGGCAAAATAAAATTATTTCTTTCAAGCCTGACACGCAAACACCTGCAAGGTTTTTATTTGGGATGGTAATTTACTAAGCGTAGCTTAAATGTGGCATAAGGCCGAAAGTATGGAGCACCCAGTGAGGATCGAACACACCACACAGTCGTAAATGATATAGCGAGACAATGTGCTTATTTGGTATGACACGCTTATTTTCCAAATAGTTTTCTCCGCGGCACGATTATTTTGTTCCAGGAAACATGCCGTGTCAGAAAACATACACTCTCACTCTTATTTGAACCGGCATGTTTATTATAAGTAGAAAATTTTCCTCCGGTAAGAGTAGTCAGGCCGGCACTTGTGTTTGAGTATCTTCATTCTGCATCTAAAATGGGAGGCCCATGCACGCAGGTAAGTGCAGGTCCCCTCGACACTTCTACTTTGAGGATACCTCAGACGCTAGAGATTAACTGTAGCCCTCTCCTGTATAGTGATTTTCCAAGTGTAGCTTAGATGTATCACAAGGCCGAAAGTAGAGGGTACTCAATGAGGATCGATCTCACTACTCAGTCATAATTGTTCTAGCGAGACAAGCTTGCTATCCATTACACCATCCCGAGGTGCCCCATAACCCACTCCCGTATATGTACTTTCTGGGGAGACAACCTCGTTGAGATCGATTACATTATATTTATTTTAAAAAACAATGAGATTCTAGGGACACAAGTTCGAGTTTAAAGGGGAGTGAACTAGGAGCAAAAATTACTCAAGCCTTCTCCAACACTTCCTCTTTTTGTGTCACTTCAGACGACAGGGAATAACATTGGCGCCCTCCCGAAGAATAGATATTGCCTGGTGGGGGGTCGGGGGAGCGGTCCCTTGCTATTATATTAGGTAAGGATATTTATCCATGTACGCACTTGCATAGAATGTGACATAATGTCGAAGTTTAAACTGAAATTTCAGGCAACCGCCCCCAAAAATTGGTCAAGCTCCCTCAACACTTATTCTACTGGGGACACCTCAGGTCCAGGGTAATTACCCTAACCTCCTTCCGAAGGAGAGGTAATGTTTGAGTGATGGCCCAATGGGGCTCGAGCCTAATATTCAATAACACCCCCTACTTCCGGCTGAGTCAAATAAATGTAAACTGAAAACATGTTTATGTAAATAATAAAGAATGTGTCGTATGCAACCTCTGTGTGTGTGTTGTGTGTGTGTTGTGTGTGTGTGTGTGTGTGTGTGTGTGTGTGTGTGCACGCGCACGCGCGTGTGTATGTAAAATACACACAAGAAAAATGAACTGGGCGATTAAAAAGAATAGTTAAGAAAATGACAAAAGAATTTGAATAAAGGAAAAAGAAAGAATGTGTTTGAGAAATTTTGGTCAAGGTAAGATTTTAGCCTTTTTAGAAAATCCAGTTTGCTGGAGAAAAGTACATGTGACAATTTTCAAGTAACAGGATCTTCACTTATGAATTTATATATCTTGATAGTCATGAGGTTCTACAAAAAGTAACAAAAAGATAACGGGTCTACGTATCCAACAGATGAGTTTAACTCAAGGCGATCCTTATACCGTATAAGGATTACCTTGGTTTAACTGCATGAAATAAGGTATCGGATCTGTCAGGCCTCGAGCTACGACAAGCAATGATAACAAATCGCTAAAATACAGTTCGTCATGAGAAAAAGCAAATTCTATGGTAACTATTACAAGAGTAATACCAGCAATAATACTGCTAACAATAAACTAGTTTCCAGAAAAAAAAAAATAAGGAGACTGGGAGAAGCTGGTTTCACTTAAAAAAAATGGATATAAGAATATGAAATCTGTGTTATCAAATAAGAAAATAAAAGCCAGACTGCGCTTCCCGGCCGAATATGATTCAGACACGTTTTAAAGAGTTGGGATGAGTTCAGATCTGAGCTTGTTAGCAATGCTCCTCAAATGTACCTTCATCGATCTATTCAGTTTTATATTATGCATTTGTTATTAAAAGAATGTTCAAAAATGCCTTGGCTCACTTTTTTTTTTTATTTTGCTTCAAAATGTAGACGTCATGTTTAAACTGAGTCTTTGAATAAGACACGATCGTCGTGTAGGAGACTAAACGCTATTACATGTATCGTTCAACCAAATAAGATTACGTCTTTTTAAGGACCACTTCTGGGACTCCAAACTAAAAACTAAGGCATCACAGCCAGATGATTCTCTAGTCATCTGCTGACATACTTTTATCAATATCTTGACCCAATATCTTGTTCCTTGGTAACAAATGCGTTATTATCAATTTAGCCCAATCAACAACCAATACTTCAATTCATCATTTATCAACTGCTACATCATATCTCTTCACATACAGCTGGCGTGGTTGTCTGGATTTCCGTCCCAGTCGCAGAAATATTAACATTTACGTTTGGTAAGCTGATTTTGTAGGTTCATGCGAATTTGCTGTGTTTTTATGTTTATCATTAATATATTCGCTTAGTAATTTCAAAAAAAGTCAAAAAAAAAAAAAAAAAAAAAAAAAAACGATGAGAGCGAACGGATAACATTTTATACAAATACATTTCCCGGTAAAAATATTTTGTCAGAATGGAATTTGCATTCACTATCACACCAGATCTTCAAGGGAAGCCAAGGTGCGGGGATGACTTGAGGTGAATCACGTGAACTAACACCTGCATTTGATTTTACAAGTGTTTGGTTTGGTTGTTTTTGTTTAGCGGCATATCAACCCGTATGGGTTATTTAATACTGAAATCTAAATATGAAAAGTCAAATTAAATAATTGCTTCAAGAGAATGACATTATTTCATGATTAAATTATAATTACTTAGATGCATTTTTTTAAACAGATAATCTTACAAAATCGAATGAAGAGTGAAAATTTGTTTCTCCTTACAAGAATTTGATCATAGCAAATTGTTATTTAATTTATTTTTAATATTTTGACAATGTATGCCAGGTCTTTAATTTTACTATGCATTGTTGGTCATTTAACTACAAAAATGTATTGCTGGTAATTTTACTATAAAAATGTATTGTTGGTAATTTCACAACGAAAATGCATTTCTGGTATTTTTACAATAAAAATGTATTTTTATACTTTCGCAGTGTTTTCATCTTTGTTTAGGGGTTCACTATTTGCCAATAACTTGGCATAAATTATGAATCGATATAGCCTCCCCCAGCTATGGGTTAAATAGTCGGGCATATATCTGAAAAAAACCATTGTTATCTCAAAAAAATTGTTTCAAAAAATGAATTATTCTTACAATTCAAAATCTTTCGGCTTTATATAATTCACAAAGGGTTCGAATAGCCATAAAAAAAAAGAACAAATCAATCAGAATTATTTATATACAAACAAGCTGTAAGTCCAACGGTTAGCTTTATTCAAAGCGGAAAGGTAGACTTTTTTTTCAACTTTTCTTCTATTCAGTTTAGTATGAAAACGAGTTTTGCACCATGTCGTGCGTTCTTGCACATAGGGTAGGCGTGTTTTTATGGATAGGAAAACAAGGTTATCTCCGTTCACTGACAATCAGTTAAAGATTGAATTTGAAATTACTCATACATCGTACCGTTGAGAAATTATGAAAATTCACTTTAATTTTTCCTCTATTTTCTCTGTTCATTCTTAAAACGAAAGAAATACCAATAAAATAAATTAATATATAAGTAAAGTTAATTTTGATTAATAGTGCTACTGCTGCCGTGTCCCTTTGTTTTTTATTTATTTTTATCTTCATTTTCTAATTTAGAAAAGAAAAGATTTTATTTACCTGACCTAGCAGGACGTGACACAAGGTCTTTTTTTATGTTAACATTCAAGTATATATATTTTAAAGCAACAAAATTGTTTCGTAGTGGGTCGTTTTCATTCTTGAATTCAGCTGAATCCCAAATTGTTTAAATCCATGCTTCAGAATACTGACCGAAATACATTTCGTTGATATTGTTCATAATAACGAAGAAAGAAAAAAAAAAAGAAAGTAGATAAAAAAAAATGAAATAAAATTAACTTGGCTAGTCTCACTTCGTAGATATGAGCCCTACCAAACTGGAGACATACTTAATAGGCAATGCATTTCTTACTTTAATTTTATAAATAATCTTTTAAAAATCCCTAATGACTTGTAGCCGTTATTCAAAGAACACATTTTTATTTCAACTTATTGTTTTCAAATGTTCATTTTAAATAGTTTATTCCGTACAGTATAAGATTTTTTTAGTGGAATGATTCTTTTGAGAAAGAGCAAATTAAATTTAGCCAGACTTAAATTCGGCAAAATCAAAGAAAGTTGCAACCTTAATTCGTCCATTGGAGGGTTGGGGTGAGGAATGTGACTGAGGTACTGTTGAGGAAATATGATATCAGTCATTTATACTGATAATAAATTAAACTAAAAATTCACAGACAGAGAGATACATAAACACATTAACACATAGGAATATATATAAACACACACTCTGCTATAAGTAATTTGATATCCAGGCTATAAAACAATAAAAAATGGAAATGGGGTAATAACCAGACAAACATATTAAAGACTTTGTCCTCACTATTTTATCTTATATGTTTAGAATTTTTTTTAAATAAATGTTTATTTTTATAGTATTATTACAGTTAATATTAAATCACCAAAATGTGATTTTTTTAATTTCATGTACAGAGATTTTTTTAAATTAGATATTTCAATTAAAATAAAGGAATCATTTTAACATCTAAGTTAATACCAAAAGTATATTTTGTTAAAAATAGTAATAAACCCGACAAATATTGATAACCAAGAGTCGCCACTGATATATATATATATATATATATATATATATATATATACGGGTATCCACTAAAAATAACCCTTGAGGTAATAAAAATATATTGGGCTAAATAATAAAATCCATTAATTCTTTGGAAATTGTATTGTTTCGGATATGAAACTTTCGAGAAAATCTGAACTGGCGAATGTGCTTTAAACGCAAATAGAAGCCGAGTGTTTAGATCACACGGTATATATATATATATATATATATATATATATATATATATTGTGTGTGTGTGATTAAAACGAAATTAGCGTTTTCATTCAACAGCCGACAAGAAAGAAGCAGGTCGGAGTTGAAATATAATTTCAAAATAAAATCACACATTGAGAGATTAAACAGGGATTTGGGTTTACACGGGTAATATAATTTCCACAGAGGACATTCTAACAACAACATTCCCACTTTGTTTATTCCTCGTCTCGTTGAAAAGGGACACAGTAGTGTCTGAAAATTCTGAGTTTAAAATCTTTCTCTTCGTCTTCAATTTAGTTAAAAGGCTTATATCTAATAAATATCATCAATCTTATTGCCAATATTTTCATTTTGTTGACTTTTTGTTCCTAAAATTTTATTAAGTGGCCTATTAGATACACACACACATATATATATATATATATATATATATATAAAACACAAATATTAAATATTTCTTACTACAATAAACGTTACTTTATATATATTTAAAATAGGAAAATATCAGTTAGCCGATAGACATCTAAAACTCTCAACATATGTATATTTCATAAAAATGGTAAACGGAGCTTGCCTTTCTGTAAGGACTTCCGTGACCGAAATTGTAATGGCACGTCTATCTAAAAGATGGTTTTCAGGAATGAGGAAAACGGAGATTCCATTCCTGCCGAGAGGTACATTTTCTTTAATAAGCCCTTTGATGATCTCGGCCGGGAGACTGTAATTACACTCCCTGAAAACAAACAGGGTTGTCTACTCTAGCATGTATATTCACTACTGAGTGTGGAATAAGTTCGAAGCCTAATGATGAAAAAAAGTGTTTGCTTATTGATACGCCCTCGTATGTGTGCGTGCGTGGGTGTAGAGGCTGTATAGTTATTTACTCAGTTTGGCTTAGTCAAGCACAAGGCCATATATGAGAATCCTACAATGAGAATCGAACACCTTTACACAGTAGTAGTAATGCCAACTCATGAAGTTACTTTTTTTTTTTTTTTTGTAAGCTTAGTTTAGTATGATACAAGACTACAGTTGTATTATTGATTTGATTTGTTTTTTACGACTTATCCACTTTTTGCGGGTGATTTAAAGCCAACAAATACGTTTAGATTGTAAGAATGTTTTGGAGATAATAAGGATTTACTGATAAATTCCTACTAATTACCCCATACCTGGAGGGAAGATGTGGATTCATATATTCCGCATAGGTAAGTGAATATAACGAACCCGGCAGAATTTGAAACTCGGCACCCCGATTTCCGATTCCGAGCCGTTATCCATTACACCAGCCACACATTCAATCTTGCATCAATCGTATTCCCAAGCGATCACCCATAAAGGTAATGTCTAAACACGGCTTAACTTCAGTGATCGTGCTAGAATCGGTATTTCAACGTGATATGGTCATAAGCCCACTACGTTGTAGGGCACCAAACAAGGTTCGAGCTCACTGAATGGCAAATTGATATGTGAAACATGGCCGATAATCATCACGCTAAGATAGATTCCATCAACATATGTTCAGATGTATAACTTTTTACTTTAACAACCCATATGGTTCCGATGTCATTTTAAACTCACTTCTTTTTTCCATATATTCTCACCGTTTGCTTAAAGATCGTAATTTCTCGATTTCAGATGAAAATCTAGAGATTATCTAATATATTTCAGTGAAATTTTCACTTTCCAAAAGTATAGTTTATAGTACAGATATATGGAGGAAAAAACAGAAAGCGTCAGCTTAAACTGACGCCAGGAGAATATGCGTTTGCGAACAGAATAAACGATAATTTTAAAATGGCACTTAAACTGTTTTTTCTTTTGACATTTGTTTCATTTCAATTTGATGTATGTGAGTAAAAAAAATTCTTTTGTTCACTTTTGTCATCTAAAGTTCAGAACACTAAAATTCCTCTTCTTCCCTTCCCCTTCTTTTCTCCTTCCTCCACATTCTTTTCCTTTCTTCTTTTTCTCCTTCATTTTTTTTATTTCTTTGTTCCTCTTTCCTTTCTTTTCTTCTTCTTTTCTCTTTTTATACCAGTCTTATTGGAGGTGGAGAGGGACTTTTTTTTTACGTGACATTCTTCCGTCACACATGCGTGCACATTTACTGTAAGCACCTCAAGAGAACTAAGCTGGGAATTCGCCCACCTATGTACGCGCATGCGCCGAATTTCTGATTCAGAAGATTTCAGAGAACCCACTTATCAATGGCTTTCGAGACTACAATGGCAAATGTCAATATTAGACAATGTGTCAATATTATGAAAAACAAAATAGTCAATTTTCTTTTCTTTAGTCCTTTTCGTAATTGTCATTTCTAGCTGCTTATTGTGTTTTGGCTGATGGGTTCAAGAAGGGACGTACACACACACACACACATATATATAAGAAATATAGTCTTAAGGTGTGCTATATTTATGGAATAAAGTGCTCAATATCAGAGATAGAGCGTGTGTAAATATAAAAGTGAACATAGAAGTCAACACTTAGAGCGACAGTCTGTTTCATGCTATATGCAATCGTCAGGCCACGTGTGCTGTTATTTTTCTCGGCTATTTATATATATACGGGTTAGTGGTGCATTGTGGGTATTCTATTATGGCGGTTATTTCACCGGAAGTCGTTTGTTTATCTATTTAGGTCAAATTATATTGCTTGTTTTTATTTTTGTTTCTTATTTTATTTATTTATTTATTTATTTATTTATTTATTAACGTAGTAAAAATTTGTTTATATCACTTATTTAACAGTTTTGTTTTGGTTTGGGAATTTAATTAAAGCTATTTGTTCAGTTTTGGGGTTGATTGTTGTAGTTCATTCTAAGTATTAGTATTCATTCTAAGTATTGCGCAATCAAGGAACTCACGACACAATTTACAAAAATAGCGGATGTGGAGGAACAATTGGAACACGTTTAAAACAAATTAACGACATAAAACAGATATTAAAGGGTTTCAAAAAAGTATAAAATAGAAAAAGTTTACTCATAATCCTCCAAATAAAGGAAACGAATAAAATGTCCCTTCTGTCTACATAGGTTCGGCTGAATATATACAGCTTCGAGAACTTGTAGATAGTGGGCTCTATGCACTACAGAAAAGAATGTGTCATCGTACTCGGCGGCACAATCTGGGTTGTCGAATAAGTGCTGTACGATAGACGAATCGTACACAGACAACCAAAGAGTGAAATAAAATTTAGTTTTTGAAATTTGAAATTGTCGTTGTACAAGCGATCTACAGTCCCACAAGCTGGTGTGAATGTGGATCCGTGTTTTGATAAGCGAGACCGGAGTAGGCTTCCCTTCTTGAGTCTTAGGGACATACAATCAAGAAATTGGCCCGGGCATCACCAAACTTTTGCACGTCACTGAATTAGGATACCATTCAAGTAATATGTTTCTTAGAAATATGAGAAGAATTCATAAACTTAACCTTTCATAGAAATGAAAAACATATTATTAACAACTGCCTGGAGTAATGTGGAACATTGAACAAAATTAAGTTATTGAAATAACCAGTGACATTAATGCACAAACCAATTTTGGAGATTAAAAAAACTGAGGCAAGTAATTACCTTATTAAACAAACGATACGTACAAATAATTGGTTTAATTTACGATATGTCAACCTTTTTTTAGTGGGTGATATTTAATGTCGAATTTTTATATGGGATACACATTGCGGATCGAACTCACTACTAACAGGCCACCCAGACTAATATCGGTAACAGTTAACCCCACGCTGAGACGAACCGAATGAACTGCATAGTGTTAAAAGAGAGATGCTGAATGGGTTAAAATACTCAAATATGTCTGAAATCTGTTAATTTTGCGCCTGTTTCCATGACGTCACGCGCACTTCAGCACAAACTACAATACTTGGCTAGTTATTGAACTTAGTGTAACGAGACAGTTACCAAGATTATACTTCGATGAGGGATTTAAATGAAGGAAGGACACTAGCTTTTGTGTGCTTAGCATACGTTGGAAAATCAGAACTTGTTGAGTTGAGATTTTCGGATTATGTATTAAAGATTGTCAATGTTTCTTTCTTTTGTATATAAAGAAGAAAATATATTTTTGTATTAATTCGACTTGTGAGCTTGAAGTCTCTGAAATCACATAATCAAAGTGTAGTAAAAACAGAACCAGTGAATACAATACCAAAGCTTTATTGCACTTTACTCTGACTACTCCTCTACTTACGGATTTAACAGGGTGCTTTTTATACCTCCTAGAGCTTAAGGGGAGGTAACTGATGATTTATCAGTACACAAAGTAAACAGAGTTGATTTGAAAAAAATAGATTTAAAGTAGAAGGGCGCTATAAAAGTCGAAATAAGAAATTCTTACTGTAACCACTTATTATTTTATTTGGCGTCAGATTTTCCATTGTCATCGTGATAAGAGGAGAAAAACGGTGTGTCAACTGGAAAATATGACTAAATCTGTGCTTAGCTAAGTGGCACAGATAGATGTGTTTATTTAATTTTTTTCGAGTTATTCACTGCCTGAAAAACAATTTTATTTTTGTTATTTAATTTTGAGCCGATTTTGAGCTGGAAATGATTCTCTATCGAGCTTTGTTGGTTTTTAATGTCCATTATGTTACAAGCCAGCAGAGTGAAAACTTCCGTTAGGATTTATTTTCTTTCTTTTCTTTTTTTTTTTTTTTTTTTTTTAGACCCTTAGTCATTTGTCCTAATTTAACCGTAAATCGCAGAAAGTAATAAATACTCCAAAATGTCAAAAATTTAAATATTATTTATTAGAAGAAAAATAATTTTAAAAAATAAATTACAAAAAATATAAAAAAGCTTTAGTTATCTATT
Source organism: Acanthosepion lycidas (assembly GCA_963932145.1). NCBI lineage: Eukaryota > Metazoa > Mollusca > Cephalopoda > Sepiida > Sepiidae > Acanthosepion > Acanthosepion lycidas. Next base: position 31,324,540 of record OZ010583.1, on the reverse strand, counting down.
CTTTTTTTCTTTTTTTTAATTCAAATGTTTCTGCGACTCCCAATTTACTGAGATCCCTATTTTAAGAAACGCTGCCATATATTAATCGCTTTATGTTCTTGACATTTTTAAGATGCAGCTGTACACAACCGTGCGCACTTACGAGCATGTATATTTCTATTCTTCCTTTTTTTCTCTCATTCTTTATTTCAAACACACACGCCTACACATAACAAATACCATAACATATTTTAAAATATCCATGTTCCTGGTTTTGTTCATTGAGGCAGGTTTCATACACTACTGGATAGCGTCCATATTTTCACCGTGACAATTCAAGTAACAAACAAAAATATTAACGGTATGCAAACTGACGACTTAAGTCAAAATGTCATCGGGACAAGTCGTAAGTTAGCGTTATTGTTGGTGGTGGGCATAGTCACTCACTGTCGTAAGAAAGACATGACATTTCATACCCAAGATACCAAGTAAATCTCTCTTAAATTTTCATCATTGTCAATGCAACTTCAATACACCAGAAATTTGCCTCGTCGATTTTCAACGAATGCAGGCGCAATAGTCTTTCTGCACCAGTAAATTAAGTGAACAGGGGCTTACTTAAAACAGAAAATTGGGAGCGAAAAGGTCTCGGGTCCTGTCTCTTATATAAGGCCGGTGATTTTCTAGCATGAAGTTGAAAGAATTTTTACTCGGTTATCTCTCTCCAACTTGTAAAATCTTTCATATTTATATTGAATATATCCACTTAAAGAAATTCATTTCCACTTAAAGGTTTTAGATAGTAGAACTTGTTTTGCAAAAGATATAAAGTGTTCGGAAAGTAATTACGTATTTCACTGCTATGAATTATAAGTTAACCAACCAAGACAGAACTAAGGTTTAATGGTAGGAAACTGTATCGAGGATTACTTCATCATCCGATAATGTGTCGTTTATAATGCATTTCAGATTTTAATTGATAAAACTTGCAAGGACTGTATTTAGGTTCATCACGATCTTTCACTTGAACTCTGAACACAACTTCCCACCAGCTACAGCAGTTTTTAAATCAGGAATGCCAAACATACATTTTTACATGGTGATGAAAAATGAGTTTTGCATGTCACCAGAAAATGAAAAAGACAGTGGTTATCAGAAAATCAGGAACTAGTGCCAACACCAAAACTAAAACACCATCCACAGAAGTTCTTGCTTTTTGCTTGTTGGAATATGAAAGGCGTTTAGCTCCATTACGAGTACTGAACAAGGAAAAAAAACATCACTGCAGACGTTTATTGCCGTCAACTTGATCGAGCTAATGAAGCGGTACATCGAAAGACCCCTGTTTTGGTAAACGGAAAAGGAGTTATTCTCTAGTATGACGATGCAACGGTCCATTTTGCAAAGCAATGCCCCCAAATAAGATCATTAGAATAGATGGGTTTTCCATATCATCTACACTCACCAAATTCAGCACCTACAGATCATTTATTTTGATCACGAAAACATTTCATAAGCGCTAGAACATTCAGAAACAAAGAAATTGAAAACAGTCTTTCAAATAGTTTTTCGGCGAAAAACCTATATTTCGTCAGATGTAGAATTAGAGCATTTATCTTCCTGTTGGGCTGCAGTCATTGAAAATGAAAATGATTACGTTTTTGATAATCTTTAATAACATATGTCCGTTTTTAAATCCATTCTGGTAAAACTTAATTACGTTCTGAACAACCTAATACATCACCAAAAAAGAAAATGCCTTTCTTGTTAGACTTGATTGCCACACTTTTGTATAATACTTGTAAAAACTGGTACATATAATTTGTTTATACCTGTTAATTAAATAAAAAGTTAAAACAAACCATCCTTTGTTGAAAAATAGAGACTGAAAACACAGTAGGAAAACTGAATTCTTTCTTTCTACTTTCTTTCTTCCTATCTACTCATATATATATATATATATATATATATATATATATATATATATATATATATATATATATATATATTAATTTGCCCATATTTACCAGTCTGTTAGAACTGCTGAGTGTCCGAACAAATGCCGGTTTGCTACGTTCTTAATTCAAGGTTCAAGTCCTCATGAAAGTCAAGATTGTTATTGAATTTTCTCAATGCAGTTGCTTTTCTTACACAGCTTATAGGTTGAAATAATAATGGTGATTTATTTTGGCAAATAACTAGCGTATAAATCACTTACATCAAACTTGGTATAAAGATAACGAAAAATGAGAATAAACGATAGTCAATTGCTGAAATCTCCTGACGAATGGACTGAACGATTACAAAAAGGTTCCTCTATGAAACTCTGCAATCGATGTGCGGAAAATAACATCAATCAGCTAAGTGACAAATTTTATTTACATTAATCCTAACCCACCCCTCTTTCTCTCTCTCTCTCTGTCTATATATATATATATATATATATATATATATATATATATATAGAGAGAGAGAGAGAGATATGTGAGTGCATGTGTGTTTGAGAGAGAGAAAGAGAGAGTTTTTTCATAAATGTCCAGTTATTCTTTTTCATATCTATCTATTTCAGTCTTTTAATATCTTTTCTCATTTGGATTTAAGATATATTCCCATCTGGCAGACTTTACGATTTTCTAATGCAGAATCAATATATATATATATATATATATATATATATATATACGTGTATGTATGCGTATGTATACGTGAACAATAATGATCAATATATATATATATATATATATATATATACACGCCAGGTACCCGGCGTTGCCCGGGTGTACATGGCTGCAAGTATATAACCGCATCCTCTGTATATCCGCACCCAACTGTCTAGAAATATCTGCCTGCGTGCCCGCTTGCGTGTATCATCTGTTGGTATATTAAGTGACTACCCCCACACCTCATATTTTTACGGGTGTTTGATTGTTCTTAATAAAGGAATTCCATCGATAAAACCATGTTGTGTGGTCGTTGCTCGGTGTTAAATTGTTTCAGTGTTTTAGATATTCAGTAAATTTCCTATGGCCGTAATAACTTTGAAATAGTATGTCATTGTTAATACATCTAATAATCAAACAAAAACAGGGATGAAGGGTCAGAGCTTGATTCAACTGCAGGTGCAAATACATGAACAATCCTCCTCCTTCTTCGCACGTTTACTGTAAAGCTGGGGTGAAGAAGTTCTTCGGGATTTTTTCCCTTTTTACACTTTAATAATTCTTCTCAAACAGTCTTTACATCAAAGGTTGTTCGAACGCCAATTTATGATGGAATCATATGAAGAAACTATTGTCTAAATGGCAAAAGCTGATTTGGGATCTAGTTTGTCACACATTTCGTCCACTTAACTGAAATAATCTAAACCAAATATTCACGCAAGACAATTTGTGTATCATATGTAATTTACATGGCAAATTTGGAAAATATCAGATGAAAAACCAGGGAGTTATGACCGAAAAACGGGATTTTTGAACAGTTTTTCGGGTTTTTATTTTCTTATACGCGAGGAAGCGAGCAGGACTAAAATTTCTTGCATGATGACAATTTTTGCGACATCTTTCAAGAAAATCGGATAAAAAGTGAGGGAGTTATTCAAGTTTTTATTTTAAGTAGTACGAAAAACCCGATTTTTTCACAGTTTTTTACTATTTTTGTGTCAAGCCAATGTTGCGGGAAAACTATCAAACACTCTACATAAACCTCGTAACATGAGCTGATGTTTTGCATTAAGTGCAAAGAACATCCGCTCATCTAGTAAAAACTCTGTCCGCGTGTGACTTTACCTTGTTTTTTTTTTTCAAAAAATCAATCCCACCTTCGGTTTTATCTACTTTTCTAGCAAACCCGGGAAGCCTGGAGATTGAAAACTTGGTCTTGACGTAGCTTAATAGATTTGCAACATGTGTGTAAAATTTCCTTGACATCGATCGAGAAATGTGGATGTACATAACTAGCACACACACAGACAGAGGGAACACATACATTTTCTGTTATATATATATATATATGTGTGTGTGTGTGTGTGCGTGTGCGTATTTATACGTATCTGTATACGTGAACAATAAGGAACAATAATACACATATATATATATATATATATATATATATCAGTGGGGAAGAGTGACTTGGGAACCAGAGTATGCAGTCCATTATGCAGGCTAATCATCAAGGTGGAGAGGAAAAGAGAGAATCTCACTCTGAGCCCCCGAAAAATTATATTATATAAAAATTATATATATATATATATGTGTGTGTGTGTGTTTGTGTGAACAGAAAAACATGAAAAGTTGTAAGAGTCGATCAAATTTTGTAATTAGCACACATTTAATAGCAGAAGCAGACAAAACATATTAAAATGAACAAAAAGTTTCCAAATCCTCAATATAATCGTCTTCTTGCCTTCCTTCTCAATAATGGTATCCCACCTTTGAATGAGGGTATGTATACTTGCCTAGAAGAAGCCTCTGGGATGTGAGTTGCTTGTTTCCCCTTATCATCCTTAGAGGACCGCTGTCCTTCCAGTGCTCTCTTTACAGCCCCAAACATAAAATTGTGAGACTGCCAAATCAAGACTATAAGGCGGATGAGGTCAGGTTGACCAACCACATTAATAATCTGGTTATCCAACAGATGACCTCCACTACAAAACCTATCATTAAAGTCAAGACCTTCTTCCTTTCCATTGTCATTCACTCTACTGATCTATCTACTCACTGTGTTTACATCAAGTGCAGCTTTTTGTAAACATTCATTAACATCTTGTAAATATCTGTAATATATTCTCCTTCCAAAAACAGAAATTCTATAACAGCTCTTTATTTTTAATGTATATCCAGAGGTGCAGTCATTTAGAAAGAAAATTATGGGAAAGAAAAGAGAAGTTGACGTTTTCCCCTAGATTTCTTGGCATTTTATGTTATAAAAAATAAAAAAGTGGAAGGCATTACCCACTTGGAAGATTGCTGCAACACAATCTTTCTATCCCCTTTTTGGTTTCGTATCAAATTCATCTAAGTATATACCCAGACACATATCATATATGCGTGTTGGGTGTACATACGTTTGATGAATGGGTACAACAATATCACGTATAAATGAAAATAAATGTCGCTTAAGTTGATAGGTTGAATTATAACGTCTCTGTTGTCATAAAGTTGACTAAATTAGGTAATTAATTTCCTATTTTCACCTCTGACAGGAAGTTGTAAAGTGGACTGAAAAGAAGCAGAAAAACAGTTGCTTTTATAACGTTAAATTTTTCAACAGGCTCATAACACAAGAGGACATTTCTGCGTGGTGTACGTGTGCGCTTCGTTAAAGAGTCGGTGCAATGGTCTTCTCGCTTAGTAAAATCTTAAGAAATTCATAAGCTCACCATTATTCATTTTTAGCTAGTATTTCTAAAACTCTAATAAGAATAGGGAACAATAAAAGAACAGGAATTAAGAGGACAGAAGATAACGATTGACATTGCACTTAAAGTTTTGAAGAATGAAGAAGCCGGAAGAGTGTACAACAAGCGAGAAGAGCGATAGAAGAAACTATTAGCATAGAACTTACGGTTACATCTAGCCATTTCAACTGTGAAACGATGAGACCTTGTCGCCAATCTAGCACTACCCTTAAATTTATAAAAGCTAGGTACCATAGAGAAAAGTTCATCAAAACAATTGCCATGAAAGTATTATATAGAACAAGCACAGAGAAGCTACGTTACGGCGATGGGAAAGTGACTAAAGTCGAGATGCCAGGTCAGGACCTATAATATTGTAGATTCTTATTTGGATGTTATCAAGACTCTCTAAACATATAGCAGGAGCACCAGACCAGATGTGGCAGCAATATTCAAAGCAAGGAAGAATTTTAGACTTATAAATATGTAAAATAGATTCTGTCGAAAAAAAATGCCTGGCACGACATAGTGAACCAAATTTCTTAGCAGTAAACCTAGTAAATGATTCAATACAATCTATCTTGTTCATGTCAGCGGAAAACGTTATCCCGAGAAAGTGGAATGACTTACACATGGAGGTTAGCATCAGCAATGCTATTGGAAATCAAAGAGGGTTCTCTCAGACGATTAAAAAAAAAGAGTAGTTTCATTTTGGGGGCGTTAAAATTAACAAACTATTCCTTGTCACAGTTAACAACAGACCTTATCGAACTATTAAGACAGAAGTAAATAGTTGTCATCAGCATAATAAAAATAAAGATTTTCCTTGTCTGCCACATTGAAAGAAGCGTATATAATTATAACCATCATTTGTTTGTATTTCTTTCACTTCCCCTACTTATATATGATCAATAAAATCATTTTAGCTTTTAATGGGCGTTAGGATTATATATATATATATATATATATATATATATATATATATATAAAGAGAGTGAGTGAGAGGTGAAAGAAAGACAGAGGCAGACTTGCTTGTTGAATGTCAAGAGAAAATAAGCGAAGTGATTGAAAGCCAAGTAGGAATGGAAAGGCGTCAAAATTGTAGTATATCCTAATTCTTGATGGAGTTGTTTGCAGTCTGGATAGGGAAAGTAGAATATTAATTCTATTTCCTCGTCATCACTTAAGCGCGTGTAGACCAACTAGATCATTATAATCGCTTTCGAATCGACTAGATAGGATACTCATTGGTTGAAACATGGATGCATTTTCGCGCAACATAATGCCATCGATTTAAACTGTTCTCATTTGTCGACAGATATTATCATTGTCTACTATTGAAGGCCATTTCACCACGCCGTCTTTTACCGAAGAAATAACTGCATCTTCTGAATAATAAAGCCAAAGAAATACATAATGGAAGTGGGTAGACTGTATTTTTCCTCACTTACGCATGTACACCAACTCTAAAAATAAAATAAAATAAAATGGCCGTGTGCCACATAGAATGAAAATGGGATGATTCTTAAATATATTTAGAGCTTACAATGAAATGCAGAACTCCTGTGGTGAAATGTTTTTATATACGTGTTTTAACTGTGGCCTCGTTTATCAGTTACTTTTTTTTCATCGTCTACGATTGATAGCCAGATTTCTCATTCCACCAAGGCAGCTTTTAACGGAAGAATAATTACGTATCCCAAATAATAGACACATAGCTTAAACTGATATGTAGAACCCCTGTGGTGAAAGGTTTTTGAGATACACGTTTCAACTATGGCCCCATTTATCAGCCGAATTTTTCATCGTCTACTCCTGATGGCCAGAATGTTTCCCATTCCACCCAAGCAATTTTTAACTGCGCATCACGAATAACAGACATTTAGAACTTACACTGATATATAGAACTCCTGTGATGAACTGTTTTAAAATGTGTTTAAACTTGTATATAGGTTTCTTTTTTTCAGTCTAATTTCCAAGTTTTATTGTTTGCTTTTTATTCAACTGCTAAAACCCATCGTCAAACAAAATTCATGCAAGTAATGCTTAAACATGTTCAACAGTAAATAATGGCTTTACAATGACCCAGCTTAAATATTCCATTTCATGCAACACAAGCGTATTCAGCATATAACGGACATCTCTTCCATTGTCTGTCTTTCGTCCTTCCAATATAATAGCCAGATCATTTTATATTTATATATATATATATATATATATATATATATATATATATATATGTGTGTGTGTGTGTGTGTGTGTGTGTGTGTGTGTGTGTGGTGTATCAAAAATACTTTTACAAACGACGGGTACAGGTTCTGATACCAAAACAAGGTAAAATATCCATAAAACATATGTTCAAAAGGCCAACATTGTACCTCAACACAACAATTTATAACACATATTCCAAATGTCCTCCCTTTACTTCTACACACGCAAGCATCCGTCGGATCATTGACTGGCGGACCCTTTCAGATATCTGGTGCCGAATGGTTTCGCAGGACCCCATGACACGTTAATGAAGTGTCTCTTCATTATTAATGTCTGCTGCATAAACCAATTGTTTCAGTTCAGGTGGTCTCACTGATAAAAATCCAAAGAATTGAATTCGGGGGAATGTGCAAGCCATGGATCCGGTCCTCCTCTACCGATCCATTTTTCATGGTAGATGTCATCAAGTGCATTGCGAACAATGTTACTAAAATGTGCTGGTGCCCCATCATGCATGAATCACATGCGTCTTCGTATTAGCAGGGATACATCCTCTAGCAGGTCTGGAAGCGCGTTCGAAATAAAGTCCCTGTAGAAGACGTGCTGGGAGAATATATGGACTTGCCAAAAAGTCAATACAATTCCAGACCACACATTAATCGTAAACTGACGCTAGTGTCAAGCTTGTATTGTATCATGGGGATTCCGATCCACTCACAAATGTTGGTTGTGTAAATTTGTTATTCCATCTCTTCCAAATGTTGCCTCAACCGTAAATAAGACTGAAGAGACAAACAACGGATTGGCAGTTTTTGCAGTGAAAGATCGACAAAGGTTCTGCCGCGGTGAATGATCAGAGGGCAAAAGACCATGCACACGTTGCAAATGATACGGTTACTGGAGTTGCTCTTGAAGTATCCTCCCTGTGGTACTATGAGATGTACGGCATGCTAGGGCAACTTGACGTGTGCTGATACCTGGATCGTCTCTGACAGCCTATAGAATGTGTTCTTCATGGCCAAGCGTACAAGCGGATCTCGGTCTTCCTTGATCCATAGTTTGTGGTGTCACGGATCCGGTCTCAGCAACGCGACAATAAACAGCAGCAAAGGTTGAATGACTCTGCTGCCTTCAGTCTGGAAACACAATCTGATACAGCCGTGTAACCTCGCGTCCGTTACCATTCTCGCGGACGTATGTAAAAACCATATATTGCTGCTCACGATGAATATCCTACCATTGTTAAACAGAACACTTCTCAGTTAACTCACTACTACACATGTTGAACGTTGAAGAGAGATTAGCCACAATTGTACACGAATGACAAATGTAACGTAGTCTACATGGCAACACAGCGCCATCTATCGTAAACTTTCTTTAAACTTAATAACTCAAAAAAGGATTTGCGGACATATATTTATATGGACTTTTGTCCTTGTTTTAGCATGAGGAACCCGACCCCAAAGTTTGTAAAAGTATTTTTGATACACCCTGTATATATATATATATATATATATATATATATATATATATATATATATATGTATGTATGTATGTATGTATGTGTGTGTGAGAGAGAGAGAGAGAGAGAGAAAAATAAACTATAGTATGCTATATTTATGGATTAAAGTGCTCAATATCAGGGATAGAGCGTATGCAAATATAAAAGTAGAGATTGAAGTTAACACCCAGAGGCGACAGTTTAATCCAAACCAATAAATAAGTAAATAAATTAAATAAATAATAAACAAATTAACAAACCACGATCGCACACATAAACACAAGTAAACGTAGTAACATCCAACGATAAAATAATCTATAATAAATAAAGTTAACAAATAAAACTATAAATAACCAAAAAACTGCATCCAGCTTCACAATTATTTCCACTCAGTAGCCCCTAGAATAATTCAAAGCATTACTGTTACCACCCACCAAAATAACCGTTAGAACAATACAATATACTACCCACAATGCATCACTGACCTGTAAATAGTGGAGCAAAAACACAACGCACATGGCCTGATGAGTGTGCTCAAACATGAAACAGACTGTCGCCTCTGGGTGCTAACTTCAATCTTCATATATATATATATATATATATATATATATATATATATATAGAGAGAGAGAGAGAGGGGGGATATACGAATCAACACTGTATGATATTTGCCAGTTTGACGCTTCAATCTGACCTTCAGTTCCCTTTTAGCGGATTGTATATGTTGCGGGCTGTGTATGTGGGTTAAGAAGGGAATAAGGGAAGTGGTGCACAGGGAAACAGGACATTCCAAATTTCTTCAGTTTAATGGTGAGAATTATTTGTGATCATAATCTCTAGATTGTTTATTCAAGCAGTTTTGGTGGTTAAAGAACGTCTATATGTAAATAGGCTAAGTTTATTTATGCTCATAACCTCTTGATTGTATATATATATATATATATATATATATATATATATATATATTATTTAGGGACTAATTCGTATTACCTAATCTTTAATTTTTGAAAATGAAAAAGCTTTCTTGGAGCTTTCATTTTAGCTGTAATGGAAAGCTAAAGGATTAAATTTACATTTGCAGTAAGCAAAATACTCTGGTTTATTTTTAACAGAAATTATATTGATTGGAATGGATTTTTTGTTTGCTAAAATAGCAGATTTTTTAGTCGTCTTTCAGCGCAATGTAATTCTTTGTATTAAAAAATCTTCCAAAACCAGAATATACTTTTCTGAACTTTATTTGAGTAATATTAGCTGATTTAAAGTATAATTAATCTAATTTTAAACAAATATTATTTACTCTAAGTTTACAATAACACAGAAATGCGTTTTTAAACCAAACAATAGCTGCGTTTTTCACCAATAGTAGCCATGTTTACATGATTGACAATTGTTGACAGATGTTGACAGCATTATTGTTGTTCTACGAAGACTTTATGAGTAAAATATAATTTAAACGACTTTTTTATGTAATTCTTAAATACCCAGTAATCTTAAAAATGTCGGAAAATATTCTCCGTAATCTAATTTTAGGAATGTTGACTTTAAATTTACTATAGTCATGGCTCTTTTTTTCTGATAATGTCGTATATGGTCGCCCATACATTCAAGATGGGCAAGTTTATATACATAAAAAAATTAAGTTATTTTTTAAATCTTGGTGCGTGGTGATTTGTATTAAGCGTTTCAATTTAGTAAATTAGTAAATATAATTTTCATTTAATAACAATATCACCTAACGCAATTAATGTGAAGCATAATTTTAAAAGATTTTATATATAAATTATAATGAAATATTAGAATTCAAATTTTTTTAACAGTGAAAACAATTCTCGCAAAAATTCATTATTCATCAAAAAAATTATTTTCTTAAGACAACAGTTTCCTTAATAAATCTTATTTATAAAAGCCATTAAAAGCTTTTCTAATTAAATAATGTCAGTTTTATTGCATTTTTTATTTTACGATTCGGAGCATATTTTCGGGAAATGAGTAGCAGTTTTTTTTTTTTTAATTGATTTACATGCTCCAGAGTGTTCTGCTTTTAGCTAATAAAATAAATTTTGTAAACAAAATTTAATTTCTTGAAATTCCATGAAATAAATTTTGAAAAATAAAGATAATTTAAATTTGTTTGCCTTTTCCAACAATAAAATTGTTTTCTAAAGCCACTTAAAATAGCGTCATAGTATTCCAACATTTCCAATATTTCACTTTGGAATAAAAGCCACCCCAAAACTATTTGAGCGCTAACTAAGATTAATGAAACTATAATGTGTCGCTAAAGCTGGTGACTTTATTTGATAGACAAATGCTTCAGATTTACAAAATAAATGAATTTATTTAAAGTAAATACACATTTTCTTCATTCCCTATAAAAAAAAAATATATAGTCAGCATCCCCATCATTTTTATCAATGCAAACTTGGTCTCTCACTCGTATTGATGGCCATATTTTTTATCATTATTATTTTTTTTAAATTAGATCTGGATTGGCTTTGAACAGTCTTCGGTTTGGAATAAAACAAAGAAATTCAAAATAATTTAATATTTACAAAAACTATTAAATTAAAAAATCTAAGAACATTTTGTGCGTAATATGATATATATATATATATATATATATATATATATATATATATATATATATAATTGGGTATTTGAGCAGCAATCCTGCTTTTATACAAGTTTTGTTAGAAACAAGTGACAAGGTACTACGGATAAGTTTTTTTATATTTTCCTTGTTAGGAGGCACAGTGGTTAGCGACTCGGATTGAGGAATCGAATTCCAGTCGAATCCATTAAATTCACTTACGTGCTAATACCCTTGGGAAAGGTATTAATTCTCTTCAATTATTGAATTACATGACCCGGCAGCCAACAAGGAAAGTATATATGTATGTATGTATGAGTGTGTGTGTGTATACGAGGATCTCTTAGTAAGTAATGATTTCTTATTGGTTTATCTGTTTGAATAATTTTTTCGTAGGGTTTTTTTACCAAATAAAAATCCTATCATGCAATAGTGAGCAACTATTTTAAATTTTAAAAGCCAAAAACGATCTGGAAAGGAAGTGAATCCGCCATTTTGCTTGCATTATGTTTGAAATAATTACGTATTTCCCAAGTTAGGTTTCATGACCAGGCAAAAATATACGATTTTGAATGCTGTTTTCCCAGGCAAATAAAGATGTTTTTCAACTGGATGTTTAACACAACACAGTCTTCCTTCTGTTATTTCCCTTGCTTTTACCTTTTACCGTACTATACTAAATTTTGTAAGTAAAAACCATCCACTAGTCAAGCTGGAACCAACTCCGATGTTTTCTTCTCTCTTTCAGGCGAGAAGTACAAATGGTGAAAACTTGCATTATGCTTTCTTCTTTTTTTTTTTTTTGTCATTTTTATTCTTCCTGACAAAGATTGTACAGTTAAAAATGCAAGTTGAATTACATTTTTAACCAAGAATGGGTCCACTGCAGAAAATAATTATTCTTGCAATATAAATGAAAATTTGAAATTTTTATGCAATCCACTACCAGTAGAAAACCAAGCAAGTCTCTTTCTCTTTTCTCTCTCTCTCTCTCTCTCTCTCACACACACCACACATACATACACACACACACACAGTCTCTATTAATTTCTCTTTCTCTTTCTCTTGTCTCCTCTCTCCCACCCCCATTTTTTTCCGATGGAGCCATATTTGGTTAAAAATGTAATTCAACTCTGAAACTTGGTCTGTCACTCAGGTCGTTTCTGTCTCTGTCAGTCTTTCAGTCTCTCTATTAGTTTTCTCTCTCTCTCTCTCTCTATCTATCTAGCTAGCTAGCTATCTCATTTCTCTCTCTCTCGACATTTCTCTTTCTCTCGCTCAATTTCTCTCTGCCTCGGTCTCTATTAATTTCTTTCTCGCTCACTCGACCTTTCTCTCGTTCCCCCTCTCTCTCTTTCTCTCTCTCATTTTTTTCTTTTAGTCTCTCTTTCCACCGCGCGCTCTCTCTCTTCCCACACACACACAAAACACACACACACACACACATTCAACTCTCATTCTCTCTCTTTGTTGGTCTCACTTTCGAGTTCTCTCCGTCTCTCTCAGTTTTTCCATTAGTCTTTCCATTAATCTCTCACTCCCTTTCTCACTCCCTATCTATCCCATTTTTAATACTTATGTTTGCCCAGAAATTTAAAAAAAAATTTATTATTCATCAGCAATTTGAAAACAATAACACATTTTTAAAAGATAGCATAATACCCATCAAAATATAGATAAAACTGTAGTATATCATTCAGGCCATGAAATACCATATGGCCTAATCGAATTTAATGTCAACAAATAATTTTTGTTTTAAGAGGATTCTATATTAGGTGACGTCAAGTCACATCATTTAATATAGAGCTCAAAGAATCCACAAAAAAATATCTACGCCCATTCGTTTATTTGTAGAGAGGAAAAACTAAGTAGTTGAAAGATGGAAAAATTAACTCGTTTTGAAAAGTCATGGCAAAAACAAGTGCAAAGGGAAGGAAACATATTCCACTACTGAATAAATCGTTAAACCGCTTTCAGCCTACACATTGAAGAGACGGGAAAAACATTAAAGATCACGCGAAAACTGGTTTACATTGTGATATCTTGAGAGAATTTGAAAATAATGATTTGAAGAACTCTGACAAGTTGGTTGTTAGGGTTAGCACAGAGTAATAACATCACAAAAACTTGCCCACACCAAATAAGCAAACAGGTCGTTATATTTCCTTTGCCATCGATTTATTCGCAAACATGCTTACGTATCTCACAATGCGTGTGTGTGCGATTATGAGGAGAGAAGAAGATATATATATATATATATATATATATATATATATATAAAGAGAGAGAGAGAGAGAAAGCAAGAGCAAATAGTGGAAAATCTGCTTAGTGGCTGATTTAGTTTTATATTTAAAATTGATGTTTGTGACCAACGTTCGGATCCAAGTTTTCACACAGTAAACTATTTTTAAACGCAAATATTTCCGATTCTACTTAAAATCTAAAAATAATAATTTATATCAATTTTTTTCTACTCATTCACTTTTCGATTAGTAGAAAAAACGCTCTAAAATTAAGTCTCATGCGTGTTTTATAGCTTTTTTCCTTTTTTTATTCAGGTATCAAATTTTCTACCATTATAACTGGAGATACCCTCTACACACACGCATAAAACACACACGCACGCACACACACACACATATATATATAAGGAAAGACAAAAGGAAAATTTTTCTATACCAACGCGTTTTGTTCCTAAAGTTCGTCAAAGAACGAAACGCGTTACAAAAATGTTTTCATTTTATTTTTTATTTATATTGTCTTTTACAGATACATTGTCTTAATTCCTTTTTAATCATTTCATTCTAAGCAAGGCGATAATGCCACTAAGACGCAAAGAGGTACCGGGACTGAAAGAGAGTGAAAAATCCAATCCTGTAATCCTCTTGGCCCTTGTACAGGGTAAACATCATAGAATATAAAAAAAGATTGTTTGCTTTGAAAGCCTTATCCTCTAGTAATTACACAAGCTGACTTTTTGTTTCTGCGAAACACAATCTTTGTTATTATTACTATATATATATATATATATATATATATATATATATATATATTTATTATGAAATGGACAAAGTCCGACAATTATTTTAAGACTCGGACATTCAAGCCGGTAAATGTTGTTTAATACTGTTTATTATAAACAGAGCATTTACTTAAATATTTGTATCTATAAAAAGAATGTATAAGCATAAAAATGTCTTTTTATATATATATATATATATATATATATATATATATATATATATATATATATATATAGTACAGTTCAATTTATATTACAAAGAATCATTCATACCAAAAGTAAATTAGTAAAGTTAATGATTTAAAATGGCGAAATTCCTTCGCTAACAAAATTTTAAAGATACATTAACCTACTAATCACTGGATGAATGTTATGATCCTTGTTTTTTTTTTAAATTATAAGCTGTATAAGGTCTTTGTTAAATACGCAAGTACTTTCGACTGTACATTCAGTCATCTTCAGGCATGGAAATTATTTTGTTTATGGTAAAATTCAGATAGCGTCCGAGTTGAAAAAATATAATGCGAATAGAAATATGTTTTTTTTGGGGGGGGGGGGGTAAATGTTTTATTGATAACGGATACAAACTTTTGGAGCGTGCAGTCGCAACGCTAAGGTTGAATTTTTTCTTTTTTTTTTTTTGAAAATTTAAGTGTGTGCCTATTTAAGAAAGACCTTATACAGCTTATAATTTTAAAAAACAAGGATCATAACATTCATCGAGTGATTGGTAGGTTAATAATACATCTTTAAAATTTTGTTAGCGAAGGGATTTCGCCATTTATATCATTAACTTTACTAATTTACTTTTTGTATGAATGACTCATTGTAATATATATATATATATATATATATATGTGTGTGTGAGAAAGAGAGAGAGGTGGGGAAGCTTGTTTGGTAGGGGAAGCTTGTTTGGTAGCGGAAGTAGTTTGCGTATTTCCTTCCGAAGTTACTTGTCAGCGCTCAAGCCGAGATAAAACAACCTAAAAAACAGTCTCTTTTCGTTTCGCGTCACCTAATTTTACTTATGTCTCCCACGTAACCTTGTGTCAGACTAGAGCACTAGACTGACCTGAAAGAACTTGTGACAAACAAGAGAAAAATAAGAAATGAAGACTAGAATATATTCATATTCCTCACACGCTTAATCTTTCTTTTCTCTCCTTTATCGTTCTATTGAATCCAAGCACTCATTCTCTCGGGACATTTTCATCTCTCTCTCTCTACCAATATGCGCGTACAGGAACACACAGTAATAAAATAATGGAGAGGTCGCTAAATAAACAGATAGAATTACGATTCGTAGAAATTCCACGTTGTATCTATGCAATTTAGGAAGCGAACAAACCAATTCATCAAGTATCATAATACAAAAAGCATATTACTTACACGTATAAATGTAGCTGATCTGTTTACTCAATTAGATCCCTATCGACCTATTTATCTGCCTGCTCCTCTCTCTCTCTCTCTCTCTCTCTCTCTCTCTCTCTCTCTCTCTCTCTCTCTCTCTCTCTGAAAAGGATCTAATGAAAATGCTTCCCATTTTAGAATTCTTTCAGAATATAGGTTTCATTCCTGGAAGTATTTGGCTGCAACTCAAATTGAAAATGAGATGGAAATAAGAGCAACGCCGCGCAATACACGTATGCCCTTATACACAGTAATACGGATACATTTTAGTAGACACTATCAAAATATTACGAGAATTCATACCTTTCTAAACACATTTAAGAAGAGAACACAAAACCATTTATCATTTTTATAATAAAAAAAAAAAAGGATATTATTTTCACTTTTAAAGATGGCTTATCCATTTATAAATTCTTGATCGTGAGAGGAAAATGTTCTTATAAGTTTTAATAACTTTCTAAAAAGCAATATGGGTAGGTAACTAACCCACTAACCCTTCTCCCGCCGTCACTAAAAATCTAAATCTTTCATTTCGTTACGGTCTGGCTTTACAAAAATTTATATATAAAATATTACAACCAAATAGACTTTGGAGAATGACGAGGATAATCCAAGCAAACCTCAATGGCATCTCGGCTTCACTCACTCTCCCACCACCGTAATGTTGCTTCCCTGTGCCTTTTCTATAAATATTTTCATGGTAATTGTTCTGATGAGATTTTATCTTTGGTACCTAGGCTTTACGAATTTAAGCGCAGTCCTAGACTGTCTGATAATTGGCTCATCATTTTACAGTTTAAATTGTTAGATGTAACCGTAAGTTCTATATTAATAGTTTCTTCTATCGCTCTCCTCGCTTGTGGAACTTTCTTCCTGCTTCTTGCTTTGATCTCCAAAAAGTTAAATGCAATGTTAATCGTTATTTTCTGTCTTTTTAATTACTGTTTATTTATTGTTCTCTCCTTAATAATGAGTTTCTTTTTCTCATATTATTTCCCACTTGTGTATTAGCGGATTTATTACCTTGCTTAGGGTGAAGTGATTAAAAAAATATTCAATCTTTGTCAAAAGTATGATCTTGGGTCTTATTTGTCATTAATACAAGCAGATTATTTCAATTCCAATAGAATTACTAGTATTTGGACGTGTGCAAGAAATAAGTCAATTATACAGCATAGGTGAGTACAGCATAGGTGAGTACGAACAAGTACACTAGCGTATCAACTACATAAAATGATTGTATACCTTTATTTTATTATGAAGTTTTTTATTGTTTGTATGCTTATATCAGTATTGTCTCTAGACCTTGAGGAGTAGAAAATAAGTCGTTGCGTTTTCGTAGGTGCCGTATAACAAGATATATCGCTTTGAGCCGTTTAAAGCTGAAAAATGGTTATGAAGAACTATTAGGCCAATGAAAAATCTGAAATAAGCACATGATAATATACTAATCTTTAACTAGGAATTATTCCAATTTATCAACATGAGTATAAAGTGTCTTGGCAAGTCATTGTAATTAAATATTAGATTGCTTTTCGACACTAAAATCACAACTAAAATTTACGCTGAAACAAAGACAAAGGTTGTGACTTTGAAGAGGAAGAGGAGATGGCTCGGAATTTTCAGAAACAGTGTTCGAATCATCCAAAAGACGTTTGAACTATTGGGAGTGTTTTAAGTGCAAAGAAAACTGGAAGACCACAAAAGTTAGACAAGAGTTATGAATTAAGTTTGTGAGAGTCTCAGTAGACAATACAAAATTAACAGTGTGGAATGAATGCAATAGTAAAGTTTTAATTAATACAGTACGTTGAGTATTGCGCAAAACAATTTGAACGGTAAAAGCAGTAAAAAATATCATTAATAAAAAAAATCGGAATAGAAGATTGAAGTGGTCATAATAACATCTAACATTGAATGTTGGAAAGTGGCAAAAAATAATTTTAGTGATGAATGCAAAATATTCCAAGAGAATAAAGCGAGAGCAGAAGAAAATTGGTAAAAATTGATGTAATCGTAAACAGCAAAAACTATATTCGTCCATTAGTGTCTAATCTTCTGCTAGACTATGAAGAAGATTTTTTTCCAGCAGCAGCAGCATGACGGTGCTTTTTGCCACACATCACATGCAACAAAAAGCTTTCTTGTGGATGAAGACGTTCAACTTTTGAAAGACTGACCAGCACAAAATCCTGATCTCAATATAATTGAAAACTTGTAGTCGGAAATGAAATAAACGAGTGAGCCAACGAAAATCATGCAATCTCCAAAACCTTTAGGATTACTGCCAAAAAGAAAGGGAAAAAATTCCGAATGACAAAATCTGGACTTTGCTTCATTTAATGCCACATCGAATAGAGGTAATTATTCGAGAACACTAATTAGTAACTCCATAATTTGACATTTTGTGCTTTCTATAATAATAAAGATCACTTTTTACAAAAAAAAAAAAAAAATGAATTTTTAACTAACAAAAGAGCTGAAAGGTGAAATTTTTGCTGATGGTCTAGTATTTTTGCATGGCCTTCTTCCAGCATCACTATGCTTAAGATCAATATCATTAAAATTAACCAAAGTTATTAATTTACCAAGGGGGCCCAAAAGATTTCCATGCCAGATTTTCTTACAAAAGACAATGTTTTTAAAATAAAATTATATTATAGCTTTAAAAACGGACATTTTAAAAGCATATATTAATATATACAAATATGTTAAATGAAAGGGCAAGGATAAGCAATAAAAACAAATTACTCACCTGTAGCAATACGATTTCTCATATATCCTTAGTAGATAAATAAATAGATTCTTTTTCCTTTTAAGTCAATTTAATGACCAGGGTTTCTTAGGAATCTTGTCTTCAAATCATCTTTGAGTAAATTTAATGACCAGTATTTTTTCAAGTATCTTGTCTACAGGCCGCCTTTGATTTGGCAAACATAAAATTTTGTTAGTGATTTTAGATATTCATAAAAGTAGTGTCATTTGAAAAATTAACCACCCAAAAGCTGTATGGGTGGTCTCCTTTTCCGGAACACAAGTGGACGGATAGGGATGGTGGGACCCCAGTCAGTATCCATATAATTCGACAGGAAGTGAGAAAAGGACCAGCAGTAAGTCAGCAGTCACTGAGACGGCCAGGCACCAATTGTAAAGGTCCTTTTCCGTGTCCGGAGGTTAGTAAGATTGCAGGAGTTTCCCTTCTCGAAGCCAAAGGAAGACCTTGCCGATTAAGTGAGAAATCGTATTGTTCGAAACTTCCCGACCTGTGTCTTAAAAAGCATTTGTCGTTATTCTTTGTTGAATTCGATCACAGCCAGTGAGACAAACCTGTGAACATAGCGAGACGGGTATATACGCATATAGCCGACCTTGGATTTCATCACAGCTTGTGCAGTGACGTGAGTAAATGAATCGTCACACACCGTAAAATGATAAAACGAAAAATAAAAAGAAGAAAGAAAAGTAACAGCAAAAAAGCAAAAAACAGCTAACCAGTTATCACTTCTTGTTTTTCAGAGTTCAATCGAGGACAATACATACAAACATGTGCATGACTTTAAATAAAAGGATGGCAGGGAATACTACAAGGGAATCAAGAGTATAAATCACAGACAGATTACATTTAGACCCAGCAATCATTCCTTCTGCTTGCAGAGGGAATGCTGCTTGGACTTAATATAAAGGGTCTTAAGCAATCTCAAATGGTAATCGGAATGCGCTCTTCTGATTGCTGTAAAAAAAAACTCTGATAAAAGACGGGGCACATGTCGGATTATTTAAAATAAAATTGCTATTAACCAACTGCTGGTGATAAATTCGTTTGACTAAAATTATATTTTGAGGAGAAACGTTTTCTTCGTCTGTGGCAGAATGTGCAGCTCACACAACAGAAGAATTTTGTTCGTTTTTATGGACCGATGCATCCTCACGAGTGGCCCAGATTGATGTGGGATGGGCGTTATTTATCGAATAACCATCTCTAGAATTGTTGCCAACCATGGCTATAGAACCAGTCTGTTATGGCAATTAATCCATAGCAGGGAGAAGAATAGATTGATTCCTACCTTTCCCAAGGGTATTTGTGAAAGTAACAAAGTCGAGCGAAATTTGATTCCCCATTCCGAGGCGCTATCCATTACAACAGCTGCACATTCATTCTTATATTTATATGAACAATATACCGTATGAGCTTCAGCTTAAATATCAATACTTATTTATAATATTGATAACAACTTATTTGTGGATTCCAGCATTCATTGTGCAAACAAAATGAGTGCAGCATTGTTTTATTTCGAAATATCTCATATAACATTATATATATATATATATATATATATATATATATATATGAGAGAGAGAGAGAGAGAGATATGATTAACACAGAAACCCCATATACGTAAATAATAGTTTAATATTTTACAAGATAATATTGGCTCCTTAACCTTAATCAGTCTTTCAATCATTGATTTTGTTTATTTTTTCCACTGTTTCATCTTTAACATTACTTGCAGCAGTTTTATTGCTTCCCAGAGATCATTGCTTGAATATTTTTTCCATTCCATATGAATTTTTTTAATTAACAGACCACAATTTTTCCTTTGGATTAATTACTAGATAATTAAATACTAGAATTTGATGTTTGTGAAACTTTTTTGGTAAAGTCGCTAAGAATCTGCTGTACAAAATGTGAAGTGGTATTATTTTGAATGAATGTACACTTTAAGTGAAATCTTCCTAGTTGTGACCTCTATTCGAGAAATTACAATAATTTTCTGGATTTATCTAAGCACTATCAACACCTTTAAAGGGCCCTATAATTTTAATGCCTTCAAAATACAAGCCAAAATATTGGTTCACCTTTCCTCCAGTTGTTTTCAAAGTCGCATTGGTTGACCATTTCGATAAGACCCCACCCTCAAGCTAAGCCATCACGTCCTCCTAATGTAGCTATACATCCACCAATAAAATTACTGTTGAGAAATGAGTTTTCATGTTGTTATTATTATTTAATCATTTGCATATCCACACCAGATGTCTGACGGTTATGGCTACAAATCAAGTGATAATGAGTTAACTCAGACCTTCAGCACCTTCCTCAGTATCTTCACAAATGCTAGAACTGATAACTCTTTTTTAGTCGAATCACTATTTTCTCTCGGGCAAAATTAGCATCGGCATAACAGAAACCTGCGAATTCCTGACCGATATCAGTAAAAACTGCGGACTCCTACAAGTAATGTAAGAACGAAACCGTTAAAGACTGACGAAGGTAATCACCAGCTGCTTCAGTTTTCCAGACAAGATATTGGCATCTTTTTTTTCTTTTGTTCTCACCTGCGAACACTCCTACGTCCACAGTCTGTAAGACTTTCTTTTCCTTATTTGCAACAACCAGTTTTCCTCTTCTTGTTTTGATCTGTATGGATCTCAGTTTCCCAGAGTATTACACTTGTTTTTATTTTCCAAGTCAGCCTCTGGTTTATACTGATACCATTTCTTTTAACATGGTCGAACCCAAGCAAATTTACACAATTCCCAGTTTATGACTGTGTCTGTTGTAAGCGTAAAAAATTCCTCCTTGGAGATATTTCTAACGCATGCCTTATCATCTCTCAGTTGCGTCTCTGTCTTTGGGCTCAGGGGCTTTCTCAGTTGCCCCTCTGTCATTTGATAGAGGGGCAACTGAGAAAATAATACTGAGCGGTGCCCAGCCCTGGGGAACAGCTGCCCGAGGCCGCGTCCTCCCATTGCACCAGATGGAAGGATCGGTGCTCGCACCGAATCCAGCGCAACCGACGGTTGCGGGGGCTGTGGGCAATTTTTGTCCTTGTCCCGGGCGTACGCGCTCGGCTCCCCACCTAAAAAAGACCTTGTATCACATCTCGTCCAAGTGGGGGGGAAGGAGTTAATACTGTGTCTACTCTGTTGTATCCGCTTTTTATATTCCTTTTTGAGTTTTAATGACTGTCATATCTGGTGATTCTTAGTGAAGATCAGATAATAGCAAGTCCACTCAATACTCCAATACTGTTCTGTGTATTAATACTGTCAACTGGATAGTTTCAATTCTTTCTTGAATTTCGTATTCTTCGATCTTGTTCACAAACTTGTCAATAACGACAATTATAACTATCAACATCATATTCCACAGCTTATTTCCCTTCTCTCGAAAGGTTCGGATATATATTCCAGTGATTTTTTTTTATTTCGGTTTTGCTCTGTGGTCTGCTGAAACAGACAGCTGGCAAATCTTTCCTTTATTTCAGACTAGCAGTAGAGCCCGGCAACAGTAATGTAACAGTAAGAGATAGATCAAGTATAGACCATCATAAAGACTGAAAAATAAAATTGACAAAGATTATTGTTTAAGATTGATGGACACGCATGTCTTAATTAGTTTTTTTTTTTTTTTTTTTTTTTGTTGTTGTTTTACGAACTGGTCAAACCTAGACTCAAACAAAAACATTGTTTTCAATCATTATGAGTCTACCGATCGAATAGAATTTTATTATAAACAATTGTCTTGTAAATGGAATTTTTAAAGCATTCTGAATGTAAAAATAAAGAAAAAAGTGTGCAAGACAATAAGAAGCACTACCTGCCAAAAAAAAAAAAAAAAAAAGTGAAATTTTGTTGAAATCGGTTGAAAAATGTAGGAAATCCGATCCCATATATAAACGAACACACACACACACAAACAACCTGGGTTTTATAATAAGTATAACTCGATATGAGTTGTCCCCCTTTCATTCTCGTGATGCCTCTTAATCGTGTTTTCAAATTGATTTCGTGCAAAAACAATTGTGTTTTTCCAATTTTTGGCGCTGTTAGAACCACCGCAAGGTAATTTTACGTAGTCCTGTGAAGTATTGTTGAAATCGGTTGAAAAATATAGGAAATCCGATCCAATATATAAACGTACGCACACACACACACACACACAATCTGCGTTTTATAATAAGTAAGATGACTAACTCTAGTTTTCTTATCTGGATTGAGTAGTCTGCTCAAATGCCCTTTGATCCAAAGAATGTTGCTTTCTTATTTTCTAGAACAGATTCCTGCTCAGGAATATAGCATTGATTTGAATGACCGAATATAATCATTTGCAGAGTTCCCTATTTACCACACTTCCCATCCAATCATGTCTGTTTTTGCACTCCTTCTAAGCAAATATATTCGCGCCTACTTCTTCTTCTTCTTCTGATAGCAACAACAGTAACAACGGCAATAATAATAATTTTAATTTGTGAATGAAGCTATTATAAAAAGCGTGCCTGCTCGGAACAGTAAGGATATTTTGAAAAGTATTGGATACAGCTTGTCAGTGAAAAGAAATAAGAGGTTTATTGACGAGTACTGACCAGAAAATAAACTTACTACCAGCAACCAACATCATATGTTGTGAATTTAATGTGAAATTGATAATAATAATGATAATAATCGAGAAATTGTCCAAATACAAGGAGCTGGAGATCGAGATTAACAGGATGTGGAGGATGAAAAATGAGATTGTACCAATACTAATCGGAGCTCTGGGACTCGTGAGAAAAGGAATGGACACTATTACTAACAGTGTCTCAGGTAACATCAACATACAAGTTGCCCAGAAAATCGCCCTACTAGGAATATCCGATATACTAAGAAAAGTGCTATCAATTAAATAACAATTTTCCTATAGGGCCTAAGGACCACAGTTTGGACCCGGCTCTACAGAATACAAAACAGGAAATATAACATACATAAATTATAATAATATTCTGTATATTAATGCAATAGTGCTTATCTACCTTCTTACAATTTGCGTCAGTTTAAAAAAGTCTTCACCTTTGAAAATTCACATGGGGTAAAGGAGTAATATAACTCAAGACAATAAACAAGTCTTTATTTTCGTTGCCATCTCTTTCTATTTCTTTTCACTCGCTTTCTGATTTACTCTCGACTTTCCTCCTTGATACCTTCTTTCCTTCTTCCTCCTCTTTTTGGGTTTTTTTTTCCAATTCTATTGTGAATAGGGCAAGAACATTGAGTGATGGCAAAGAAGTAAAAATTACTTATAGCAAAAAGAAAACAGGAAATTGCGAAGAGCCATGATCTCCCACGCCTATAAAAGCGTATAAAAGAATGATATTAACAGTAGATGTCTATAGCGTGTTGTTGTTGCTGTTGTTGTTGAACATTTTTCACAGAAGCACGCATATAATATTGCACTAATTCGAGGCCGAAGTGCCGGGATGCGACACATTCATCCTGGGCAAAGAGCGCAGATAATTTGATCCTTGGCAGAATTGCCAGCCCATACATAAATAATCTTATCATTTTTACGGCTACTATGCTAGCTACAACAACAACAACAACAATAATAATAATAATAATATTTATTGTTGATGCAATTCGCTTCGTTGATTTCAATTGAATTCGCTTTATTCTTTCTTTGTTACTATGTCGGTTAGGATGACTAATAATACAACTTTACAAGTAATGTTCACACTAAGTATCGAGAACATACTTTTGAAATTTTGTCATTTTGTTTTGTTTTTACACTCATCGACAAAAATTGCATTCTATTCTCTTCCTTCAATGATTTAAATGAAAAGAAAATATTCTCTCAAGCAAAGAAAAACTGGACGTGGTTCTTGTTTAAAAACAAAAAGAAGAAAAAAAATCTCTCCATTGAAACAATCTGTACGATATTATTCTTAGTATAGGCACCTAATACAAAGACGTCTTAATAACCGGTGGGGATCTCAATATGCAATAAACGCGAAATCTGAAAATCATTTGAAGCAGGCCTGTGAGACTACTCAGTGTGATATTCTCAGAATTCCCACAGATTTTCGGCATTAAGCCGAAATTTAATTTTCTTGGAAGCTTCCTGCTTCAGTAATTATCTTTTTCAAGAATGTATTGTAATTTTTCTCTACCTTTTCCAATAATTTATTCTTACAACAAAAATATATTTTTATACTTTAATAACATTTTGACCCTGGTTTGGAGGTTCACTATTTGTCCATAGCTTGGACCTAAACAGAAGTTAACACCTAAGGTACGGGTAAACCTGGGAACAACGGCAAATAAGAGGTGGTTCCACGCTCCTCAAAACCTCCCAATCAGAGGCCTTGCTGCCGGATGTAATTTATCATCATACACAGGACATTCTTCTAAAGTCTTCTCATTTTCTTTCACTCCCATTAACCTCTTTTGTCTTAGTGACATTATCGCCTTGCTTGGGAGTGAATTGATTAAAAAAAAAAAAAAAAGTGAATATCACTCATACTCAGTAATTTACTCTAAAAAAATTTTTTTTTTTTAATTGTGCAAGCCTGATTTAAAGGGACAAAAAGTGCGAAAATAATAAACAAGGTTATCTCATACTGAAAAATAAATAAATAAAATCTATGAAAAAAGTACTTAGATATCACTACCGTCTGCAACTAAAGTTTCATGTGGACGTAAAGCTTGTATATTACTTTTTACAGCCTGACCTAAGGATTGTGTAACAATAACATTATCACCTTTACGCTACATGAAACTTTTAGTCGCGGACGGTGGTGATAGTTTAATACTGTTTTTCGTATATTCTATGTCTGTTTTTTGTAAATATTGCATTTGTAGTGTCCATAAATTTTACTTTTTGTACACACACACAAACATATATATATATATATATATATATATATATATATATATATATATATATATATATATATATATATATATATATATAGAGAGAGAGAGAGAGAGAGAGAGAATAAACTATTAGGTTGGTGCAAAAATAATGACGTAATAATGTCGTTTTTTGACGTATTTTTAACGTCAAAAAACGACATTATTACGTCATTATTTTTGCACCAACCTAATAGCTATATATTAAATTTAAACTGTGTGTTAATAATTACCAAGCTCGTCTATTAACTGTTACAACTATATTTTGACATCTATCTTCACTGGGCGACTAATTTAATTTTAATAAATGTATAGTCTCTTTCACCGTGACGGAATGGTGGGTAAAATAACCGATCAGATCACCACGCCTATTTTAGCAGTATCTCAGAATTCCCACAGATTTTAGCAGTGCCGTGATCTGTTACATTTCAATTCTTTATCGGATCAACATTTTACCAAGGTATTTTTTAACAGTTCTAAGTATGCTGATGACTATGGATACCAGTTTTACTCTCATGTTCTACCGTTTTTGTAGTTCTTGAGTAATGTCTTCAACAATATTTCTCTGTAATTCGCTGGAACTGACAGTTCCACAATTTGACATCGTTTCATTTCTTGGTTCACTGATCTTGAACTGGGTTCCCAAAGTTTTTGCTTTTCTTATTCTCTCGGACAGTTTTGTATTTGTTTCTTTTTGTTGTGTTGTGATGTCTGAATGTCGATTTCAGACGAACGCCGCAAACATTAAAATTGAAGAAATGACACAGGCCAAAACAAAGATAACGAGAACAAAGAGTTTAGATAAAATATGCCAAAATTTGTTATTAGCAAAATAAAGGAAGTACAATCAAGGAATCCAGATGTTTTAAAAGCCCTGGATGGTCGTGCTGGTAGGTTAACCGTTGGTATTAGAGGCTTCGACAGTTTATGATGACCGGAGAAGCTTGAGTAGTGCCGAAGGTTGGTAAACAGTTGGTGTATTGGGTTGGTATTGGCTGGCAGTCGTAGCCGATGGCAGAAGGTAATTGGTAACCAGAAGATGAAGACGAAACCGCTTGGGAGGTGTCGAAGGACGTTAGGCAGTCAGTGAAGGTCTATAGACAGTCGTCGGCGGGTTGAGCTGATAATAGCAGGCAGTCTTAGCCGAGAGTAGGTGATTGAAACCACGGTGATCCGTGAGATGATGGGAAGCAGGGAATGAAACCTGAATCGCCGAGTGGATTGGTAGAAGACATGGTCGGCGGGAGTCAGTTGGTCTCTGGTGATCATTGCTGGTCGTTGGTGATTGCTGGTCGCCCTTGGTGATCACTGCTCGTCGTCGCTGGTCCGGATACTACCCAATCATCTTCGCTCCCTCAAGTGGATATCTACCCGTAGCCTCCTCACCGAGGCGGGATGTAACACAAGCTCAGAGTTTAACATGGGGAACCCAGGTGCGAATGCTCAGGCCACTGATCAAAACTGGTCTTAGCTTGTCATTTCAGTGTGGCAAAAATGTCCACCGCGAGTGGGTATCTACCCGTAGCCTCCCCACTGAGGCGGGATGCAACACAAGGTCAGAGTTTAACGTGGGGAACCCGAGCGCAAACGCTCAGGCCACTAATCAAATTTTCCTAGAACCCGTAAAAAGTAATTGTAAAGATTAATTATTCACCAAAAAAGCTTCTTTTTTAAGACTATAGTATCTATATCTTATTCAAAAAAGCAACTAAAAGCTTTTCTAATTAAATAATATCTTAGTTTTATTGCATTTTTTTTATATATCTTACGATTCAAAGCAGATTATTTTCTGTTATTGGGGGCCCTGTTTGACAAAAACACCTGATGATTTAAATTCTCCAAGTTGTTCTTATAAATAATATAAATATTAAGCACTACAAAGACGAATTTCTGGAAATTTCATAAAATTAAATAAGTTTGGTAACAGATGTAAAAAAATATATTTTTACCAAGAATTTCTAAAAAAAGAAAGATTCAATCTTCCTCTCTCTCGCTCTCTCTCTCGCTCTCTCTCTCTCTCTCTCAACATATACTTTGTCAATTTTTTTTCTTTCATATAAATGGATCTAATTCTTTTATTCGAGGTTGTCATTAATAGCAAATTAATAATTCCGTTTCTTTTTCAGATAATCTATTTATTTTCGAAATTTTTCCTTTTTTTTTTCTCATATTTTGCATTTTATTGTAGACTTACCACTCCCAAACGCCAACAAAAAAATCTGTAAATGATGTCAAAAATGAATTTGTAAGGAATTTAGAAAGTATGAGGTCAGCTATATGCATTATTATAGTTTCGTAAAAATGTAATGTACATGTATTGCTTCATTTTATGATTGCACTAGCTATACGGAATACCGTCATTACCGATTTGGTATTGAGCTACACTGTATAAAAAATTTATTATATTTTAGTACTGTTGTAATAGCCCAATGGGTAGATGGACCAATACCATTTATATTATTATATTTTCAACGCACAGGTTTCAAGTAAACAACAAAATTCCAAATGTGAATCAACAAGTATATATTGAAATAACATACAAGGACAAAACATGCAATAAAATTGTATTCAATGTATAGATTAAGGGAAAGAAGTTGTTCTCCGTTAACTGTATTTTGATTTGTAATTGATTGTTCGAAGAAAGTTCTCTTGAGAGAAAAATGTTCAGGAATCAATATTAGAACAAGGTCTGTTATAATAGATAACACAAGAATACAACTGATCAAAAATGTGTTGTGTTATAGAATGGTTCGAAATTAACAGAGTCCTGGCTGATTGAGCTTGGCTAAGTCACAGAGAGAAATGTAGGTTTATATTTCAAAATTCTGTGTCTATGTGTGTGTTTTAAATGTTATGAGCAAGATCTTAGACTTGTGTGGACAAGCGAAATTTACTGGATCTTACTGACGACTTGTGAAAAAGGCGCCTCTTTTAAGGAAAAAGGGTAGGCTCCCATGGAAGCGCCGGAAAAGTTAATCTTGCATTAAAAATATGTGATTGGTTAAAAATTAACCAATCACTACATTCGTACTAACAAAGCAGGCAAGCAAGCGCAAAACCAAAGAATTTAAAGAAACGACTGCGATGGCTAAATTGTCCTATAGAAAGGTAGTAGTGATTTATTAGCCAAACGCAGACGAATAAAATGTGGGCGTGGAAAAACATACCAATCGCTACACTGTAAAATAAAGTTAATCATTAGTTAAAAGTGTAAATAAATAAATATTATAATCGTTTAGGATTGTATTTTACAGGTACTTTTGAGAAAAATGTATTTTAAAGAAGCCAGATGCTTTGTAAAAAATTTTTACGCGTGTCAGTGAAAATTTCTATTTGTTAAAGAACCACCAAAATTATTTCTTGTTTGTGAATTGTTGCGAATTCACCTTTTGAATTTGAAAAAAAAAAATTTTATTGTATTTACTGACCTATCAAAGACGTAGTACTTTACTCTCCTACTATGTACCTTTTTTTAAATTTTTATATTGAAATTTGTTCATTCTAATGCATATCAATATATTCAGCTTCCAGATGGTTGATTGCCAAAATATTAATGGAGATTGAGAATATACCTTTAAACTCTGGTAATAAAAGTCTGGGTCACTTTTAGTAACGTCCTTACAGCCTATTAAAAACTAAAACACATATGGGCACCTCGGAGTGGTGAATGGTTAACAAGCTTATCTCGCTAGATCAGTTACGACTGAATAGTGAATTCTATCCTCACTAGGTGCTCCATACTTTCGGCCTTGTGCCACATCTAAGCTACGCTTAGAAAATAACCACATTAAAAAAAGAAAAAGCATAACAAACTGCAGCAATTTTAATTCAATCCGCTTAAAATATTACCAGGCAGCAAGAACTTTTCTTAAAATAACAAACTTTCCCAGGTTTCTAAGAGAAATTAAACAGATTACAAAAATATAATTTATAACCATAACAAACAGCAGTCTTACTATTTTTTTAAAAATTAACTGTTTTTTTTAATTCAAGGTTTTATTTATAAAAAAAAAAAATATAGGAAAAAAAATGAAATTTCGGCATTAAATGACCTAAAGGGTTGATATGCCTTAAAACAAACAAAACCTAAACAAATCTTTATTTTATATTTTTAGTATTGTAAGCAATAAGAAATCATTTTGTAAACGAACCTGACACGCAGGAGTGGCACTGTGTGTGTGGGGGGGGGGTGCCTGTGGGTGTGTGTGTGTGTGTGTAAATAGAGAGAGAGAGAGAGATTTTATGCTTCGGTTTTATTTGTAAGTTGGGTGGGCGTCAAAAGAAAGAGCTAATTCATATAGAATTGAGTCAAGTATCAAATTATGCGAGTCCACCATTGTATGGCATAATTTATTGTCATGTGACTTGGTAAATTATAAACGATAAATCTTGCTTAGGAATGGAATATGAATATACACTGTGATTAGTTTCCTTAGAATACACTCATGTATGCATAATAAGAAAGTAGTTATGAAAATCAGACTTTCTTCTCATTAACATTCTTATTAATAAAACAGAAACAACAAGTTTTTAAGAAAATAGAAACAACAGTTTTATTTTGTTAATAGAATGAATTGCACTTCCATTTTTTTAGAGTTACTTTCTCTTTTAATGATTCAAAGTTACCTGAATGGTTAATTTATTTGATAGCGATAGATCAGAGTTAAAATGAAATAGATCTGAACAAGAGAAAAATATACTTTTACACACACACAAATATATATATATATATATATATATATATATATATATGAATGTATGTATTTGTGTATGCATAAGTGACGTTACTTATACCAGAGATAAAACGTCGCATTGAAATGTTGGGTTTGTGCTTGTTTTAGTTTAGTAAGACGAGCTTAGGTATCTTTGGATGATAAAAACTTAGAAAAATGAAGGCAAAACATGGTTGCGATTAATAAAATATCATCCAAAGATAAAAAGGCTCCATGGCTTACTACCACCCATATATATATATATATATATATATATATATATATATATATATATAGCAAAGTCGTTCTAAAAGTAAAGCTCAGTTGTGTTGGCCCAACGACGTCAGAGGCAGATGTTGGCTGCATGAGAGTTGAGGCTGAATCATCTCGCCAATAACCGATAATTTGTTCTGGCAAAAATGGTGTCTGACATGAAAGTACAAAAAAAATTGAACCCATTGGTATTCATTGATGCTCGCTGAGCGTTTACGAAGTCCAAAACATGGATACAAAATCGGCGATAGATGGTATGTTTCAGCAGTAGAGACAGCGATATGCGAGATAAGCCATGTTTACGGTTGTTCATCGCTGGCGAAAGTGCATAGCCAACAGCGGTAACTATGAGATAAAGCAGTGTTTTGAAGTTGAAAACCAGCTCTATGCAATGGCGTTACTCTGCTCACGCCATCTGTTGTTTCCATGAAAATAAATAGGGAACATTACTTTCGGAGCGTCCCACGTACATACATCGGTGTATAGAAAGTTTCTCGACCGGAAATGTTTGAAAATAAATTCTTGTACTTGATTATTTGGTCAGGCTGATAACTTTTCAGCACCCACCTCGTATGTGTGATTGTGCGTACGCACGTGTGTGTGTGTTGTTGCTGTGTTTTCTGCACCCACCTCGTATGTTGTGAGTGTGCGCACGCGTGTGTGTGTACGCGTGCAAGCGTAGCAGGTAATTTACACGTGAAGTTATTCCAAAAAATATTATTCACCCGAGGTCTGCAGGTATGTAAAATACTTTAAAATATTGAGCAAATTGCTTTTTTACGGTCCCATTGACCATAGAGATTGGTGTAAATTAATTTATATATATAGTAATTGTTAAATTTTTTTTGTTTTTTGTTTTTTTTATCCGACATTATTATTTCTTATGATTTATTGAAATTATTACGAGTCTTTCGGAGTAAAAGTCCCAACACACACACACACACTTTACAACGATCCCTAAGAGTGGCCGAAAATGGCCCGCTCAGAAGGTCACTTACTGAAACTGCTTCGTTCCGATCTGCGTGCCATATCTGAATCATTTCTTCCTCTTTTCCACGTTGACTTTCAATGAGTAGCACGTACAAAAAACTGCTCTCGGAGAAAAAAAAACTTCACCAACAGATCTGTGGAACGTGGGAGTATAACACCTATTTCACGTGAAGAAATATCCTCTCAATCCTCAGGAAGACTGAACTCTGAGACATTGCCACGCCACCACCACAGCAACAAGAAATCACAAGATCTCAAAGAACTGTTAACAGGGCGTTTCTTTTCTGCGACAAGATAAGCCCGCAAAATATCATTTTTTGCAACACCATTATTGTAAACCTTTTTCCTTTCTCCTTTCTTCTCATTCTTCTGTTATACTCATAAAAGGTCTGAACCTCAAAGATTTGGTTTCGTTCTTTTTTCTCACGTCGTGTCACATCACTGAATTATTGCTTTTTTTTTTTTCTTTCTGCAGCGGTAATTACTTATCTTTTCGAACAAACTTAAACGGCTGAAATACCAACAGATTATAAATGTTATTTTTAGTGAGTACACGTGTTTAAGTTTCTCTCCCTGCTTTTTTTTCTTAAACGGCGAAATTAATAACAGGTCGCCTAGACCGAGAAATCCTAATTCGGGAGAAACATTTTTCGTTAGTAGGGTCTTGGCCGACTGTTATTATTTTCAATTTTTAATAATAAAAACAACAGTCATCGCATCTCAAATATATGTACCCACTAAAAATGACATTTACAGAAATAAGAATATATATATATATATATATATATATATATATATATATATATATATATACACACAAAGTTTGTGTTGCAGATTTTAGAAAAATACGATGATATCGGGGTATGTATGAGTTAAAATTTATCGGTCTATGACATATGGAAAGGGTCTGTCTGGAAACAGACGCCTCCACGTTATAAAACAACCTTTGATCATAAACTAGAATACAGTAAAGACAGTCTACTTATACGAGAAAGAAACGTTTATTTGTATATAAGTCAATCAACTTGCTACAAAGAGTAATCGCCATAATTGTCCAAGCATATAGAACCGAACTCGGAAATATTGCTTTGAAAGAGAGATAGCAAAGTTCTTACTTTCAAGATGAATGTTATATCGACTGTTTCCTGAAAATGGAGCGGAAAGAAAATAACCCTCATCCCTCTGACAAGGGCCGATAATTGATATCGGTGTAAAGATAAAGGAGTTAGCAAGATTGTACTATACCAAGCTTTCAAGTGAAGAGCGCTCGCCTTTAAAAATTGTATTCGAAATTCTGGAATTTTTATAGATTTGTAGTGGATGGGTTAATTATGTGGTAATATTTGTTGAGAATAAGTTGCGTGTCAATTAACTATTTCCACTAACATCAAAATAAAATACAAAATTCAACTGAATTGTTTTAAAACGTAACAATTAGATTTATTTAGGTTGGTGTACAACATGCAAAGAAAAGGTAGGACAGAGTCGTATCCCTTTGATTTGGAAATATTTGTACTAGAGTTCATATTACGAACAAGACATATTTAATTAGAAACTAATAAAACATTCAAAACAATGTACAAGCAGAATATTTGGTATATGTTATGTTGGCAAATATGTATGATGTTTTAGGTTTCAGAATGTCTTTCTTGTAATCGTTCGTTAATGTTAATATTAAAGTTGTTAATATTAAGTGTCTTTTAAACAGAAAGTTCTTAAGAAGTAATTTACCTTTTACTGTAATATTGAACTTGTAATTCAGAAGAATAAAGTTTGGAATTGTGAGTTCTAAAGTTGATAAAAGTTCAGGAGTGATTTCAGAGTTCATGAATGTTGGTAATCGTCTTAAAAACGTCTTGTCAGCAATGACTAAGACGGAAGTTGGCGAAGGTTACATCTTGAGACGTGCGAGAGAGATGAATGAAAATTATTAATCCTTTCTCTTTCTCAAAAGTTCACACGTGTTTTTGCTTTTATACTGGTTAAGTGGAGCCCAGCACATGAGCGGGAAAACAGATTGGTCGCATGCAGGCGGTTTGATTAGTTGGAACTGACTAATCAGCAAGCGAGATTAAAGGTGAATGACCAATGAATACTTGTTATATTGTATGAAAGTAGAATTTTGCTTATCAGATAGGAAGAGTGCATTTCCTAAAAAGAGGTAAGGCTGGTTGTGTTGTG
Source organism: Acanthosepion lycidas (assembly GCA_963932145.1). Taxonomy (NCBI): domain Eukaryota; kingdom Metazoa; phylum Mollusca; class Cephalopoda; order Sepiida; family Sepiidae; genus Acanthosepion; species Acanthosepion lycidas. Next base: position 31,290,607 of record OZ010583.1, on the reverse strand, counting down.
GAAGATTCCACAGATTCGAACAATGACTACTGGTCCCAGTAGGAAATATGCTGAATTCAAAACCTGACCCAGTAGAAAATATTCTGAATTCAAAACCTGTGACAGCTGGACCCGACGCAAAGGGCTGTCCGCCGGTGGTGAAATTTAATAACTAAAAAAGCAAAAATTCCGTGACGAACGTAACTGAACCGTCATCTCACAGTCTGGTCGGTTAGGTTTGGTTTGGTTTTTTGGTTGATTTTGTTTAGCGGCATATCAACCTCTATAGGTTATTTAAGACCGAAATCTAAATATTTTGTCCACAAGTTTATACCTACAACTATATATACTTTGTACATAAACTGTATTCTTTCAGATGTTTTTTTAGATACACCCTTTCTGAAGTTATTAAGCAAATCACATAAACTTCAATAATTCAAATTTGGATTGAAAAAATAACTCGCTTTATTTTATGTTCATCACGAGGAAGTAAGCCTTTTATTTTGCTTCGTGTTTTCAACTTATATTTTTAATAGTCTTCTTTATCGTTCAATTATCTCTGCAAAGCTACTTTGATATATTCAATGTGAAGATTCCCTCAGTCATTAACTTTGTTACTTTCTGTTTTAAAGTAGTTGTTAGATCCTTCCCTTTGCCCATGTTTCAAGATATATTAGGGACAAAAAGAAAAAATAGTTTTTATTAGACTTCAGTCAGAGCACTTACGCTTAGTTTAATCTGCATATTAACTTCAGTCAATCCATTTTCGTAAATTCCAAATATCTAAAAAAAATATATAAATAACCATTAAAAACGGCAGAAAATTTAATTAAATATTTTACGAAGGGTGGAAATGGACGAGTTTAAATTTGACAAATATTGGTTCAACACTTTTTGAGTGATTGAGGATTATTTACTTTGCGTAATAACTTCAGACAGGCTGTAGTTTTTTGTAGATGATAAAAGGTATTGTTGGTATTTTTATATGTATTGCTGGTACTTTCATTACAAAAATATATTGATGGTCATTTTACTATAAAAATGTATTAGGTTGGTGCAAAAATAATGTCGTTTTTGACGTATTTTTTAACGTCAAAAAACGACATTATTTTTGCATCGACCTAATATTTTTGGTCATTTCTACTATGAAAATGTATTGCTGGTATTTTACGATCAAAATGTATTCCTAGATTCTTACTATAAAAAATATATTTTTATATTTTCCTAGAGCTTTGGGAGTTCATTATTTGCTCATAGTTGGGACCCTAATAGGTGCTACCACACCGGACTAGGGTGGAGCTGGGAACAAAAGCAATTAAGAGATGGTTCCAAGACACTAAAAACCTCCAATCACCCGATCAAAGGTTTTGCTGCCAGATGTAGTTTATCATTATACCTAGCACGTAGAGTTTGGTCGATCAAGGTGGTAACAGACTTATTGAGTTAAGCAATATACAAGTACCGGTATTCTATGGCAACTGAACAAGCATTAACCGACAACTACCAGACACCTTAGCTTCTCTTATATGATCCGAGAGATACTTTTAAAGTCGGTTTAAAAGAAGAAAAATTCTTAATGGAATTTCCGCTCTATCGGAAGACAGAAATCGATATTTAATAAGTTTGACGCGACACAAGGCCAATTAATTAGTAGAGACAGAAGTGAGTGCAAGGAAGCTGGTATTTCGCCAATCTTCCAAGGGGAGACGACCTGCCTGCTTAAAAAATCAGTATTCAAAAGCATGTAATTTACTTGGGCTTGAACATCGATCATTGGTGCCCAAAGGAAACATATAACTACCCATAGAGAGATATTAATACTTAAACTGAATTATATACCCACGCACGACCATCAAGCGATCTGACTGGAATTTTATACTTTAGTTAAGATAATGAAATATTCAAAAGACTTATCTTAAGATCGACTTAAGCCCCACAGATACACCCCACATTAGGATCCTAAGTCTTATGTAGTTTTCTTTATCTTAATTATTGAGTGTCTATTTTTATACTAAGCACTTTCTTTACAAATGTCTGATTGCATATAAACGCGTTAATTTTTAATAATATGCGTGTTTTCCTTAGGCGTACTAGACTTGTACAGTTATAAATACCCCCACACACAGATATATATATATATATATATATATATATATATATATATATATATATATATATATATATATATATGCATTCTCGGCGTATCTTTTAAATATATGTAGTGATTAATGAGCAAAAAGGAATGTTTCACTCAACAACCCTTACCTAGCATTTGTAGAGCCGGTTAGATGAACACTGATAAAGAATGCTATGAAGAAACAAGAGTAACGTGTGCAATGCAACATTTTTAACAAATGACAAACATGAGATAATGTCTTAGTGGAAGTTATTAAGAAATAAGTTGCATATGTTGCCACCTACGTTATCACACACTGGAAATAATAAGCAAAGAGAAATACTGAAAAATTAAAAAGTCCCTCATTTTTTTTTCATCGAAATAGTCATGTCGAGGTATGAAAGATGAGGAAAGACGTCTGTCTAATCTGTCTGTGGGTCAGTACGAAGTATTCACATGACACTTTATATGCGAGGGTGGATAACTATTTTTAAAGCTATGTCTTTTTAGGATTTAAGCGAACATAGTCCTTCATCTGTAAATTACCATGACATCTTGGGAAAGATAGTAAACTGGTTTCCAGTTGCCTTCGCTGCGCTTTGGAATTCAGTTTTCATTTATTAAGAAAAATTTTAAAATAAGTCCTGCAACAGAAAACCGTGATGAGGAGTAATAACGAGAGCGACACACACGACACAGGTCGAGAATTATAAAAAATATAAAAAAATGTTACGTGTTATCTCGGGCCTACACAATATTAGTGCATCTTTTGCCGAAAAATATGACATTTTGGCCAATAACAAGATATGAAACAAGGAAAAAAGGTTACATTCATGCACATTGTAAAAGAAGCAAAACTTCCCTTTCCATTGAAATTAATAAAAATATGTTTTATACGTTCTCTTACACTGGTTGCCACCCAAATCTAGAGAGCACAAACTATTCTGCTATTTAACTCATAACTAGATGAAGAAAAGATTGATTTATACATTTCCCAACGGGATTTGTACGAAAATCAACGTAAATGACTAGTCTGGAATTTGAACACTGTTCGACGATTTCGTTTTCTGCGCCGATAAGTTACACTACTCTCACATCCGTAACTACGTAACTATCTATCTGTCGGAGTTAACTCCTCCTTAATTTCTTAATTGTCACTAGGGCACGCTCTCCCTACACTATAAATACTGAGTACTGACCAACTTGCCTCGTTCTCTTTTTCACTTTGCATTTCAGCGGACACATTTAAAAATGTGATCTCTCGCAGAGATCCACGTTTTCGCCCACTTGTGGGAAAACACCATGAAACACACATACACGTACGTACGAACTTTCACCAATATACAAACTCTTTACGTTCGCACACAAATGCTGATGTCTTTGTCACTTGTAAATTTGTTGTTTAATACATACATTTGTTGACATATATATATATATATATATATATATATATATATATATATATATATATATATATATATCGGTCTTGTTTGTTTTCTTTACATCTTCGGTTGAACTCAACTTGAGTCCGCATTATTCTTGTAGTTGGACCTTCTAGCAGGAATAAACAGAACGTGTTCCTAATTTAACAACACTTAAACCCACGGTCCTCTACATATCTATCTATCTATCTATCTATCAATCTATCTACCTATCTATCTATCTATCTATCAATCTATCTACCTATCTATCTATCTATCTATATATATATATATATATATATATATATATATATATATATATATATGGGATTGAAATGATGAAAGAACTGTCCGCAGTTCATGTCTGCTTATTAAATATTTCAAGCTTTCGACTGACTTCGGTGATTGTCATGAATTAAAGCTGTGTGATGATTTTTTTTACTTATATTTTAAATATGATGCGGCATTTTTATTTTGTTATTAATTTCTAAATGTATTCAATGTCACGTGAATGTGATTTTTTTTTAACTTAAAATTAATTCTGTGATGACACTTCAATGTGGCGTTATCTGTGTCCTGAGAATTTAAATACATAAACTATCTATTCTTATATTAGCGGGCGCGTGGCGGAGTGGTTAGAACGTCATCGTCCCGATCCTGGTTCGAATCTCACTATGGTCAATTTGTCGCGGAGGTGACCTTTTAATAATATCGGCCTGAGAGACGATTCAAGAATCTAATTACAGTCACACGCGAAAAAGCAAATGAAACCGCACTTCCCTGCAGATATATAAAAGGCCTGAAAGAAATATCAAACAACAAAAACACTCATATATCTCCCCCCAACAAATGCCGTGGAATTATAATTATGGACAAATACATTTGGGATTTATCTACAAAAAATGAAACACCTCCTCGCTTATATACACACATATATAATATGTAAGCAAGGTGGTGTTTAATTTTTTTTTGTGTGTTTGTGTGTTTGTGTGTGTGTGTGTGTGTATATATATATATATGGTGTTTCATTTTATATATATTCCATATACGCCTAAGTGCCTCATTACAAAGAAAAATACGATATTTTAACTTTGCAAATGGCAACCGTTTAATATTCCATCTATATTCTATATTAACATAGAAATACTTCTTTTTTTAATAGATGAAAAATTTGAAGCATGTAAAAAGCCCTACCCTCCAGTTATGGCTTTGGAAAACACTCCAGATAAGCGATTACTGACTACTAAACCTCCCTACATTGTCCGCGGCATGTGCTCAAATAATATACTCGCTGAAAGCTGATCCAACAGTCGACAAGCGGAAAATAAGAAAAAAAAAATAGAAAGTAAATAAATAAAAACACGCGGTTTTACGGACAATGTCAATTGTCTTCAAACAGCTGCAAAACCTTTTTTTTTCCGACGTTATCCATTTCCGGTCGATAAATGCAACGGTTTTGAAATCCATTTACCCTCAGCCTCTTACTCTTCAACTAAACTGTGTACGCCCTCAGTGATAATACTTTTTTACCAAGATGACGACTTCGGTTGGATGTCAAAATTATTTTTATGTGTGGTATTTAATTACATACTAGCAAAACTAAAAGAAATAAATTGTTAAAGGATAGTTTTCAGTACCTTTTATAACATTCTTATGATAAAAGAAACAGGTGGGAAAAAGAACAAGCATTAAAAACAACACTGGACGCCTGTGAAGTAATGGTTAACAAGCTTGTCATGCTGACTAATATAGCAAGTTGTTTTTAAATTTAATTTGTATCTGAAATTTTATTTTTCACTGTGTAATATGTCATCTATGTGGTTAATAAAGAAATGTTGTATTAAATGAATGGACAAGGAAGGAAATTATGCATAAAATAAAAACGAATTTATTAACAAAATTGCGAATGGCGATAGTTTGTTTCATTTTGAACGCTATCTTCAGGCCATGTTGGTTGGATAGTAATTACTATCCCACATGGTCTGAAGATTTCGTTCAAGCATGAAACAGATTGCATTCGGTTTTGAACTCTGTGTCCACACTGCTTATATTTAAATTACATACGCTCTATCCAGGATATTGAACACGTTTACCTTATAAATATAGTATACCTTAAAACTATATTTTATTATATATATATATATATATATATATATATATATATATATATATATATATATATATAATGGCCGACTACACATTCTGCTATAGCGGTTAGCCAGTCCCTGTAGCAGATGACTGCTCAGTCATATTTTTTGTTTGTTCAACATCCACAGTGTTATACTGCTACTATACTGAGTGGATCGTAGCATGTGTTACGATAGACCAATAATTGCACCCCCACCTAAGATTTTACAAGTATATTTTTAATACCTTACACATTTGCGACGAGATATGGGAATAACAGTCGTCTCTTTTATTTCTTTGAAATGCAGATTATGGAATATTTTTTTTTGTACCCGGTTAAACTAAAGCCAGTTCTTGGAAGTCTGGTCTCTGATCGCAGGCCAGACGAACGCTGCTTGTCTGATAAGTACAAGTGACCCTAATAGTGTTCAATGGATAACGCCTACTCACTTTCATATGCCAACACGGGATTTAATCCAAACGGGTTTTTTTCGCGCGTGTTGGGATATAACAACTTCACTTAGCTGTTTGCTTTCAAAAGAATCGGACGTCACCAAAATTGGACTTAGCTGTTTTATTTCAAAGGAATCGGACGTCACCAAGAATCGAATGACCGACGAAAGAACCCTGAACGGTATTCTCGAACCCAAGTCATCTATACTCCTGTGGTTTATCTGCGTATACTACTCGCCCTCGGCAAGGATTGAACGGCGTTAATCAAGGACTTATATCAAGACATTAGCAACTCTACCTTTTTTGCTCGGAGAGTTGAATGAACATCTTTTCTTTCGAACTTTATTTCTGATAACAATCGATCGACGTCGAATCCCTACAATTTGTAAGTCTTTACATGTTTATATATATATTCTGTAATCTGCTGTCACTATTTTTGTCTGTATTTCGTCGCATTGATATATGTTTGATCAACCAATTGTCCCCTCATCCCTTTTACTATTTAGTTTTCTTTTCTTTAATTTAATACACTGTATATTTTATAAATAAAGTATTTTTATTATATGTTCTCGTGTCGTCTTCTGTTGTTCTGTGTCTGCATATTGTCCGTTTTCTCACTGCGTTCACCGACGTCCGGAATTGGAGAATTCCCTTCCCATCGTTCTTTTCATCAATCTTACATTGAACTCTGGGATACTCTCGTTTATTTATTTTTTTTTTATTTTCTCGTTGCGTCCCAGCTATCGTAGTCCCAACGAAATCCCGGGCGTAACACATGAAATGGGCTATCACCGCTGGTGACTCAGAGTCATCAGTGTAACTCGGGCACGCACACGTCACCAGCGGTAGGGGTTGCTTTTCCCCAGACAATTATGACCCCACCCTCTGAATAATGTGAACAGTTTTTAGTGTGCTAATATTTAACTGGAGACCTCCACCGCTACCAACACCGCCTCCAGACTCAAAGGCTGCTCTCCTACTGAAAAACAACTGGCGACGGGCCTGATCAGACTCATTACAATTTTAACAAAGCCAACTATAAGGTATAAGAAGAATTTTAGCGTCTAACCAAAATGTGTCATTTTCATCGTAGAAATTTGACACATGATTTTTTTTTTTTTTAAGTGATGAAATATGAATGAAAGTTAATTTTATCATCAATTTTTTCTGCTATTGTCAAGTCAAGATTGTCAGATACTTTCCTTCAAAATCAAAATAAATTATGGACAATTATTCCACATAAACGGACGATAATGTAATTAAGTCAAAATGTCTCGGCCTTTATAATGTTTGTGTAAATGTCTGTGCATTAGTTTATGATTCTCTCTCCCTCTGTGTGTGTGTGTGTGTGTGTGTATGATGTGCGAGAGCGAGAGGATGAAAGAAAGAGAAACCTACCCGTTTACCATTTTGCATAAGTGGCGTTGAGCAGTGCCATCAAACATTGTATCAGAAATTCATTCTATATTTATTTTCTGGCCGAATCGCGACAACTCGCACACACATACGCACAAACGCTATTATTAGGTTGGTGCAAAAGTAATGACGTAATAATGTCGTTTTTTGACGTATTTTTTAACGTCAAAAAACGACATTATTACGTCATTATTTTTGCACCAACCTAATAGTACTTTTTTTTCATATTTATTTATTTTTCTTTATTGGGGTAATAATGTCACATATCTGTTGGGTAAGTCACCAAGTAATGGGTATTAATATGTCATGTCGGGGTGCCCTAGATAATTGGTGTGCCTCCATTTGCATTTCCCCCATTATGGGTAGTATTATATCCATGATATAATAACATCTTATTTCAACGGATGGAATGGAATACTGAAAGAAAAGGAATGTGAAACATGCTCTGTTCTTAGAGAGAGTTTGTAGCTGCCAGAGATTCTTCTGTTTTTCTAAAGAAGCCATATTTAGGATTCCAGATTCGAGCCGGCCGGATTTAACTGCTATGTCACTAGCAAGAACATATTCCGCAAACAGGAAAATGAGGAGCCATGGGTTTTTCCAAAATTGAGGACTGCGAGTTGGAGATAGTTTTTATATCTGGTGAAGATATATATCCATACGAAAACAGTGCCATGGGCTTGTAAAATGCACTACATGGCAGTTGACTAACTACTTTTGTCATTCGATGAGTAGAATTTTGCAATTGATACTTATCAAGATGTCTAGAAGATGCACACTTGCTAACAAAGATTGTTTTGAATAATAAAGCTACATTTAAATTAAATGGATTAACCACTGCAGTTGCATCTACTGAGGGCATGCGAATCCATATATTATGAAGAAATATTATGTTAATTAACTCTTGAGTTACAGTGTGGTACAGCTTATCATCAAAAGGATTAATTGAACTCTAGGGATATAAAAGGCCATTATCTCACTTTGGTGAAGATGAAGTCACATGGGTCATGTGACAGCTGTTCAGTGATATCACTCCATAGAGTGACGAAAGTGGCTAGTCAGTCAGTCAGCTTCCAAGAGTCAAACCAAGCTATTACTTCTTTTAGGCTTCTCCCACCCCAACCTGGGCTGAGGCTAAATCTGCCTCCCTCAGCATCCTACAAGCTCTTAGCGCCATTTTCCTATGGAAATATATCACCACCAGATATAGAAAATAGTCCTCAATTTGAGAAAAACCCATGACTCGCCATTTCCTTGTTTGAGGGGAACATGTCTTCGCTAGTGACATAGCATATGAATCCAGTCCACCCAAATCAGGAATCCTAAATATGGCTCTCCAGAAACACAGAAGAATCTCCAGCATTTTCAATTCCCATTGAGACTTATTATAAGTAAAACCATATTTTTTCTTCTCCTTTCACTCTGTTTTTGTTGTATACATGTTATAATTTCTCTGCATAGGACACATGTAAATATGTATATAATTTTGTGTCTGATTTAGCACCATAAAACTTTCTCTGTGAACAAAGCATGTTTGCCATTTCTTTCATTTCAGCTATTCCATTCCATTCATGAAGTAAGGTGTCATTATATCATGGATATAATAATGTCAATAATGGGGAGAATACAAACAAAAGAATATTCATTTCTTCCATAGTTCATCCATTAGAATCATTCTTTTTTGACGGTACTATGATTGGACCTGTTGGTAAACTTCCTGCAGCAACCTGTTATGCCACACATACAAGATGATTTTGAGGAAGAAGAGATTTATTACCAACAAGATTATGTACCCCAACACTACCATCAAAATATAAGGGCCTACTTTGTGGAGATTCTACCAAACAGGTGGACAAAAAGGTTCAGTAGAATATTCACTGCTTTCTCAAAACCTCACACTACTAAGATTTTTATGGGGATAAAAAGATAAGGTTTACAGTACAAAATCAGAAAAAGTCAACAAATTGAGGGCAACCATTGAATGAGAATGCACACAAATACCAAACGAAATGATTCCTGATGTTTGCAATTGCATTGTTTTGTGTTAACAGCAGTGACTGGGCTAGAATGGACATTAATATGAAAATAGATTTTGCAGAAAATTAAATCCTGTCTATGGATTCTATTGAGAATGAAATGTATTTTAATAATCGCTGATTTATAATCTTTCAAAGTGTGTATATATTTTGTGGACACTATATGTTTCAGGTACAAAAATAGACTTGGAAATGTCCTAATGAGAGGTGCACATTTCTTAAATAGGGTAATTGAATCTGGCTTTGTTATAATGGCTTCTCATATCTTAATGGCAAAGCATGCTTGAGTTGAAGGTATATATATATATATAAACATACACAAGAGTATACAGAAAGGTTCTAAGCCTAATCCATCTGAACCACTTCCCAAAATCTGAGCAAATAAGCTAACAAAAATTTGGAGATGAGAAGCTTCTTAGTCAGTTTGAGAACTTTCCAGAACCTCTTTGTATTAGACTTTCTTAGAACTGTTAACTGTTGTAGGATGATAATATTAGGTTGGTGCAAAAATAATGACGTAATAATGTCGTTTTTTGACGTATTTTTAACGTCAAAAAACGACATTATTACATCATTATTTTTGCACCAACCTAATAGTAATATTAACCGATTCTTTATAAAGAAATATTCAGCATTCAATAACTGAGCAGCCAGTGCAACTTTCAGTTGAAATTTATAAAATCTTTCTATTAAAATAGTTTTCAGGAAATTCTCAAGTTGACTGTTATCGCTCTTTCAAGTACTTCCTAACTTTTTTCTTTGAAGTAGTGTGGAATGTCAACCTCTTGATTATGTCATTGTTTTCTCTTAAAGTTACATGTGCTATTTATTTTTGTTTCTGCTGTTGGTAGTCCTCATGTGATGTGGTTTCTGTTATTTGGTACAGTACTTTGTGATTATAACTGATATTTAGTACCTACTTACTGAACAGGTAATAATATAGCGATGTCATCAGTTATCAACCTAGTATCTATGCTGATGACACAACTATTTAGTCCTGTCTCTAGTCAAATCAGTTCAATAAGGTCAAATTGGAAGCTGATCTAAAAATAGATCTACAATTTGTTGTTAACTGCGACAAGAAATGGTTCCTTAATTTTAACGCCTTCAAAACAAAACTGCTCTCTTTTAATCGCCTGTGAGAACCTTTTTTACCTTCCTTCAGCATGACTGATACTAATCTAGTATAGAGTGAGTCATCGTGTTTTCTCAGGCTAATGTTTTCTGCTGACATGAAGTGGAAAGATTATATTGAATCAATTGCTAGGTCTATTGCAAGGAAATTTGGTTCACTGTGTCATTCTAGACAATTTTTCTTGTCAGAATCTATCATACACATTTATAAGTCTACTATTTGTCCTTGCATTGAATATTGCTGTCACTTTTGCTCTGGTGCTTCCACTATGTATTTAGAGATTCTCAATAAAATTCAAAGAAGAATCTGCAATGTCCTGACCTGGAATCTCAGCTTCAGTCACTTTTCCAAACATCATACTGTATTTTCCCAGTGTCTTTTCTATAAATATATTCATGCTAATTGTTCTGATGAGATTTCCTCTTTGATTTTATGAGAGACCATCTGAGGGAGGTTAAACTGTTTGTGAATGTGTATATATGTTTCTGTAAATTCAAAATATTTTAACTGTTCATTTTACTGCATTATACAGTGTTCGAGATTTCAAATTCAAAATTCTTATGGTTTTTTTTTTTCAGATGAGACTGAAAGTACTTGAGAAAATAAAAATTATTTGAAAAAAAAATTTGGTATTTTTCTTAATCAATTTTTCACAGCTACCAAAACATTAATCCATGGGCTTGAAAGGATCGAAACCAAAATAAATAGACATAATATGTTTAAATTATTTATCCAAACCTGTTTGAACACATACACACACACACATATATATATATATATATATATATATATATATATATACACGATAAAAATATAGTTGTAAGATATGCTATATTTATGTGTAAAACTGCTCAATATAGAGTGTAAGTAAATATAAAAGTGAACATTGTTGTCAACACCGAGGAGTAACAATTTGTTTCGTACTTGAATGCAATCTTCAGGCCATGTGTGTTGTCTTTTGGATTGATTATTATCTTAGCTTATCTGAAAATGCAAACATGAAAACAAATTTTTGCTACATTACTTAAAAATTAAAAACTAAAAGTAAATACCTTGTAAAATATTAACATTAAAAAAGCAAATATATGCATTATATAAAACACAGATAGTATAACATACTTTAGACAAGGTCAATACTTTAAACTAAACAAATAAGATAACCAACACCCCACCAAAATTAAGTAAATAATAAACAAATTAACATTGAATGCACACATAAACACAAGTAAATATAATAATAATAATAATAATAAACAAATAATTAAGTAATCAATAATAACTAATGAGTAAAAAGTTAACAAACAATACTATAAAATAGCTACAAATAACCATATTCAGATCTATTCCTCTAGAATAATTTGAAACATAACCATTACCACCCACCTAATAATCATTAGACCTTGTACATTAGACCATAACAATAGACCTTGCTAACCATAATGCACCATTGACCAGATTATGGAAATGGTCAAGTTAAAACACAACACACATGGCCTGAAGATTGTGTTCAAGCATGAAACAGACTTTCACTGCTCAGTGTTCACCTCAGTATATTATTAAATCAGGAATAAATAGGAAAATTTTTATCTATATAATAAATGCAAATGTCAGTGTATCACTGTGTTACAACTTTCAGCTTTACTCCTAGAGGTTGTAACCCAACATATCATAGCATTTTGGAATCAGGCTGACTCCATGAGTAAATTAAAAACATTCTGGGACAGATCTGAACCCACAATCCTGAAATTTTTGGATTCTCAAGTTTTCATTACTCCAGTTGTTTTCAGCAAGTTTTTATGACAAATTTCTTTGTATAATAACAATTTTTATAACTTGGAAATATATTTGGGAATAATCAAAATTAATTGTGAAATCCAGTGCTCACCCATAAAATAAAAATCACCCTTGAAATAAAAATAATTGTTTGTACAGAAAGTAAGGACCTACATACATCAAATCATTGAACTTTTAAAAGGTAAGTATTAATACAATACTTAAATGCAGTGATGTAGTTTCTTCTGCAGTTTACTGTTGCCTATCACATCAACTCCTCCTCAATTAAGAGCCCTCTGCATGAGCTATAATATATCCCTGTTTATTTAGCTTCATCAGAAATTTTGGAGAAGTGAAATAATGTGTAGTTATGTTTCAATTTTTAAATTCTATGTTGTTTTGTTTTCATTGGCTGGGTAGATGTAACATGTATATCTAAAGCAATAAAATATACATATGTCAATGAAAACGAAAAATGATACGTAATCCTATACCTGAAAGTTGGAACTACCTCACACACCACAATTGTTTCTACTCACCCGATATATTCCACACACTTCATTGGCTTGTATTCTCTATTCCTCACTACTGCCTGATGATTCTGTTCCTATCTCCTGTAATTTGTCTGACGGTTTCCTTGTTTAAGTTGGTGAATGCTGCCATAATCCTTGCCTTCAATTCATCTTTAGTGTTACAAGGAATTTTGTTGATCTCTCACTCAACTGCGCCTCACATATAATAATCAAGAGGGCTGCAGTCTTGGAAGTTAGGTGGCCAGATGTAAGGGATGATGTGGTCGCAGCAATTGTCTGATAGCCATGACTGGGTTCTTCTGCTTGTGTGGCATGGTATGTAATATAATCAGCAAAACAAAATAACCAAAAACCTCACTTATAAAAAGAACAGGTTTTATTTTATGTTAAACAAATACAACAATATACAATATACGCATGTCCTTCCCTAACGTAGAGATAATGACTGACGGACAAATGATAGAACACAGGTTTCTCAGAGATCTGGTCTCATGGCTGCTGTCACAGATCAAGTCTGGACTGGAAACACCACGTGTGTTGCTCGGCGAGGTCTGTTGAAAAGTTGAGAGCTTCTCTACATGCTACGCTTTTTGTATGGGCAGCCCGTGGCAGGATCGACCAATGGGAGACTGCTTCGTTGTCACGTGATCTATCTCTCCACACATGGGTAAAGACAAAGCTTTTTACTGCCCCAACAAAACCACTCCTTTTATTCATTTTGCACATTTCCCCACAGTTCATTATTTGCATTTTTTTTTCTAAGGTTCACCAATACAAAGCCTAAGATCCACTCAAGGTAGAGTATTACTGAATGAGATGTGCAATATGAATATAAAAGGAGGAAGTAGGAAAATGACAAGGATGTCAATAACAAATGACCTTAGACTGAAAGAGTTCAAGGTTGTAGTATTCATGGAAGCATTCATGTGGTCGTCTATTTTACAAATTGTTTAAAAAACTGTCTTTCATTGTTCTTTTTTATTTTTCCAGAATTACCAAACTGCATTCTTTGAAAAACTTAATGATTTAAAAAAAAAGATTCTTTACTTAAATGATTTTTCAATCCTCACATTTATTACATGTTGATAAAAGTTCTAATGCCTTCCAATTATGAAGATTCCTCCTCTTGTATTAGCCATTGAAGAATACAAAAATTACCAGCTCCCTCTTTTCAGAAGACTTTTAAAAGATTTTGCACATACATTTATTATACAGTTTATTAAAAAATAAATATTTGAATGCATGTTTTCAGTTCTATTAATTTCATGAAATTGATTTTATGAAATAATTACTTCATGATGAAACTACATTCACTTTTGTAATCCATGGTGCGATGGACAAATTGTCATCTAAATTATGAAAAAATGGAAAATAACACTGACATCTCATTTTAACAGATATATTTACTAAAATTACACAAAAATATCTTGAAATACTAATGAGTAAATTAATTCAATAAAATTGCCATTAGCTTCAACCACAGCCTCCAGAATCTCCTGCAACTTGTCTGGATAGTCTCCTTGTTTAAGTTGGTGAATGCTGCCATAATCCTTGCCTTTAGTTCATCTTTAGTGCTACAAGGAGCTTCGTTGGTCTCTCACTCAACTGTGTCCCAAACATAGAATCCAATAATCAAGGGGGTTACAGTCTAATGAGTTAGGTGGCCAGATGTAAGGGATAATGTGGTTGCGGAAATTGTTTGACAGCCAGAGTTCTCCTGCTTGCATGGCATGGTGCAGAATCCTGTTGGCAGACATATGGTCTTCCAGCAGCCACCCTCTTGACCCAAGGTGGCACTACCTTCTCAGGGCATGACATAGGCCTCCATGTTGAATTTGAAGGCCTCACCAACAAATTCAGGAATTTTTTTCTTATCAGAATGATCAGAGTGAGTTTTCCAAGCTGCCATACCTTCATAATCACCATTAGACCATCCAACTGTTTACCAATCCTCTGCACTGCCCTCAGATTGACATCCAAACACTCTGAAATGTTCATATTGGAACTTCCAGCAGTACAACATGCCATTTCCAACTTTGTGGTGGAATGAATTGCATTATGGTGCTCTGTTTCTCACAGACAGTGCCCAACTGACCCTACTATACACTGCAGTTGAAAAAACCAAAAACAAACTATGCATGAAATTAAAAATATAAAATGGCGACAATTTACCCATCGCACCCTGTATATCTAAAACAGTTTCACTTTTCAAAAATTAAATTTATATGTCAACTTTATAAATATTGTATACTGAGAAGGAAAGTCGAAACAAAAAAAGAAAGAATTTCAATCATGCTGTGGCTTCCTTTCATAAGAATGTTGCTGATATCTGCAAGTACTTTGATATTTCCCTTCAAAATACTTTTTTACACTGAGCAAAGGTTTCTGAAAAGTGTAGGCCATTGCAGCATTTTAATAATGATATATTGACATCACACTTGCACACAGACTTGCTTCCCAATGTATTGTAATTTCAGAAACTTTATACACAAGATGCATGATGTGTTGTGTTCCTCAAACACATGCTTTCACAATTGCCATTAATTTTAATAAAATATCACAGTCAACAAAATCTCAGGGAAGATTTAATTAACAAAAACAGTTATAATGAACATAATATACTTACCTTATCCAAATGCACACATGTAATATACAGGGTGTTCCAAAAATGTACCCACTCTTTAAATGACAATAAACACAGGGTTTATTGACTTGCAAACATGATTAATGGTTAAAATTAAGAAATATTAATGTTTATTGACTTACAAAGAATAATAATA
Source organism: Acanthosepion lycidas (assembly GCA_963932145.1). Classification (NCBI taxonomy): domain Eukaryota; kingdom Metazoa; phylum Mollusca; class Cephalopoda; order Sepiida; family Sepiidae; genus Acanthosepion; species Acanthosepion lycidas. Next base: position 31,274,838 of record OZ010583.1, on the reverse strand, counting down.
ATGATTTAAATTAAATATAAAATGAAGGTAAATGCATGTTTATAAATATTCAAACAGACAAATACCACTTTCCAAACACAAGTGATACAGATGACCAATGGAGTCAAGGAAGGTTTTCAGCAATTGTACTTCTTTTGTGAAGTTGGTAGATGACTATTGTCTTCCTGAATGTTGCTCATGAATGTTGTGAACAGTTCCATCTTCAAACTTATCTATGATGCAAGCAATGGCGAGTTGCATTGGTGGATCTCTGGGAAACTATCTTATAAATTGTCTTTGCACTTGTTTGACTTTTTCATGCTAAATTCTCTTTGCACTTCTTTGATGGTTTTGTGCTTCCAGTAACACTTTATGACAAATTTTTTTCTTTCAAACCTAGTCATAATCCTGCCATTATTACAGTGCATTGGATCTGAAAAAAAAATAATTAAAGAAGTTATAGGAAGTCAAAAAGTGAGTACTTCTTTTTGGGACACTCCATATATTATTACATTATTTAAAATGTGTTGTATTCTTTCGGGAAGAGTGTTTAATATCAGCCAGAGTGTAGACATAGATAGTGTGAAAATAGAAATCAACACTGCATAGTGATCCTCATTTTCACATTTCAAATGATCTTCAGACCAAGATTGATGGAAATGCAACAATCAGTTTGTCTGTGTGTGTGTCTCTCTCTCTCTCTCTCTCTCTCTCTCTCTCTCTCTCTCTCTCTCTCTCTCTCTCTCTCTCTCTCTCTCATATATATATATATACTTATCATTTTACTTATACTTATTCCTTTACTTTAAAAATTGCTTTATGTTTGGAAGCAAAACTGAACAGATATGAAATTTCAAGAATCTAGGATAAGAGAGATTTTACTCTTGCAGTTAGTTTCTAAAATGTATATGGAATTGGTGAAAGAAAGATAAAGATGGATTGATGAATCAAAAAATTAGACAACCTACCTAATAAGGTGTTATTCCTGCAGAACAACTTTTATCCAACCAAGCATGAGCCCAACAAAACCTTTAAAGGTTTCCTTTGGGATCAAGTACCAGGATGTTAACAACAGGTTCCTTATAATTGCTTCAAGTTACATAGTGCAAGTACTATAGAGTGAATTTCCTGGTTCAGTACTTGTTATGGGTACTCTATGGCAGGCCTGCAGAAAATATGGCTTGCAGACCACACGAGGCCCGTTATACTACCCAGTGTGACCTGCAAGAGGTTTTCAATATACAGTGTAACCTGGATATTAGAGAAACCCGGATATAAGAGAAATTTTCTCTGATCCCAAATTAGAGCCATACTTACCTAAACAAAATAGACCAAACCCGGATGTAAGAGAAACTCGGATTTAAGACACTTCTTCTCTGGTCCTGACAACTCTCTTATATCCGGGTTACACTGTAGCTAATTTTTTGTATTCATCAGAATAAATCCAGTGATTGATTGCATGTGAAAAATTCAGGGATTTTTTTTTTTAAGTATTTCACCCCAAGCTAGGCACTGGTTTGCAGTTACATAGAGTGAAGGTGATAGGAAAAAAAAAACTGTGTATATATGGGAATGAGAAAAGAATAAAAGATGAACAGAGTTCAAGATATCAGAAGAAGGTGATTGATGTTGCATTTAAGTTTTTGAAGATTGTAGTTATCAGGGAAACAAGTAAACAGAAGGTAGTTCCACAGGCAGGAAGTGCAAGAAAAGAAGCTGTTGTAGTAGAAATGGCAGTTACATTTAAATATTTCAACAGTGAAAGAAGATGGGATAGAAACCTGACTTTATTCCACCAATATTTCATTGTCTTTGTATCTAATTACCATATTTGCCAGCCTACTGGACACACCTAGATTTTAGCATGGAATATTTATGAAAAAAATGCATACATCACAACCAAAAAAATCAAAATTATAACCTTACCTTTATGTGACATCCTCACTAAACATGAAGATACACTTACAGAAACACTTATAGAATTAGGACAAATTATACTATTGATACTTTTATATTTGTTGGAAAAAAAAGAATTTCAGTACATTTCATCATGCATTTATTGAAAATTGTTTTAGTTGTTTTCCAGGGAGCATAAATTCATAAGAGCTACAAAGAAATCTACTGGTATCAGTAAACACTGGTACATACGGTAATAGGCAAACAAACAGAGATATGGTACTTGTTGGTAAAGAAAAAAAATGCACACATCACAACCAAAAAAATCAAAACCTTAGCTTTATGTGACATTCTCACTAAACATGAAGAAACACTTATAGTACAAGTACTAATTATACTAATGGTACTTTTTTAAAATAGAAATGATGTCAGGTTTAATTACCAGTAAATTTTTAGGAAAAGAAGAATTATAGTACATTTCATAATGCATTGATTGAAAATTGTTTTAGTTGTTTTCCAGAGAGCATAAATTCATAATAGCTACAAAGAAATCTACTGGTATCAGTAATCACTGGTACATATGATAATAAGCAAAAAAAAACAGAAATATGGTACGTGTTGGTAAATGTGGTCTCATACCATACACTCAGAAAAGCAAATTCCAATACTTGTATATTAGTATAAACACACTCAAAGCAAACAGCAATATACTAGTCAAAGCAAATATTTCTGTAAAATCTGGTATTTATACAAAAACAAGCAGCAGAATATTGTGCAATTCCATAAACTTCTTAATTTCCTGTGTGAATTTTTCAGGAATATTATGCTTGCTCACTTCCAGGAATCTTAGTTTCAGAGCTAAGCTCTATGCATGCACTGATTCCTGATAAACCCTACCCTTCTGCGGTATTTATGTCCCACTCATACATGATACTGCTGTATTGGAAAGAGGGTAATTTTTTGGTGTATTTTTTGGAAAAAAATCCACATCCAATAGGCTGGCAAATATAGTAATCCTTTTAACTTCCTGTAGAAAAGGAAAGGATTTTCTTGCTACCCCCCTCTCTGTATATTATGTTTCTATCTCACTTATGTTTATTAATTTACTCTACAAATTTGTTTTTGCAGCTCACAGCTAATTTTCTGTGATCAATGTCACCCTTTGCATTTTTCTAATTGTGCAGGTCTAATCTATGGGATTGAAATCTGGGACATTTGGTTGTTATTTCATCTACCAGCGTACATACTCAAGAAAACCTAATAAGGAAAAAGTACTCTCCAGCCATATATATATATGTGTGTGTGTGTGTGTGTTCATGTAAGTTGGAATATGTGAAAACCAGTAGGATGTTAAAAATTTTATTGTTGTCAACGTTTCACTCAGTAAGAACATCATGAGGACAACCAAAAAAATATGTATTAAACATTTTACTTTTTATTATAATTTTTTATTTTAATTTAATTCAATATTTTCCTTAAACATCTATTTATAATATTATCATAAATCATCATACATTTATGATATTATCATAAATTATAATTGGATTTATGCGTAGTCACTATTTTCTTTCAAAATGTTTTTGGTTTAACTGTATTTTTTTTTAAGTTAGTTGTTTTATAAAATCTAATTTTAAAAAAAGATACAGTTAAAGTAAAAAGAAAATCCCCAAAATTCAACAAACATGAATCCTGTTCTGTAGCAGAAATTCTGAATTTAACCTAAGGCTTGTAGACAATGTACTACAATTGACTGGCTGTAAAAAACAACTGACAGCTCAGAAATTTCAAAAAACATTTCTCAGATTTGCCTAACAGTATAGATAGTGCTCAAAACTCTTGTTTTAATCTTTTACATAACACACACATACATACATACATACATACATACATACATATATATATATATATATATATATATATGTGTGTGTGTGTGTTAAACAACAAGAAAGACTGTGTAAACCAGGGTTTTTGTTGAAGATATTATTTTTAAGAAAGTGTTTTTTATAATTATAATTATAGTGTTCAAAGACAAAGCATTAATGATAATAAATAAAATTCAATATTTACTTATCTTATCCATACTCTGAATTTTGCAGAGACTGTATCCACTCATCATATTTACACACATTTTCACATTTTGTAACAATATTAATGTATAATCCTATCTAATTAAAAAAAATTTGATGATTATGTGTATTGCTTTTTTATATATTTAAAGTTTTATCATTATATTTAGATAGATAGATAGATAGATAGATAGAAACAGACTGTGACAGACAGATATAAATAGACTGTAATAGAAAATTATAACCAAATTATACTACTGATATTTAATATACTTAGTCTGGCACAAGGCCACAATAATTTGGCACCCATTGTGAGTCATGTATAATACCAAGATTATCAAGACAACCATTGTTCAGGAGGAGCAATCTAATAGTGTTTACAAAGCCAGGTGTGGTAATCATATTTCTGGTTCCTTTACTCTTAGCATCATGGGAAAATCAATATTTTTTCCTTTATTATTCATTATTATTTATTGATTTTATTTCATTTTCCTACACACTACCCCAGTATAAAGAAGCGCACTTAGACTACCTAACAACTTATTCATTTCTCCGTGCAACCTTTTTCCACTAATGTTCTGCCCATGTTCTGATGCTTATATGTCTATTGAAGATGCTTTCAGCAAAACAATAGTTAGCATGGATACTGACAAGTCTACAACTACACAGCTTCATAAACAACAAAAAATCAATGTACTGTGTGTTGTGACACATTCCTTCATCTTGTTTAACTCTATATGTAATTGTATCCCAGTAGCCATTCTGTTGGCTTGTACTTGGTAGGAAAGTCTCTGTTCACTTCTCACATCAATAAGTCTTGGCTGCCCAATGTTTTATTATTGGTGATTTTTCTCTTTTTCAAACACTGCCAATAGATACTCATCTCAGCTGAACATGAGTACCACACTTGCTGTGCCATTTTGAAAATGCTCTGCCCTAGATATATCTGGTATATTTGGGTAGCAATCCTTCTTTTATACATGTTTCGTTGGATGTGATAAACAAGGAAAATTTTGTAATTTTTTAGTTCACTTTTTCTAGTGTCCTGTTTGGTTTTTTTTATGAGGAATTATGTAGAAACTGTCCATAATGATTATTGTTCTAAGTGCATTCAGCTAATTCTTTAGCTATTTTCAAGGACAGAGAGTTCTTTTTTTTTCTTTTTAGTATATTTTTGTGTTTGTATTTGTTGTGGCCTGTTAAGGGCCAGAAAGAAAGACATGGAAAGAAGAAGATAGGTTGAACAAGTGTATTGAAATAACAGAACATATATACAAAATAAGAGTGTTATTAGTCAGCAGATAGAAGTGTCCGTCTGAACTAACAGGTTACACTGCATCCCGACTGCCTCACTTAGGAAGTCTCGCAGGTTAGTATTTATGAAGGAGGAAGAGTTCATTCTAATGTAGATAGGTCACCATAACAACCACCTCCTAAAATCTTAACTCCACAGGAATCTGAAGAAAAAAAAATTTTTTTTTCTTTTTTTATATTAAAGTTCTGAGACAGTATATGTAGCTGAAAAAAAGTTTCACAAAAATTAATCCTGAGGAATATTTTTATAGAAAGTTTACCAACTTTTCCTCCACTTGGCTTGTTTAATTTTATAGAGAAAACAAGCGTTTCTTTTTTACAACTGGCTAGGTATTTAAAACGTGGTTGACTTGTTTTACCAAGTTCAAAGTAGAACAACTTTGAGAACTTTTATTTGTTTGTAGTCTCAATACTTTTTACGTTCAGGATTGACAGCTACTAAATCAGTTGCTTTCCTTTTTCTCTTAGAATGGCACATTTTGGGGGCCGCTAGAGGGGTCAGAATATCAAAAGTGTTGTATATGACATCCATAACTGTTTCCTCAGGAAGCCCACTATCAGCCTCGTCAGGCATTTCCTAAGTTGGTTGAGATGTCTTTTATGTTTAAATTGTGGAATCTTTATAATATATACCATGTTCCCAACTCTTTTTTCGATCATACTCCTCTCCCAAAAAGATTTGTTGTTTTTGAAAATTCTGAAAAAACTTTTTTCTCCAGGGTTATATCATCTTGGAGGTACGATGCTTGTTCTTCTTGGCTTTGTCTGTTTTAGGAGTAATTTATCGTAAACAGACCATATCCAACGAGCGAACATCACCTCGGCTGGAGATTGAGAAGCTGGTGTTTTGTTATTAGTTGTAATTCTGTATACTTGAAGAACTTGTTGAAGGGCTTTTTCAGTTGGTGTAGCCCTAGCTTTATTCAAAGCTCTCTTCAAAGTATCCACAAATCTCTCAGCCTGTCTGTTAGACCTCAGATGGCATGGAGCAGTAGTGATGTGTTATATCTGATATGTTTCACAGAAGTCTCTAAATTACCCAGACGTAAACTGACTTCCATTATCAGATACTAAGGTGTCTACTACTCCGAATCTGGTGAACAGTTCATGTAGAAATTTTATAGTAATTTCTGTAGTTGGGTTTTTGCATCTGTGTACTTCGGGCCACTTCGAGAAACTGTCGACTACAATGAGGTAGTAATATCCTTCTAGAGGGCCCATGAAGTCAATATGAATTCTAAACCAAGGTAGATACAATTTTGGCCAGAGATTGAATTTAATGGGAGGTGCCTTTGCTGCCAAGGCACAGCCTTTACATGATTTGACAGCGTTTTCTATATCTTTGTCTATGTTTTGCCAATAGACACATCAAACTTTTCATTTTAGTACTCCCTGGATGGCCACATGAAAATCTTTCAAAATACACTTCTGGAGTGTTGACAGAATCACAACATATTCCCTGTATAGTATAGAGTTGCATATAGAGAAAATCCCTGTATAGTATAGAGTTGCATATAGAGAAAATCCCTGTATAGTATAGAGTTGCATATAGAGAAAATCCCTGTATAGTATAGAGTTGCATATAGAGAAAATCCCTGTACAGTATAGAGTTGCATATAGAGAAAATCCCTGTATAGTATAGAGTTGCATATAGAGAAAATCCCTGTACAGTATAGAGTTGCATATAGAGAAAATCCCTGTATAGTATAGAGTTGCATATAGAGAAAATCCCTGTACAGTATAGAGTTGCATATAGAGAAAATCCCTGTATAGTATAGAGTTGCATATAGAGAAAACGTCTGTAGTTCACCTGGTACTTTTCAAAAATTTTTGCTTTTGTTTGCTTGATATACTCATCATGGAGAGCCTCTTGTCTTATTTGTTCAAGCGTCACTGGAAGTTCCCTTACTGCATTACAAAGGGTAGTTTTTAATTCTCCTTCAGACTGAAGGGAGGCAAGCACTGTATCTTCCAATGATTCTTTGCACTTGGGAATTAGTCGTGACAATCCGTTTGCATTGCTGAATTTTTTTGATGACACATACTCCATTTTAACGTTGTAATTTAGCAGGATTGTACTCCATCTCCGTGGTCTGTTTGCTGTGTGAGTGGGCAGACCTTTCTTTGAGCCAAAAACAGTGAGTAATGGCTTGTGGTCTGTCTGTAGAGTGAAATGTCAACCGTAAATATAGCGGTGGGACTTCACGACTCTTTTTCAATCTGCGAATAATTTTTTTTCCTCAGGAAGCAAAGATGGCGACATGTGAGCTATCAGTTTTGCTGTTCCATCAGTCATTTTGTGGCGAATGCATGCCCCTATGCCATATGAGCTAGCATCGCTGGCAACAATGATTTCTAAGTCCAGATTGTAATGTGTAAGAAGTAAGTCTGACGTCAGTGTTTTATTTATTTTTTCAAATGCTTCCTGGCATTCTGCTGTCCAAACCTGGTTCTTGTCTTTCTTTAATAGTTCATTAAGTGGGGCATGCAAATCATGCATATTAGGTATAAATGCCTGGTAAAAATTTGCTCGTCCAAGGAAGCTCTGCAACGAAATGATGTTATTGGGAGCCGGCATGTTTTTAATCACAGCACCCCATTCAGGATTTGGTCTTCTGCCATCCTTGTCGATTATGTGTCCTAGGTATTTGATTTTTTCCATGAAAAAATCACATCTGGTCTCTTTAAGTTTGAAATCTTGGATCTTAGCAAAACTTTGTGGACGTGATCCTTATGTTCAACTACGCTTTGGCTTTTCATTAGAATGTCATCTAAATAAGCAACTGAGAAGTCAAGGCCTCTCAGCATAGTATCCATGACTTGCTTGAAAATTGTTGGCACAAACTTGACCCTGAATGGTAAATGTTTGAATTTATATAATCCATGATGTTTATTTATACACAATAGCTTTAAACTCACCTCTTCAACTGGAATTTGTAAATAAGTGTTGCTAAGTTCAATTTTTGAGAAAAATTGACCCCCATTTAGTTTCACAAAAATGTCTTCTGGGCCAGGAAGAGGATAATGATAATCCTTCAGAACAGCATTTAACGCTGTCAAAAAATCAGTGCAAACGCGTATGTCTTTTGATTTCATTTTTACATAGATTACTGGTGCGGCCCATTCACTGTACTCTACCTTTGATAGAACTCCAGTTTTTACTAATCTGTCAAGTTCCTCGTTAATTTGTTCCAACGAGGCAAAAGGCACATTTCACTTCTTTTTGAACACTGGCTGGATGTCGTCTTGTAGTTCAATTTTTGCCAGCATCTTGGTACACCTGCCTAAACCACCAGAAAAAATTCCCGTTACTGATCTTGCAATTTTGCAATCTTGCTAGATTTTATCATGGTTGGCTTACCCAATCTTTTCCATGTTTGCAAGTTTATTATTGTCAAATCAAAACCTGAGTCCAGTTGAAATTCCATACTTTTGTTTAACATTTTTACATGCATGAATTTCCTAACATTAGCACTGTCTAATTTATCCGACCATGTATTTTTATGCAGCTATTGGTTTTATTTTTAGATTGGCAATGCAAGCTTTTGTGTCCAACTTGGTTACATATGTAACATTTTTTGTTCCGGAAAATACAATCTTTATACCAAGGTAGAGCCCCACATGGGTTAGAAGGCAAATTATTTTGCTCTTTCTTTGTTTCATTAGTTTTAGGAGACTTTGTTTGTTTCTGTTTGTAATGTACTCTTTTGATGTGAGCAATACACAATTCTTTGATATTTTAGAATCATGCTTTACACTGGCGTACCTCTGACATTCTTCAGTGATCTGCTGTAGAGTTATATTCAGCTCATTCTCCAATTTGTTTAGTATTCTTCCCCTAATTTCTGCATCTTTTGTTGAAACTAGTCCTTGCACGAATATCAAACATTATTTGCTCTTAGCTCTACCAGTCTAAAATCATCGCAGTGCTTGTTTACTACTGATGCAAAAGTGGTGTAATCTTCCCATTCTTTCCTAGTTAGATTAAGACATTTCCATTTCTTATGGAAAAAGCTGAAAAAGCTCCATAAGTAATTTCACTGCTTCAGTGAATGTCAACTTCTGGGGCAGAATGTAGTTTATAAATTTTGTGTGCTAAGTTGTGCCAAGTTTCCTCAGAAGAAGACATACTTTTTTCGAGTCACTACAATTTGCACAATCTGTAGTATATAAGTCCTCATATCTCCTAAAGTATGACACAAATGTTATGTCTTCCTTAGGAGTGTATGAAAAATTCTCTATCACACTCCAAATGGTGATTTGTGAAAAAGAAAATTTGTTTTCGATGGGATTACTACGACTTGTCAGTTTTAAAACTTGCTTTTGAAATTCGAGCTATCTCTCTTGATTTTCCTTCTGGGTTTGCAGAAATAAATTTTCCATTTTTTCTTGTTGAAAGAGCAGCTGTTTTTGCCACTTCTCTTCCATTCTTTCTTGGAGTTGTAATTGCTGTGCATTCTGGTACATTCCAAGATCTAATAAAATATTTTGAAATCCTCCATGATAAGTGTGTCTTTTTTTTTTTCTAGTTTTACTTTTCTGGTTTTTTCCAGATGCTTTTCAAATGAAAAAACTGTGACAAAAAATAAAAAAAATTTCTCATACATCCACTGTTGAAATAAATTGGCAATTATATGTAGTTCTTTTATGAAAACTCATTTGCCCGTGTTTTGGAGAGCTCCTTTTTAATCCTGGTGGTCCTTGCAAATTCTCATCGCCAAATTGGTGTGGCCTGTTAGGGGCCAGAAGGAAAGACACAGAAAGAAGAAGGTAGGTTGAACAAGTGTATTGAAATAACAGAACATATATACAAAATAAGAGTGTTATTAGTCAGCAGATAGAAGTGTCCGTCCGAACTGTCAGGTTACACTGCATCCCGAATGCCGATATTTAACAGTCCCCCCACGTGGGATGTATGTGGCACAAGGCCGAGTTTACTGTGGATTCTCTGAGCCCATAGGCTTGGCTAAAAATATTCCCTTAGAGACCACATAAACAGGTTCAGGGCCTGTATACCCACCCAGAGGAAATTTTGCCCTTCGGCAAAGCCTTGTCTGGGTTCCTCTCTGCCAAAGCAGAGAGTTCGACAGAAGTCGCACACAGTCAGAGACTGCGACCTGACTGCCTCCCAGGAAGTCTCGCATGTTAGTATTTATGAAGGAGGAAGAGTTCATTCTAATGTAGATAGGTCACCATAACAGTATTCTTTGCTGTATTGTATAGGCATAATAGAAATTTCATGTTGGAGTACCTTGCTGAGCATTCAAAATATTGCCAGTACATTGCAACTGATTTCAAAGCAAGAAATGTTAAGCATAGGTCTGTATGTTTAATAAAATGTGCTTCAATGTGCTAGATAATTTTTCTCTCTTGAATCTATCTTATTTATAAGTCTACCAGTCGTCATGACTTAGAATATTGCTGCCACGTATGGTCTATTGCTCCCACCATATATCTAGAGATCCTTGATAAAATATGAAAAAGAATCAGCAATATTATTGGTCCTGATTTTGGTGTCTCGGCTTCAGTCACTTTCCCGCTGCTGTAAAGTTGCCTCCCTTTTCTATGAATACTTCCATGAGCTCTTCACCAGGGTATAGAGAATTTATGAAATTAAGACTGGCATTGAGGTCCCACCAATATACAGTTGAGTTGGCTAGATGTAACCATAAGTTCTATGCTAATGGTTTCTTTTCTTGCACTGCTCACTTATAGAACTATCTTCTGGCACCATGCTTTCCAGCCAACTTTAATCTTCAGAAATTTAAATGCAATGTCAATTGCTTTCTAATGTCCTCCTGATTACTCTTCTTTTGTTCTTGGTCCTTAGTAGAGTTTCTATTTTCTAATTCTTCCACACCCAGTAACCCCTTGTATCCTAGTGGCTTTACTGCCTTCCTTGGAGTGAAATTGATTTAAAAAAATGTATTTTACAATTTAAAAACATCTAATTGTAAAAGGCATTTAAAAATAATTGAAGCTCTTTTTATATAAAGTTATAGACCTACATTAACTGAAAGCACATAGGACAATAATCGCTATGGACATTTTCTATACACTCTTAGTCCTCATAAAAGAAAAACTGAATAAAAAACTTATATATATATATATATATATATATATATACCAGGTGATTAAAAAGTAACTCCCTATTTTATGTATGAGTGGACTTAATACCCTGTAACTTTTTTCTTTGGGATTGATTAAAGGAACAAGTCTACTATACCAAACCAAGACTTTGGAAGAACTTGAAGGATGAATGCAAGAAGTTATGTCTTCCATACTGCAAGATTTCCTGGTGAAATCAGTTGACACAATTTCTGAGTGGCTCAAGAAACTGGTAGTGAAATCTAGCAGCCATATTGAATTTTAAATAAAACCTCATGCTAAATGCTTTCCTCTCACATATATTTCTTGTAAAAATCATAGTTAATAAAATAAATTATATGTATTTTAAAATGGGGAGTTACTTTTCAATCACCCTGTATATTCCTATACTGCTTTATATATTTTAATTTAATTATTTAATTACACTTATTAAGCTTACTTTGAATTTTTTCAGGGCAGTGTAGATGGTCTGTGCCAGTTATAAAATTTTAAAAATTGGGAATTACATATATATAAATTTCTCTTATAAGCACATATATATAACAAAATTCATTCAAAATTAGAAATTTTAAAATATAAATAAAAAAGAAATGTCACAACATTTACACAATTGGAGCATTTTGCTTTAAGTTATCAATTAACTAATAATCTTCAATTAATTATGAATTTTAAGATAATATTATTATTAAATGATATCACAAAGCTTTATATTCTTCGTGTGAAGACAGGATTTTAAACTTTATTTTATTTTTCTAACGAAAGTTCAAAAAGGCATATTACCATTGTTCACAGACGAGTTACTTCCCTTGCACTGGTTTTCTGACTGCACGTACGCAAGAATTCGTACTTGAATTGCTTAATTTTTATGCTTGAGTTTAATAAATAGAAAAATATTTCAATATAACTAAACTAGTAGGATTCTTAAATGCAGTATAAAATAACATTAGTAATTGTTTTGCTTAAATTTACATTTTTTTAACTGTTTTTCTTTTAGTTGCTTAAGTTACACTAACGTCAGGAGTGGAATTACTTAAATTTAGTCAAATTTTAGTACAATTGCTTATAAACGAGTTATTTATTTCAAAAGATCATTTACTTGTTTAAATTATTTTTCTAAGAGCTCATTTAAAGTTTATAAAAAATGACTTTTTTACAACACCTGATCAATGTACTACCAATATTTTTTAAATTGATTTCCCATCAGTAGCCTTCATGAAATACATTTGTGTTTTAAAATTTGACAAATATATGCATAAAAAATTCTCAACAAAGCTGCTGTTCATTAAATAAAAATAAATGGACATTTTCATTAAGCTTTTGTATGATGGCTCTTTGATCAGGTGAATTACCTAGCCACCTGCTATATGCATCTTACAACCTTTTAAACCTGTGTATGCCTCAAAACGCAGAACTTCCTGACCAATGGATCAATCAACCAATATATGTGTTGCTTATTGTGGGATTTTCATCCTTGTGTTGCTGTTTCTTATTCATTCTAAACCAGATTTCATTACCTGAAACAGTGTTTTAACTACAGGGCTAACTCTGCACTGGCCAATGCTGATGCTGGTTCAAGCTGGTTGTTGTTTGCTGGCTGCTTCAATCCACACCAACTCTGCCCATGCTGTGATCTTGATCTCAGAGCTATGGAAGATTTAAAGAAAGAGGGAGGGAAAAAAAGAGGTACCCATGAGTACACAATCCCCAGCTAATTTAACTTTGGCAGAAAAATAAAATAAAAACTAACTTATTTTGGGCAGAGTTGCCAATGTTCAAACCAGAATTTCCAATATTCTTAAATACCTAACTGGCATCAAAATGTCATGCCAAGTCAGCACCTTTTACTCAGTATAGACTTACCAACCTATCACCAAATTCTGATGGATGGAGTCATTTCCTTTCCATCCTAATCTTGACTTTAAGCTGATGCCTAAAGAACAGGATTAGTTGGGAGAGGTAAACTTCTCGTCCCCATAGAATTCCTTCTGTTATGTTGTCCATATCACTACTTGCATAACACCTAGTAAGCAAAGGAACACATAGTGCTCAGCCTTAAACAAAAGCAGTACAACATTGCTACAAATGGAACTTGACTCAAGGACAAAGAACTTTCCGTGCAGCATGTGAACCATGATGTCATCAACAAACTTGCACAACAAGACTATGATCCTGCAGTGGAAGAAAGCATGATCCAGGGTCTAAACCTACTCACTGCAATGAATGCAGTTTGGAGATTTTTTAAAGTCTTTTGTTGACTTAGAGGGTCCTTCAAATCACCAACTAGGTGAGTGATGCCTTATTATTAGTAAGGCATTTCAAGCTAGGCACCCAAGGCCATATATAGCAAGCCTTCTGCTTTGTCAGACTGAGGTCGCCTATCAGATCATCTCGAACAGACCCCCTAACTAGCACTTTATAAAATGCCTTATGAGACAATGCCTGGATGTTGGAGAGACCACCCATTGCCCATAAGAGAAACTTGAGAGCAAGCTGACATTCACGATAGAAGGAGCGCTTGCCTCGGGGTGAATGGCAAGCCGCCTCCTCAGACAAGTGCACATTTCACATGAATGGAAAGTTCTTATGGACGTCTTCCTTTCAGAATTCACCATCAGCACTCAAACTGTGCTCCCTGGTAAAAACATCCTGAAAGTAATCTCATAAAGCCTCACATATGCCTATGTTTGTAGTCATGGTCCACCTGTCTGGAAATATGATGCTCGCTATATGTTGATTGGTTGCATTTCAAGCTTCCTCTGCACACAATTCAGTGGTCATATTTGTTGCTTCAGAAGAAATTCTTTTTAACCTAGTCCTAACTATCTGTTGAGGGGTCCACCATTTTTTATACAAATAGACTCACCCAGCGTATACTTATACTACTGCCAGTGAATACCCATGAACAGAGTCGCGTCCAGAGTGACAGAGTAAAAGGTTGTAGGTAACCGGAAGTGTGAGAGTGAGGGTGAGGTAACAGCATTGTAGGAGTCACAGTGAGCGAGCATGTAGACTCAGTAAGAAGTCATACAGCGATACTTCAATACCAAAGACTGTATATATATTTTGCTACTAACCCGTATTCCTGGAATTACTAACCTGCTTTACCAGTTTGTATTATTACGTTAATACATTATTTTCATATATTCATTCCTGGCGTTTGTTATTTATTGGTACCGGATTTCAACCCGGAATCCACAACACTATCAGAGCTTGATCCTTCTTGATAAGCAAGGAGGCCAGCTCCACCCTAGCTAAAGCTATGTCTCCACTATCACAGGATTTGATTGCCCGATTAACCTTGGCTTCTAATGCCATTAGTGCTGCTAACATAGATAGATTGAGTCAATGACTAAAATCAGCAGCAAACGACCTAATTTTGGATTTTAAATTATCCCACCGTATATTCCCAACTACATCCCCCGTCAATTCCCAATGTATCATTAGTAACAGCTGGGCCTGGAAATCTCACTTGCCAAAATGAGGTGTTCAACTTCCAGTATCCAGCCAACCTAATCTTAGGCTTATCTAAGTTTACACAAACCCAGATGAGCCTATGATCCATGTAAACTTGGACAACCTAAGAGCTCTATGTCGACTCTCTTAAGTAGGACTTGATTGATGTAGCTAGAACACAACACCAAAGCTGAGCTGACCCTATAAGTCCAAGTCAACACTCCCTCCCAGTGATGTTCATTCCGATAATTATTGGCAAAATCAAATTTGTCATTAAAGTCCCGTAACACTTTCACATCTGGGTTGTTCGTACCCAATCTAACCCCTATGCGATCTATATCAAGGTCAAGGATGGCATTCCAATCGTCTGAGATGTCATAAAAAATGGCTAGATCTATCAAAACAAATCAGGTCACTCTTCATGGTTATTGGGTACATAAACCCCAATGAGACGAAGAGCCTTATCCTTTATGATAACATCCAGCATGCAAAGCCTGCCTACCTGATCTGCAAAGACAAGAGCACACACTGCTTTCACAAACTTGCTCACTAGCCAGGAAACACCTTTCAAGCATCCATCAAAACATGCTGAATAGAGGACAATATCCTTAGACAGAATGTCTTCATGACTGCAAGTTGAAAACCAGGTCTCCTGCCCACAACATACATCCACCCTGAGATGCTGAAGATCGCAAACTAGCCTTGTCCTACAAGATTTCGATCTCAGGCCCTGGGGCATTAAAAATTACTAAACAGAGAGGCATTATCAGTCCAATTAAGGTTGGAAATCTGGCTTGAATATGGTTGAGGTGAGAACATTAACAGCCTCTCCCATGACCATTGGCTCTTCTCAGTCTTGTTAGTGCCATCAGGGGAGAGGCTGCCAATGTCCCAGGGATAGGTTAATTTCATAGCCCTATAGAGGGAGAGGTGAACTAAAACTGGGATCCTCCCTGAACAATTAACTTTCCATCTTCCAGGATGACGATTGGGGGTGACATCTTACAGGATTTCATAGCGTCCTTGACCATACCCCATGTCTGACATGTCCCCAACCCAGTACAGATGACAGTGAGAACCCGTTTTGTATTGGGGAAGTTTTGGAGAACTTCAATATCCTCGTCTCCATGTTTCTTGAAGGACAATAATATTTTAATTTCTTTTATTTGTTTTCCGTAATTTCTGGCTGGCCCTTTCTTCTTGAACTGGGGAAATACAGCAGATGTCCTCCATTAAATTATATGGAAGTCTAGACTGTCTTTTCCTTTTTTCCTTATCTTTTGCTGTAGAGCTTTGAAATCTTTTTGATGGTGGAGGCATTTGTTGTTGTTGTTTTTTGGGGGAAAGACTGGGAGTAGGAATTGCAGTTTGAGAAGTATTTTTTGGAATGGACAGTGATCTCTACTGAGTGGGGAAAGTTTGCCAGAGAATGAATGAATTGATGATATTCTCTTTGATTTCTTATCACGGGAGGACAGCGGTAGAAGTCAAGGGGTGTGCTGCCTTTTGAGTTGGTGACTGTTTTAGTTGCTGCCCCAATTTTTCTATAAGTTGTTTTACTTTTTCCGTTTTTTGAATCCGTGGTCATATTTCTTCTGTATTTCTCTAAAAGAGGCTGGTGTATTGCTTTTAATACTAGTAGAGGAAGTGGGACTGTTAGTGCCTTTCGCCTTAGGGGGTTCAGGGGACTGAAGTTGCACTGTCTGGCACTTCCCTCTGGCCCTACCAGCATCCAATCATTCCCACTTCAACTTCTTAACAACTGCACAAGCAGTCCCAGATGCTGACATGCCCATTACAGGCAAGGCAGAATTGGAAGACAGAGGGGGATTTTGGTTGACAGGGGCTTGACTTCCAGAGGCCTTCTTTTCTGGGCAGATTTGTGGTTGATGACAATGACCAGTAGTTTCAGGCCCCCAACATCCAGACAGTTGGGGATGACGAGGAAGTCTTCACGATCTAACATTATATCGGAATTCCAGCCCCCAAGCAATACAGTGAGAGGAAAGCAGCTAGATGCTCCCCAATAACCTGAGGAGGGACGATAAATATCATTACTCTGGTCAAACGCTTGCCTTTGTATTCAGTTCTTATGATGTGGTCTTTAGTAATGAGATTCCACAAGGTCATTTGTATACTGTCTTCATCCCACATGAAATCGCCTGAACACTTCACTACTCTTAGTGGCTTAAGCCCCAAGTACTGCAGTGATTTTACCACTGTGTCTTTTGTGGAGTGACAAATTTTGCACAGATGCTTGTCCACCATGAAACTGACACTACTCGTTTCTCAATTTTCTTAAGTTCTTGGGGGTCTACCAGGAGCTCACCTTCTTTTACAAGGCAAGCATAACTCTTGGCTCACTCCAAGAACTCCACAATATTGATGATGCATTTAGGTGGGGTCTTCCAACAACAGAGTGAATCCCCAGCCTCAGTATTGGCCTTCTTTTTGTCTTGAGTAACAGTATGGTTCTCCATACTTTCTTGTTTATTAACAATTTTCTAATTTCTTGCATTTTGGTCATTATTGGTCTCTATACTTTTGATCTTTGGCCATTAGTGGCCTCAATAATTTCCATTTTTGATTTTTGGTCATTAGTTGCTTCCATATTTTTTATGGTTTCTTTAAGAGCAAGGTATTCCACTGGATTGTTTTTATCTTGTGTGTCTTTTTTATTGATTAGTTCAAATAAATGTTTGCAAACTGACCAACTTCTGTTGGCCATACTGGAAATTTTAACACTCAGAGGCTAGCAGTATTGTAATAATAATTTTTTTCTTGTATTAAATTATATATAAATATATATAATTTAATACAAGAAAAAAATTATTATTATAATACTGTGAGAGGGTTGGAAGGGAAAAATAAATGTGTGTATGAAATTCAAAACAATAAATATACTGGATTAACAGATAAAAATAAAATTAAATGACAACACAAATTTACCCCGAAAAGTTTACAAATATGAAAACAAAATACAAAAACAAACCATAAAATGCAAAAAGCTCGTTTGACCAGCAAATTAAAATTAAGGATCAAATAAATTAACATGAAAAACTTCTAAGAGTTACCTGGCAGTTTTTAAAAGAAATACAAAGTGTAAGAAGTTGTAATACAAAAAAGAAATTTGTTTGACCAGCAAAAAAAAAAAAAATAAAAGTAAAAACAAATAGTCATAAAGTTAACTCAAATTATGCTAACAGTTACCCAAAAGGGTTTAAACAAAAAACAATATAGAGATTGATCAAAGACAAGAACAAAAATAAAATCACCCGAAAACGGGAAAAAATAGAAGTTTAAGGGGAGGGTACAAAAAAAAAAAAAAACTGACAAGAAATTTCAGAAGTCTTGATATAAAACTAGACAGAAAATTACGTAAGAATGAAATAAAACAATGAACAGAGGTTCAGTTAAACTTTGAAAATAAAATAAAAATGCAAATGTCTGCCAGAAACTGAAATAAAACAAGGACTGAAAAGAAAGAACCAAAATTTAAATTCAAACAAGAAAGTATAAAAGAATAAAAATAAAATAAATCAAATAAACTTATCTAAACATTTTAAGCCACAGTCCAATTCTTGTAACTGTTGAATAAAAAAAAAAAAGAGAAATAATAGCAAAGAAGTATCCAAAAATGTTGACAGTACTGGTCTGGAAAGAAAGACAAAGCAGTCAAATGACATGTGATCAAAAGATTGTCACCAACTTTTTCCTCACTCCAGATCTGGATTGAAAATTAAACCAACACACGGCCTATTTTATTGGCAAAGAAGAAATCCCAGCATGCATTTGTGTGCTTGTGCATATAAATTGGGGAGGGGAAAGTGTTTTACATTTTGTAGATTCCCTGTGAATATGTGGTATTGTGGTATATATCAGATTGAATGGTGATGGATGAGTTCTTCTGGTGAATGAGCAAAGTGTAATGAATGAATGGGCTATGAATCAGATTAGCTAGGTTTAGAAGAGTTAATGTAGCTCAGATCTCCCCCACTTTCTCCTTGGCCTTGTGCCACAATTGTTATTTTTTTCATGACAATAAATACACATTCCTAACAGAAATGGAACCAACAAACAGAAACCACATCACTTGAGGACTTTCAAAAACAACTAAAATGGATAGCTCATGTAACTCAAAAAGAAGATAAGGATCTAATCAAGATGTTGACGTTCCACACTACTTCAAGCAAAATGTGACAAAGGAAGCCTCCATCAATACTAGAAAGAGCAATAACAGTTACTGGACTTGAGAAACTTATTTTCCTAAAAAATCTTTTTTAGGATTTTATAAATTTCAGCCAAAAGTAGCACTGGTTGCTTGGTCAATAAATACTGAATGTTTCCTTATAAGGAAATAGTTAATATTACCATTACCACGAAATTCATAAGAATTGTACTGAAAGTAATGCCTCTGATTTTATTTTATTAGTTCATGACACCATGAGACAGATGTTGGTATCATGGTATTAGAGATTGAACCTTACCATCAACAACCCATAAATTTTTTTGCCTTGTTACAAATAGCAGTTTGGCAAAATGACATCTGACATGAAAGTGCTTACAAAACCAAAATGTATCCTTAAATTCCTTCATTCTAAAAAATTGAACTCATTAATACTTACTAAAAGTTTACAGAGACCAAATAGTGGATGTGAGCCCAATTAGGTGGTGGGTAATGCAATATGGTTATAGCAATATGTATGACAGTCCAAACTACAGGCAGCTCTACACAGATGTCAATCTACAAAATGAAGAGCCAAAAACAGCATTTTGTTGCTGAAAACTTGATTTAACAGTGTTATTGTTCTTATATATATTGTATTTTCAAAAAAAAATGTTATGTTTTAATCAGTACCATTAGACAAAGTAAGATAATAAAACAAATATATTCATGTTTGTCATTTATTGACAATATATGATGTACTAACAACTAATGTTAGTAATTTCATATATGGTAAAAATTGAACACTTCAACATAGTGTAATGGTTAGCAAGCTTGTTTCATTAGATCTATTACAACTGAATAGTGAGTTCAATCCTCACTAGGTGCCCTATACATTTGAACTATACATTTTGCCACATCTAAGCTAAGCTTAAAAAATCACCATATATGTTAAAATTGAATGTAGAAGCCTGTCTATATATTTCTAGAGTTTTTTGTTGGAATAGAGTTAGAGGCTATATTAGAGTTAGAAGTTTGGGAAAAAAAAGTTATCAAAAAAAAGACAAAATTTTGGCTATGTCACATTTCATTTAATTTTCCATGTATGACACTTTTTTACCTTAAAATTTGATTTCAAAATCTGTTTGCATGCTATACATTGAAGGTATAAAATGTAATAAAAATATTGGATAATAATTAAATCCATTAATTCTTTAGACACCGAAGGTATGAATAAAAGTGATAAACACAATGTCTAAGAAAAAAATTCCAAATGGCAAGACCTTGAAAAGAAACTCTATGAATTATGGTTATGGATCAGTGAAAACAATGAGTGTTTCTAAAAATAGAATATTTTATAAAGCAAAGCAGATTCCATGTGATAATAGCTTAGAAGATTTTACTGGTTATACATTGTAGTGTTATCAGTTCAAAACTAAAAGCCTAGTTATGAGAACCAAAACTTGACTAAGAAAGAGCCCAACGCTTACTCATGTTGAGTGAGGAATTTGTAAGAAATCATAAGTGAATTTATTTATGAAGTGTGGTATCAATAATGCAACAGATGTGACCGTGGATGAAATTCTCTTTTTTATCACAATATTGGATCCAACAATGAAATGTTTGATTCTTTTCCAAGTGATAGCGAAAACAATGA
This sequence comes from Acanthosepion lycidas, assembly GCA_963932145.1. Lineage (NCBI taxonomy): Eukaryota > Metazoa > Mollusca > Cephalopoda > Sepiida > Sepiidae > Acanthosepion > Acanthosepion lycidas. The sequence continues at coordinate 31,254,200 of OZ010583.1, read as the reverse complement.
TAATTTTCTAGGTTTTGTAGGGGAGTTATAATAAATATAAGTAAATAATTATAGACCCCCGCCTTACATTTACATATACAAAAATACTCATAAAAATGAGAAACAGCAAAACGAGTATTATTTATTATTTGTTTGTGTTGTGTTGGAGATATAAGAGACAGTAATACTGAGTAAAATTGTGAGTTTGGGGTCAAATTTGGATCAAATATGGATTGAAATCAAATAGAATCATAAGATAAAGAATAAGTATATACAGTCTTTCTTGTATGCATTTTTTATAGATGTGTGCAATGAGTGTCCAGGTAATTTAGTTTGGAAACACATGAAGTGTTTGAGGTCTTCTTACCTCAAATTTTTGTTGAGTGTTAAAAGATAAATGTTACTGTTATGGCCTGAAAAAAGGAAAAGGAGCCAAAATTTTTGTTGACACACGTGTTGACTGTCTGTCCAATAGTGAGAATGTCATGTGTTTGTGTGTGTAGATGAGAAAAGTGGGGTGAATTCTCATTGGTTTAGAAAGAGTGAATTAATGATAATTATAATTGTTATAATTATATTTTATTATAATTATTTTTGGCAATATAATTAATTTTTATTTATTTATTTTTTATGGACACAACACAGTGACAGTATAATTAATTTTTTATTTATGTATTTCTTTATGGACATGACAAGAAAACTAAATAACAGTAGAATAAACCTTTTTTTATTCATTTAAAGTATTATCTTATTTTGATATCTTGTGCTCCTTTTGTAAAATTAATATTTATAGTATTTTTTAAGGCAACAGACTGAATTTTTGTCCAATAAAAATGTAGTAAATACAACTATAGCTTTGTTTTTTTTTACCCAAAACATTGTCTTCAAAATAAGGGTGTGTTTTATATGCTAATGCATCTTACATTCTGAAAAATACAGTACATCAAATAAGTAATATTTTAATGGTGGTCATCCGATCAACGCACAAAATGCAAATAGTAAATTTTAATTATAATAATAACTGAAAATAAATTATATGCTATTTCCTCAAAAACGTTTAATAGGAATGATTTTATTTCTTTTAATATTTTAAGCTGCAATTCAATTTATCAAGATGAATTCTGTAACTTGTTTCCTCCCTCATTTTCCAGTCAACTTTAATCTTCAAAAATTTAAATGCAATGTCAATCATTATCTTCCGTTTTTTTTAATTCCTGTTCTTTTATTGTCCTCTCTCCTTAATACTTTTCTTTTTCTCATATACTTTCACACTCTGTAACCTCTTATGTTTTAGTGGCTTTATTACATTGTATGGGGGTGAAATGCTTTTAAAAAAACTTAACTTTTGTGTTGCAGGTTTCAATATAAACTAGATTTTCAATTTGAACCCAAGCTAAAAAAGAATTTTTAAAGTAGTCCTTACTCCTTATTTTCGAAGATTGGTACAACAGTCCTACTCCTAAAAAGTTAATGTTAAACTTTTAACGTGCATAATTTTATTAATTGTGGTTTTTAAAGGTAATCTCTTTCAATATAGTTGTATTTTTTAACAACTTCAATTTAGTGGGAGTTTAGTAGTATGTTCTCTGACAAGCAAATAAATGAATAAAAACTTGTGCAAGTGTACATGTATGTGTGCGTATGTGTGTACTGTCCTTCTGTGTACGTTTGTTTGGAGATGTCACCTGTGACCCATATCCTCTAAACAAAACGTTACATACGAAGATCCCTGTCTCTTTCTCTCTCTTTCAAAGAAAAAAAGTGGAGAGAGATGAGAAAGAAAGAGATGCAAACGCGGGATGTGTCGTCAGATTCTTAGAGATGCAGTTCGGACGACAACCACCCACCCAGACAACACCAGATGTTACCTAGACAAAGTGTACGCACCTGCCACTGTTACCCGTTAACTAAAAAACTAAACCTCCCGCTTGTACGTCTGCCGCGTTTCCTTACCGACCAACGACGAAGATAATTTGAAAAGTATTCTCCCTCCAACACCAACCAATCCTTTTTTTGCTTTTCACTGGACATATTTGTAAAAGACTAGGACCCTCCTTTATTTTTTTCCATTTCAAACAACTAGCAAATAAGCCCCCTTATTTTTTAAAGCCCATACAAGTTCATAAATAAAATAAAATAACTGAAAAAAGAAAAAAATATATATATATAAACTTCCTTGAATTTCTTTTTTAATATCTGATTTCATAAACTAATTACATTTTCAAAACTTTCTAAAATTTTGTCCATCTTTTCCCGGGGGAGGGAAATAGAAGAAAAAAAAGTTAAAAACGAAGATTTTTTTATCGACATCTCTCCCTTTGCTTTTTGCAAAAAAAAAAATGTAATGACGGAGAAATATCTTTGAATTTTCAGTCATAAAAATAATGCTCGTGTAAGATTAAAATAATGTGGATCAGTCTCAAAGTATTATAAAAAAATCCCTGTCGTTATATTCAACGGTTTCATTCAAGAACTGACACACACACCACTCAGAAAAAGTTTTTTTTTTCAGTAATTATGCGGATAATGAGTTTGAAACTAAAAGGTATTTAAAGTTTGAAAAGTTTTTTGTTTTGCTTTTTTACTTAACATTAATGTTATTTAGAGCAACAACAAAAATGGAATTTTTCTTCAATTTAACATAACTTGTTACTATTCAATTCAATTGAATAAGCGCTAAAAAGTAACTTTTTCTTCAAGGAAAAACTTTTTTAATTAATTGCCTAAAAAAGTGAAAACATTTTAAAAAGTTATGTGTAAATACATTGCTGATAACCTTATGTAATAAAGAGTTAACATAAAAGCAAAACAATTTAAAAGTCCAAGAATGAAATAACTTTATAGAAGAAAGAGGATCGTTTGTACAACTTGGTGGGGAAAAACTTTTCAAAAGTTAGGGGTAAAAATGGAATGGGAAATTAAAGAAAGTGACATTTTTAAAAAGTTGCTACAGTTATGGCAGAACAATTGTTTGTATTAAAAAAATAATAGTTTGCTGTTTAAACAAATATTTTAAAGAAAGTGCACTTAAGTTGAATATGAAAAAAGTAAAAAAAGTTTTAACTTTTTCTTGGTTTTTTAAACTGTTCCCGCTTGGAAAACACGTGCTGAACTGAGTAGATATGGTGAAGGGAGATAATTTAGTAGAAAAATCAATCACTGTAGTGTAGTGTAGTTGTTCGATTTTTTATTACATTTCCGCTGATATATATATTGTATCTCCTAAAAGAGTATCATGGATTAAAGTATTAAATTTATATAACACAAATAATGAGCAAGATTAGTGAATTAAGTAAAAAAAAGAAATTATCATTTTATTTTCAACGACTAAAAACTTAGAATTATCTCCCTTTATAATCATATTTTTTTTCCTCGTTTATTTATTTATTTACTTTTATTTGGTGTTTTATTCTCTTGACAGAACTTTACTGGTGCATTCAAAAACTTATCTGTTAATTTTGACCGCGCGCGGTAAAAAAGTCCCCTTCTTAAGAAGAGTAGAGTCTATGAAAAATATCCAATTAAATATGTACATTATTCCTATTTTCAGTATATAAATATTTTAATACGTATTGATGACAAATACCGAAAATAAATTCATTATTTATTTGGTTAAACTCGTCGTTTTATCGCAAAGATGCGCCGAAGTATTTTATTTTAATAAATTAAAATAAAATCTAACATTGGGTTTTTAGTTCTAAAGAAAAATCTTAGAAGAAAACATGGAAAGTTTTTTTTAACTGTGCAAAGCAGCAAAAAAAAGCAAAATCTTTTTAAAATTTTGTTTTTATTTTTTATAATTAAAATAAAAATTACATATACTTAAAAAAAAACAAAGTCTGTAAAAAAAAAAGTGTGCTTATCGTATGAAAGTTATTTAATATTTAAAAAAAAACTTTCCTTACTTTTCCTAAGACAATTTTTGAAATTTATTGTGCTCTTTCTTTTCAGGTTTTTCTTTCTCTCAAAAATTAAACATTTTGTCGATTGAATTTAAATGTTTCACAATGAATTCTTGCTACCTACCTGAACCTTAGCACATAAAAGAACTCAGTTTTATTATAAAAAAAAAACAGTTCTTTTCTTACGGAAAGAGCTCATTTTCTTTTAGTTTGAAATCAGCGCTTTAAAGTTAGTTAAAATTAAAAAAACGAGTGACAATGAATGAATGAACCTCTCACAATTCGGAAATTTGCAGACCTTTTATCGACTACTGAGCTATACGCACATGAATTGCCCTTTAGAAAGGGATTATTCCAGTTTTCAGAAGTATTTTTAAGCTACTTTTTAAAAGTTCCTCTCAGCAAAAATCACAACTTTTTTTTTTTACTAATAGACAGTTTCGTTAACTAAAAATATAATTAATTAATAAAAATAAGTAAAATTGTTCGAGATTTTGTTTTATTTAAAACCTAAATCCGATTTGATTTAGTTTAGGTTTTTATTTCATATAAAGTTACAGTTGCACATTCACCAAGTTTGTCCGCTCGCCTAGCGAAAGCAGACAGGTGAGTGGGTTGGTAGTGTGGAACAGAGATCACCTCCCTCTTTCCTCGCGCTTCTGAAACTTAAGGGACAGTTATTATTGGGAGACATCTTAAACTTTTTTGAAAGTTCACTGAACGCGCAAATAAATACAAGGAATTACTTCTTGTGTAGTAAACGTGAGAGAGAAATATATTCAATTTGCTCATTAAAAGTGCTAGGCAAAAAGAAAACGTCATCTTTTAAAAAGTCTTTTTCTTTATTTAAAACTAAAAAATTAATACATAACAAAATAAGAACGAAACTTCACCCGTAAAAATCCTTTGAGAAAGTTTTAATCCTTGCTTGTTCTTTAAAAACAATGTTTTTGCTTTCGTCTAAGTAAATAAAAATAAAAGTTAAAACCCTCCACAGCGTGTTTTAAAAGAAAACTGATCAATAATTTCGTACAGTTTGAATATATTCTCTAATTCAATTAAAAAAGGCTAATGTTAAAAATATTTTTTTTAAATATGGCAGTTAGAAAAAAAGGTAATAAAAAAAGCATATTAATTTTTTTTTAACACGATGGATTCAGAACTTCATTCCCTGAGGCTTCGTTTAAAAATAGAGAACAAAATTGAAAAATAATTTTGCCAGCTCAGTTGAAAAAAGAAATGTGTTTTAGTTTACATTTTTAAAGGTCGATTTATTCAACAAGAGTTTCTGTTTTTAACCAACGAAATTGTAAAATGTAAGTTATTTATTTCGATAAAAAAAAAATTCAATATCTTTGGTTTGGAACTTTCTTCAACTGTTGAGATTGATTTCTGATAATATTTTGAATGGTATATTATGATTCAAATGTATAATTACGTGCAGGTGTACATACACAAGTATTAATTAATTTATCTAGAAAATGAAAATGAAGTCAACTATCTGGAGGGTGATGCCATTTCTTGTGTTTTAAGTTTTCTTATCTTTCTAAAAACACCCTGCATTATGTCTATTTGACAGCTCACTTTATAGATGGATATAGACATGTATTTTCAACTTAATAAATATTTTTCTTTTTTTTTAATCAGAACTATTTTTTATGGTCTGACTGATTATGAATGACCAATGTATTGAGAAGTTTGTGTCCAGGCTCATGAAACATATCTTACAAAATTACTAATTAATACAATAAAGGGATAGTTAGAAATAATATTTATTCTTAGTATAAATTTTAACTTTGTGATTTTACATTGAACACTGTTTTATTATTGCCACTGGTACTCACTACCTGCTATTTATATTTGTGTGTTTGTGTGTGTATTTATAATAACTTATAATAAATATATATAATCATAATGTATAAGCATGCATAGAAAATCATGTATCTCTTTTCAAATTTTGCTTCATCTTTTTGTTTTCTTCTAGTTCTTCAGCTCATCACTTTATATATATATATATATATATATATATATATATATATATATATATATCAATTATGTGGTGCTGTTTAATTTATATTACAATGGATCATTATCATTCATAGAAAAAGTAAATTAGTTAAGTTAATGAGATAAAATGGTAAATTCACTTCGCTAACTAAATTTAAAAAATGCATTAACCCACTAATCATTCAAATGTTACCAAAAAGAAAATAGTTTCCATGCCTGATGATGACCGGCGAACATGTCGAAAGTACTTGCATATTTAAGGAAGACCTAATACAGTTTATAATTTTAAAAAACAAGGATCATAACATGGTTATGAGTGGTTAGTGGGTTAATGCATTTTTTTAAATTTAGTGAAGTGAATTCGCCATTTTATCTCATTAACTTTACTAATTTACTTTTTGTATGAATGATTCATTGTAATATATATATATATATATGAGGTGTAAAGCAGCAAGAATTTTCTTAAACAAGTTTTGTTGGATGATATTGGCACGGTCTGTCCGTCCAATTTAAGTTTCTTCAACTTCTGAATAAGATGGCTTCCAATTAAGTTGTTTCATATGTGAGGGGAAGTCAAAAATCATCCACAGCTTCGTCATAACATATCTTTGTTTGTCTTCTGCTCATGCATGCTTATAATTGCTACTATTCTGGTCATGTGAAGAACCCAAGTCTTCATAGTTTCCTCTGAGAGCAGAAAAAAAGCGAATGGTAATCAACTATTCCAAAACAATAAACTGGTTTACTTTGCTGGATGCCTAACCCCTGCCAAGAATAGACAATATGATAGATAAAATAGCCAAAAATGGTCTATTTAGCACTCTGGACCTTAAAAGTGCCTACCATCAGTGATAAACCCTATTGTGGGTTTTAGTGAATGAAAAAAAATGACAATACTTTAAAAGTCACATTATTTTTACACATCTTTACCTAAAATACAAAAGTGTGCTTAAGAAAAACTATTTTTTATTTGCATAAAAGTGTGAAATAAAAATTTTTGAATTCATCACAAAACTAAAGTATAATCAATAGAATAAACATTGAATAATAGTAGAGATGTATTCAGCTATTCAGAAGTAATCACTTTGAAGGTAATCAGTTTAAAAGTAATAATTCAATTAATTTGTATTTTTGTCCATAGATATGAAGCCTATAGATACTCAAGATAATTTAGCTTTAATCTTAATAAATACTTTCATGTAACTTTGAGAACTTTACACCTTTCCTAAATAACCAAAGAATTTAATCAATTTTTAAGTAGTGCATATATGTGACGTTAGTTTTACACAAAGGTCATGAAACCATGAAATTTGATATCAACAAAGTGCTATATTTCTTTATTATGCTATCAGGAATCACAACATATAATATTGTTGATTGATTTATTTTTTACATTTTATCGACACTTTGTGGGTTATTTAAAGCCAAAAACTATCTTTGGATTGTAAGAATAATTCATTAACAATCTTTTGAGATTAACAATAATTTTTCCAAATACTAGTCCTACTATTTAACCCATAGCTGGGGGAATGGATTCATACCTTTCTCAAAGGTATTTGTGCATAAATGATTGTAACACCCAACTGGACACAACATGTCAAAATTATAGGTTCACATAATATTACAAGATTAATAATAATATAATAACTACAAGTTTACAATAATGTAATAATCTAATATATAATAAAATGAACTGTCTTAATTTAGTTTTTTCAAGGCTTGATAAAATCTTGTCAATGGAATCTTAGGGCAGTCGTTGCCTTGTAGCCAGTAAGTATCTAAGAGGCCATTTCATTTTTCTTTTTAATGTAGATCCTGTCCAGTATTGTAAAAGCCTCTTCATAGAATGATGTGTCTGTGAAATACTCATAAACCTCTGCCGAGAGTATAGCTTATTAGAACTTTGGTCACAGTATGTGCTTAAGAAGTCCATGAAAGTTACTCTCTAGTGACAATATTCCAGTTCAACATCAAATGCATTGGGGTCAATAAAAAAGGGATCTGACATTGCTAGAAAAAAAGGACATACCCAATTTCTTGAAATTAAAATATCAAACATGAAGTCTCTTTTAGCATAAAGTCCTACTTTATCTATTTCAGCAACTATATTTTTTATATTTATTTGTGCCTATCTATTTACTTAAGGTGATTTTTTATATACTAGATTTCACCTGTTAAAAGGCTCAAGAGCTACTCAAGGTAGATGGTTACAGTCAAAATAGTAATGATGAATGGGGTGTGTAATATGAATGGACTGAAGGTCATAGAAAATAAAGATTATGAAAATAAGGAGCAAACGCAGCAATTGACCTTTGACTTAAAGAGGTCAAAATTAAAGTGTTCTGAGAAGCATCCACACAGGAATCTGTTGCAATTATTAGAAAAATGCTGAGTGGAACTTTCTTTTTACATTTGGAACATGGAGGAAATGAAGATGATTCAATTCTATAGAAGTGGCATGGCATGTCCAAGCTGTAAAAGTTTGAATTGAACTTAAGCTCATCTGAATAATGATTTTCCAAGTGTAGCTTAGATGTGGCACAAGGCTGAAAGTATGGGGCACCATGTGAGGATAAAACTCACTACTCAGTCATAATTGTTCTAGCAAGACAAGCTTGCTAACTATTACACTGCCTCAAGGTGCCCTAACTAAGCTCATCGTGCCATGTGCATAGCAATAGAGTAATGTCAGGTTTTGTGAGGAAGAGATTGCAGAGTGGAAAATATGTATAGAACTTCCCATATTCTTGAATTTATCAAAACATATCAGTAATTGTTAAAGTTAACTTACTTTCTAGGGATTCATTAATGATTACAAAAGAAACCTTTGTAAATCCCATTCAACAACAACAGCAAATAAAACCTGGTTTTCAACATTCAAGAAAATTAATATATACATGCCACAACTACCATTTAGCTGAGGACTAGAGAAAAAATGAGACATCCTTTTTCTGTGACAATTATCTGCCATTTTTATAATTATCATTATTTTGAATTTCTGGAAAGGAATCCTTCTCAAGTAATAAAGCCATTTGGGTAAATTAAGGGAATATCGAGATAATGAAATCTGAGCTATGAGAAATTGTAAATTGTTATTTTCTAAAGCAAAGTGATGTCATTAATCATAGTTATTAGGAAATATTTCCCCATATAAGCCAGCACAAATTTTGTTTAGCAATCATTTGAACACATTCAGATTTTGTTGAACATACACAGTGAATACAGAGAACCTTCAGGCATTATTTTATGGAAGTAAATTCTGTAGAATTTTTATCTCTTCACATTAAATTCTGTTTAGTTAATTCTGTTAATGCATTTGGTTCGTTTATCAAAGACCTTTTCTCCCCCTTGAGCTGACCACCAACAACTTGACTGTAATCAGCAATCAGGGACAAATTTATTTTCTACAGGGATACAGTAGCAGAATTTGGGTTCAACTACTGATGATCACCATCAAGCAAACAAGTGAAACTGGGAAAGGCTTAATCTCTGTTCAAGTGAAGTAGGGCAGAGAAATCTACCAGCCTCATTGGTACATGTTTTCATCCTCAAAATTCATTGACTGGAATTTCTTTCATCAGAATGGTACAGGTGCATAAATAATCCACAAGATTAAACTGAACAAAATATACAAAGAGATAAGTATATAATTGCATACATAAATCATAAATATAATAAAAAAAATAATTTTAAAGAGGTTTTGTTCCTGTTGTCTCCTTATGGAATATAAAACTCCAATGACATCATATGATGCTGCTAAGATTTTGGTAGTAAGTGAAGTACTAGTCCAATGTCCAAGTTGAGCTGACTTACAGAACACAAGTGGTCAGCAGTATAGCTGGGGAGGAGGGAGTATTCTGCTGCAGGCAAAACTTATGGGAGATGATACTTTTGGGTCTGCTGTATGAGCCTGTATTGAAATAAAAATGGTTTTAGTATTAGGATGCTACTCACATTTGAAGGACCTTTTCAATTTTGAGTGACCTAAAATATGACACATGTATTTCACTGATGGTTATTTTGGCTGAACAATAAACATTATACACTGATGTATTCAGAGCTGTTTTATCATTGTTGTCAATGTGAAACCTATGAACAGACCTAGGGTGTGTTCTTTTTATGCCACAGTATCACTGTTTGGGAGACACATCTTGGTTGTTATCATATAAATTTCAGTTATTTTACTTGAAAGAAGTTCATTTGAGGGTATGTGTTGCTTTATTTTTTGTCTTTTGGGATTGTTAATAGTTAATATATATATATATATATATTATTAAAATAATGAGAAAGAACAGTAAGTTTTATAATCTGGTGTTCTTATTAATTATTTTTATTTTTAGAAAACAGTGCTCAATAGAATTCTGTAGAGCATAAACATTGTAAATTTACTAATTTAAAAATATGTTTCCATCACCACACAGGAAATATATGTTTCAAAAACAGAAACTAAGACTTTAAACTTAATTATAGAATTAAATTAAAATCACTAGCACTGTTTCATTTTCAAGCGATTTTCGAAACCTTTAATTTAATTCTATAATTGAATTTAAAGTTTTAGCTTCTGTTTTTGAAACATGGTAATTCCTGTGTAGCGATGGGACCATATTTTTAAATTAGTAAATTTATAATATATAAGATGGAATCATTGTGCAATATGTTTTATATTTTGGAGGAGAAGGGCGGCAAATTCAAGGCCTGCCTTGGGTGGCACACACTCTGGCTACACCACTGCATGGGTTCCAATTTCCATACTATTTACTATTAACTAAGAGAGAAGTGAATTCTTATATTTCTCAAAGAGATGTACTAAATGAAAAAGTAAACTGACAGATACTTGAATTTGGATTCAAAGAAATTAGTAAATTCTTTAGAATTTGATGAATTGGTTTACAAGATATAGAACTATTTATGATTTCAGATGATTGTAAGAATTGAAGCTTTTCTTTAAATAAGTTAAAAAATAAATTAATTAAACTTAAAGATAGTACACACTCAAAATATAACATGTATAAGCATAAATTAAGATAAATGATTTTGGCGGATTTTTAAGAGAATGGTAGAACCTAATAAATCTTAATTAAATTTTTAAAATATGAGGTGCTAAATAATGGCCTACTAAAATAGATTTCCAGATCATTAATTTTTGTTGGTGAATTTCATTTTGTCTGATCCTCTTCTAATATGGAAAATAAGCAATGATGAAAGAAAAAATAGAGAAAATCACGTTGGGATCAAACAAAATGAAAGTATGCTAAAATGTCTTGATATTTTTACCTGTAACCATATTCTGCAATGAAAATGTAGTATCTGCTCTTTTTCTGTAACTGAAGCAAATATATGCAATATTCCTTCTTTTATGCATGTTTCATTTAATATGACAGACAAAGAATATTTTGTGAGATTTTACTTAATTTTCCTTGTCCTTACAAATTTTCTTTTTTGAAGACTTAATGTGTGTCCATAATGTTGGCTTTCCTGAGCACTTTTGGTTAATATTTCAGATATTTTCAAGTTGGAGGGCAGGGGATAATTTTCTGTAGGATGAGAAAACAGGCACTATATCTTTAAATATATAAAATCAATAAATTTCTTGGTCAATAATCAAATATTGATTACTTTACAAGATTGTTTTTTTGTAGGTACTCCAATATTTTATATTATAAAATTGTCTGGTGAACAATTTCTTCCTCTCAGTTCTTATCAAAACTGATACAATTTTTTTTACTAATAACTGAAATGGTTCAGTATGAGTGAAAGGTGAAGTATCAAGGTAGAGAAACAGCAGCAAAAGCAGGTAGAATGTATAAGCTATCTGGATTAATCATCAGAAAGTATCACTATAACCGTACACTTCATTATGACATTGAGAGGCCCTACCAAAGACTATTGCACGGTCTAAATCCCATTCAAAAGATGACAGTATAGTAGCCCTGATATTATACACCTGCTGATGGAATAGCCTCCTTAGGAGTTACTCTAAGCTTCATATCCCTGTACTATCAGGTAGATTGTGTACTCTTAACGAATAGACATACAATACAAAAATAAAAAGATAATACAGGCATACCGTGTGAAGTGAACCTGAATCATTTACCTATAAACAAGGGCAGCAGAATCATCATACCTATGCTGGTGGTGGGGGTCAGGCACTAAGATAAGCTTACTCACTTGTGAGGACTAAAGTGCCCACTATGATAAACTAGAGGGGGTTACAAATAATTTATATAATTGCACTAATGTTCTTGGCTATGAATAACATAAGCACTATGGAATTAACTTTTTTTATTACTTTCTGTTTTTTTCTTAATGAATTACACAATTCTTACATCCTGTGATTGAATGATTGTTTTTTTACTGTTTATCAACCTTTTGCAGGTTATTTAAAGACAAGGCATATTTTTAGGTTGTAAAAATTTTTTGGGAGATAATAATGATTTACTGATAAAAACCCTACTAATTAACCCATAGCTAGGGGGAAAAGAGGTGGGTTCATACATTTACCAGTTGAATATAACAAACCCAACTGGAATTGGAATCAACTCACCAATTTCCAATTCCAAGCAATTATCCATTTCATGACCAACATATCCAAGTTTACAGCACCTGGTATTCCCAAGTGATCACCCATCTAGGTACTAACTATGCTTAACATTACTTAATTGTGATCGTGTGTGAACCAATGTTTCAATATGGCCATAAGTCCTTACATCATGTGTCATTAGCATGTAGCTTGTTTGACACAGACATCCCTGGATATATGATGTAAAATCAAGTCTGATCAGAGACTGGGTCATGCAGCTGTAATGAAGGTGACTATTTGTTATTGTCTCGTTTGGTGAACCAGGAAAGAGATATATATTTATATGGTAAGTTGTAGTGGAGATACTAGTGGTTTTTAATGTTTTTGGGGTTTTTTTGTGAACAGGAGGTTTTATGACAAAAAAAAAAGCCTCAGACATACAGTTTGAGAACTTTTTTCTTTTATTACATCTGCTATTCTTATATATATATATTGTTACATTTATTGTTCCATCCATCTTTTTAGTTACCACTTGTAATTAAAAAGATTTGATTCTGTTCAAAACAAAGTTGTAATGTTTTTTCATAAGATTTTAGCTTTATCTCCCTTTAAATTTTTTTAATTACATAATTAAATGAATTTAAATAAAATTGTTCTTAAATATGCATATCCTTATTTTTAAAAAAATCAATGATTTTGAAAATACTATCATTGCATCATGCTTAAAAAGATCACATGTAGTCATTTAACTCTACACTCATTATTGATATGTTTGATTTTCTAAAACAAGAGTTTCAGCTCTTCTGTCAAAACAAATCAAGGTGTCCTGTTGTCAAGTGTTTGGTTCACCACTGACAAATGCCACAAAGTTTTGTTTAACAAGTTCAAAAGTTTAAAAGTTAAATTACATTCCTTCCCCTCCATTTAAGCACTTGCCAACTTCTAAATATTCTCAACCTTTAACCCCAGACACACTGGACACCAATGACATCTATAAAATCAACATTCAACAATTAAAAGAGGCTTTTGATATATAAGCTGTTTATGACTTGTCTGTATACTTTTATTATATGTATGTACATTTATCTTTATGTATCACTACTAAAGTTTTTTATTTTCTTCTTGCTCTCTCTCTCTCTCTATCTATCTATCTATCTATCTATCTATATATATATATATATATATATATATATATATATATATATATATATATATACACAAACACATGCACACAACATATAAACAATTAGAAAATGAAATTACCCAGCTAAAATAAATATTTAAGTGTTTCTAGATAATTACATATATTTACCAAAAACATTAGTCTAATTGGAAACCAAAATTCAAATGCTTATTTTCAAGATAGGCAGGTCTTCTCCACTTTGAAAATTGGTGCAACACAATCTTTCTACCTGTATTTTCTCTTACTATTTGGCCTTTTGTCAGATCAAGCTAAGCTTAAAACAAAATTGGTATTTAGCAAAAAAAGAGTGTGCTTTATTAAGCATAATGGTAATGAAAGCGTCTATAAAAAAAATCAAGTATTTAAGGCTTAATTGTTCTTTTAATTAACCGTTATCAGAATGTTTAAAAAGAAAAAACGAGAGAAAAGGGGTTCAAATCTCTTATTCTTTTCTTCATACATACTTTTAGTGATGCTAATGAAAAAGACAAGACTTAAAGTGAAATTTGCAAAGAAACAAACATTTATACAAATAAGGAAAATATTTTTAAAAATTGTACAAAATACAATATAGGCCTTGCACAAAATTTCTCTTGTGCACCTCAAAATATCAAGACAGTTTAAGAGTTCTTTGCCATACAAATCTGTTTTCTCTCAGAAAATAACAGTTCATGAAAAAACAAATTTTGTCCTTAACCACTAAGGAATTTTTGTTACTTTCTTTTAGAACAACTGTTCATGCAAATCAATTTTTTTAACTATGAAAATTTATTTACTTCAAGAATTTCACAAATTCCAAATGTTGAAGGAAATATGAAAGAAAGACCTGCTGGTTCTCTAGGCCCTTTTGACAAAATATCTTGATTTAAATCAGATGTTCACAAAGGAGGTAACATCTCAGGTTTAGAAAACACATTTGAATGAAATAAATATCTCTGGTTTAGGAAAAACCTTCATAAAGAGAATTCTTATAAATGTTTAAGGGTTCTTCTTCTTCTTCTTCTTCTTCTTCTTCTTCTTCATTATCATCCTCCTTCTTCTTCTTCTTCTTCAGAAGCAGCAGCAGCATCAGTCATAGATTGAACAGCAGCAGCAGTCTTTATCAGCCTTTTTCTTGCTTGAGTGATCTTTTATTTTCTTATCACAGACCATAGCTTTCTTGCCCAAGTGGTCAAATCCTTTCATCACCTCAGTGTGGGCTATTCTTTTTTTTTGTCCACAACAGCAGTCTTTCTTCTTTTTTGCTACATAGATCCCAGATAGGAGCCTTTACACACCTGAGATGGTTAATCTTTTCTAACTTCACAAACAAAATTTCCCCTTTATATAGCAAACAAGTGGCTCTAACAGGATCACAAAACCAACTCCTTTGGTGCATATACTTTTTATCCCCATTGGTTAAAAAATCAAGAATGAAATGACCATCCAATCAAACTATGCCTCTTTACAACTTAAATTTAGCAGATTTTTAAAAACATCAGAGTTGTGCCTATGTTTTGTAAATCTTTGCCACAGAATATTTAAAACCATCTAGCTTCATTTTGGTTGTTTTAAGCATCAAATTGGGGCTCCATTTTTTTTTCAGATCTTTACACATCAAATTTTATTCATGTTTTTTTTTTAGAAACTGTTTGGCTTCATTTTCATAGTTTCTTTTTCAAAGAAACTTTATAACATTCTAATTTTCTTAATTTGTTTTTCATACAATTTAATGTTATTTTTGTTATTAAAAACAATTTATACATATTCCAACGTTTTAATTATTTTTTCTCATACAATTTTAATATTATCTTTCTTATTAAAAATAAGTTTTATATATTATTTTGCATTTAAAACTAAACAATGTGATGGTATTCATTACTTTTGTAACTGAAACTTTGACTATATTTATTATACAGGTTGTTTTGTTCCAAAGTCATAAACTACTTGAATATAAACAAAACAAATTCTGTTAAATGAATTAAATAATGTATTTGATTATTTACACTGGACTCTGTCTTTAAGCTACAATTAAAGTTCCTTCTGTTATAAAAACTTTAGTTGCTTTCAGGAATTTTGATAAATCTTATATTACATCCTGACAGCAATGTAAATCAGATGTTAAGATAATCAATTAAGTTAACTTAACAAACATACACACTGTACATAAATGTAGTAGCAATATGGTGTCTGTGTTGTCAAATTGGGCTACAAGTAACAAAGTGAGCTACTTTTGAAAGCACAAAATGACTAAATTTTGAATTGGTATTTTTCTCATTAGTAGCCCAAGTTAACCCAGATTAATTTTAAAAATAGCTCCAAAAGTCACAAATAAAAAAAATTTCAAAATTTGGTAGACTGGGGTTTTACAAAGTAGACCATTCTGGCAATTGTTTATAGTACATTTAGGTGCCAGATAAAATGGAAGTTGGAAAATAAGAAAATTTAATAAATGGGTCAGGATTGATTAAATTGGGTGGTGGTGGAAAAAAATAAAATTTAACAAATGGGGTGGGGTCAAAAATGGGGTGCTTGGGAAATGATTAAAATCAAGTTTTTCAAATTATAACAAGACCTTGAAGAAATGAAATTATAAAAGTCCATCAACATCTTTAAATAAAATGCATTAACAAAATTGAAAATATTTCTATGAAGTCTTGCCAACATTATAATATAAATAAATATCCATCAAAATATGTCAAAAATGATCGAGTTGGAGGGGTTCAAAAATTAACATTCATTTGCTATCCGATAATACATTCATAATTTTTCTTTTATAAAATGATATGATAAAATGTTATAAAGAATATAGTGAGGGATACCCACAAAGAGCTCACTACTAATGAGTTAAAGAAGGATAATTAGTTTCAGAGTAAAACAACATTAAATGTAATTCCCATCATTTTATTACTAAAACTATTGACCAAAATGTCCTTTTGATTTTAGATAATATTGAAAATTTTCAGTTGAAAAAATTATTTTTGCTGCTCTCAATAATGAATTTATAAAATACATGTGTTACTTAATACCAATATTCAAACCAGTTTTCTTTAAAGCCAACAATTGTGAGTGATTGGATACTCACTGGAACTACTATTAGGTTGGTGCAGAAATAATGACGGTTTTTTTTAACGTCAAAAACCGACATTATTTTTGCACCAACCTAATAGTTTGAGTGACAAAATTAACAAAACATTATTTATTGCTGTAGCAAGTTGTCACACATTATTGTGTATACACATACAGTCTGAAGTTATGCAAATTATATAAACCTTTAATAACTCAAATTTGCTTTGAACAATTTTTGACAAATTTTAATCAATTGATTTAGACATCAATACAAATCTTTAGTTATTTTCAACATGTTTGATTAAAGTTATTGGATTTATTGCAAAAACTGCTGTCTGAACTTATTATGCAGAACCAGAAAATCACTTTTTATTTCAATAATAAGGTGATAAAATCAGCAACAATTGTATACCTATAATAAAACAAATAACAAATATATATGATAAGTATTGGAACACTTCAACGTGGCGTAATAGATAGGAAGCATGTCTCGCTAGATTAATAATGACTCAAAGGTGACTTTAATCCTTTCATGGTGATCCAAAAAATTTCAGCCTTGTGCCACATCTGAGCTATGCTTTGAAAATCACCATATATGATAAGTCTTTGAAGCATTTATATCTTAATATAATGACTCTCTTGTAACTTTGTATTTTAAATTCTTGGTCCATACCTGGGCAGTGACAGCAATGAAGCCATGTTTCCACAAAGTCCAGCTCATCCAACAGTGTTAGAGATCCTATCAGTGATACTGTATTGTTGTAATGTCTTCTAGTCTGCAACATAAAACTTTTACCACTGTATCGAGTGATGACTGACTTAGTAGCAAAATAGGGCAAGTCCATTCTGTCTATGTGACTACAATAATAAAACAATCAAAATAAATGAGTTTGTCATATTGATATCATTTCAGTTTATGAAATTATTTCAAAGTTATAACATCTAGAAAATTAAAATCATTACTTTATAAAAGTTTGAGGAGACCTAGGCTGAAGCCTATACTAGCCTAAAGTATAATCCAACCCTGGCAACAGATATAGTTAAATAATTCCTATATGTTAGATCAGGCAGGCAAGATCCCATCACTTAGAAGAATGATTTCACTCAATTTCATTTGCCATATTTTCTTATGTGTACCACAACAAGAGTATGATACGATTCTGTCTTTTTTAAGCTAAAAGCAAGGAATAAATTTACATCCTTGAGTATAATATGTCTCTGTAGTACAGCCATCTCTGTACTAAATATTGCTTTATAGAAGTTTGAGGGGCCTTAGGCTGCAGCCTATATTAGCCTAAATAAAAATCCATCTCTGGGGATATGTGACATTGTGGTGACATTACTGTAACATTGCAATCAACTATTTTCATGACCCCAAACTGACTGTTCATCCCCAATGTTGTCACATTATGATAATGCTGTAGTTAAAAAAATCCACACTAGTCAAATAACATCAGAATAATTTTTTCACAGTATGTGTAGAAGGTATAAAATATTTTTAAAAATTGAGAATCATTAATTTAGATGATGAATGTGTAGTGACTGCAAAATAATAATAACTCCCTTCACAGACTCCCTTCCCTTTTGAACCAATGAAAACCTTGCCATCACAGAAATTAGCCAGTCAGCCAAGAAGAAGGAAATAAATTCACAAGCTTATGTGAAATTCCTTTTGATATAAAATGAGGAGAAAATTAAATTAATTAGAGAAGAGTGTCATGTGAAAAGTTTAATTTCAGTACCTTGTAACCTCATAACCAGCATTGAAGTACTTGCCAGTGTAAAATTATTCACTAATTATATTATCAGCCTCTAACCATCACATTGCACTTCTAAGAATTTTCTCCCAACAATACAATAAAGCTATGTATTTCAAATTATCTCTTTTCATCTATTTTTTAACATATGCAAACCATATATCCCTTCAATTAGCAACAAACTCTCTTATTTGTTTTAAATATTTTAAAATATTATTTTGTATCAGATCATTTAATTTGTTGTATAAACATTTCCTCTTTGTGACAATACATTAAAACTACAGAATCCTGATTTATTTTCTGGAAATGTGCTACTGACACTAGTTCAAGTGTGTAAATTTGTGAATAAATTCTTTATCTTGGTTTGTTAAAATTACCTGTGTGTTTCCTCATCATTATCATCCTTCCTTAATCTTCTTGGTGTGGGTGAACCAACTGATCATTTTAAACCCTAAGACCCCACACTATGATAAATGTATGTTCTAATATTTTTCAGGAATTTATTATCTATTTTCTGTTAATGCAATGTTACAAGTTAATGTAATGAGTCTACAAAAAAAAGCATCTTTCTTTGTTAATTTCTTTGGTAATACTTTTTCACATCATTTAGTGTTTATTCATTTCATAGACATAACAGCATTATTGTATTAATATTTGTAATACATGAGTTTTTACACCAATCATATCTGTTACTATAGTAATACTCTAAATCTCCTTGTATACTAGCTGATTTTAGTAATGTTGTAGTAGTTTCAATTCTTCCTTGGATTTCTTATTATTTCAACATCATTTCAACTTTGAGATGATTTCAAACATACCAATAATGATAAGTATAATGGTCACCTTCATGTTAGTTTCGCTTGTCTGGCAAGATCCGGATATTTTTGCCAATTTTCCATGTTCTCTCACTTTTACTCTTCAATTGCCTAAAAATGTGATATTTACAATCTGAAATTTTAATTTAAAATTACTAGATTTGGTCTTCTGGCCTAAATTGGACAATCTGTTTGAATTTCAAAAACCCTTTAAAAACATCACAAGTTGATACAAAAACAAAACAACCTAAAAACTTGAGTCATGTTCTTAAATAGCCTTATCAGATTGAGACTTTAATATGGATGTTATGCATAGAGCCAAACTTGTTCAGTAATATCTAAACTGTCAACTATATACAATTGCTTTAATGGTGGCTTTGAGTGAATGAATTATGTTGGACTCAGTAAGAACCATCCTTCTTTTAACCTTGTGGGTTAGCACTACAAAGAACTTTACCAAATAACAGAAACCAGAACACTTGAAGATATTCAACAGCCGAAATGAATAGTGCATGTAAATTAAAGCGAAAATAATAAAATAATCAGAATGTTGACATTCCACATTACTTCAAACAAAAAGTTAAGAAGGTAACTCCCTTGATACTGGAAAGAGCCATAACAATTAGTGGACTTGAGAAACCTGTTTTTGTGAAAAATTGTTTTAATAGAAATTTTTTAAGGTTTCAGCTGGTGGTAGCATTGGCTGTTCGGTCAGTGAATATCAAATGTTTCCTTATAAGGAAACAGCTAATATTACAATTGCTATAAAATTTTATTTTTCTCTAAAACAGCTTCTTCATTTTACATATAGCATTGATTTGTATTGTAAAATTCTAGTTGTTTGTTTCACAACTTAAGTCTGGCACCAAAATATTCTGCACCCTAGGTCAGTCTTATAATGTGTACCTACCTACTCCCCACCCAATAAGTTTTCATAAGGTAAAACACTCTAAATGATACCGCAGACTAAACTTTCAGGAAGGATGAAGTATATTTTCCAGAACTTGTATTTAGGGACAGACAGTTTAAATGCTACTTTTTCTTGAAACAAATTCAGCAAAATCTAAATGAACATTGTTGCATAGAAGAGTACCACAAACCAAAAGAGAATATCATATTTCATGAGGTTCTTGAAAAATAAGGACAATAGTATTTTTTTCTTTCCTTTTTCTTTCCCTCTTTTTTTCATAAAGTATATAAAGCTTGTAAACAGAAAAAGTAAGTATTTAAAACTAAATTATGATATTGGAACATTATTGAATTATTAAAAGAAAATGAAGAAGTTAAAATAGTTGTATTTTTAAATTATATATTAAAACATTTTTCCTCATTCAGCTTAAAATATGAATATGCCATCCTATAAAAATATAACTGTATAACAAAGTAATTTTTAAAAGTATTTGAAAGCTAATATATTCAATAAAATTTATCCAAAAAACAGTTTAACAATGACATACTAAGAGTTCAAAATAACTGATATTTGCCAAAATCCTAAAAGATAAAATATCTTATTTTTATAAAATAAAACAATCTTTTGCACCAACAAAATTTATATTTTAAATTATTTTACTTATACAAATTTAATAAGATATGAATTATCAAGCATAAAATAAAGTTTAATAAACATTATGAATATAAATTTGTATTCAAAATATAAAGTTTTTAACCTTATGAATAAGTTTTTAGTATATGAATTTATGATTTATTTAATTTAAAAATGTTACCAATTTTTAAAAATATTAAATTAGAAAATACTAAAATGCTTTTATTTAAAAACAGAAGTTAATAAGGTTTAAACTTTTGTTAAGTTATAACTAAGTACAGAAAAATATTTTTTTTTTTTTTAATTTTAATCTAAAATTTTGAATAGTTGTCAACCTTAAAATCTCTCTTGAGTCTTGCTTGAGTGTTTCACTTCACTACATTTGGTAAGGCACAGCCAATAAGGAATCTGAATAAAAGTTAAGGGTTGACAGTTGGGTTTGTCAGTCCCTTAAAGATTACTCATAACTTTTTTTTTTTTAATTTCTTTTGCTTACTGTCTGTGTCTCTTTTTTAGTGGGGGTGTCAAGTTGTGTTTTTTATTTTTTTTTTATTTTTATTTTACCGCCGAGAAATGTTCAGTAAGCGGGAGTTTTAGAGAAAAGTTTAAGAGTATCTGCAGCATGCCGGGAAGACAACGTTTTTGACAAGTCGTCCAATCAGCAGCGCTTTACCGTTGTAAAGAAGGAATAGGCATGACGCAAGTAAGAGAGAGAAAAAGAGAAAGAAAACAAAAACCCCCAAAAACAAACAAGCTCAACGGTTAGTCCTCTCCCTATGAAAGAAAAAGAAAGAAATTAACTGTTTCCTTTTTCATTAAAGACTTAGTCCCTCGCTTTTTCTCCTTCGACCCGGGGAGATAACCGACAACAGTTTTCTCATTGTCGGACCGAGTGTTGTAAGAGGAGGAGGTTCGGACTGCTCAGGCCTTTTGAGGCCTGTTCGGTGTCACTCAGGGTTTTTTTAAAAGAAAAATCAAATTATATATATATATAAAAAACAACTTTAAAGGGACTTTTTTTAAATTAAGAAAATGAAAGGTAAGTAAATATCTTTATGTTGATCAATGTTTTTAAAAATTATGTACTTGATTTCATTTCCTTCTCATTCAGTCGAACTTAAGTTTTTTAAACAGATGAATGGTTTTCCTCGGTTTTTTTAGTTCAATTAAAAAATCTATTTATTTGAAATGTTTACAACCGTTTCGATCGTTAACTTGATTAATTAACTGAAAATTACATAATTTTGGAAAAGAAACAAATAACGTAAACTTTGATTTGGGTTTTTTTTTATCTCTTCATCGATGATCAACGAATCGTTCAACTTTTTCGTTTGTTAAACTTTTTCTGTAAAAAAAATGTTTTAAGATTAAATTCGTTTTAATAAAAAAAATCAATGTTTTTTTATTTTTATTTTTTGTAGATTAACGTAGAACTAGATATTTTACCAGTATTATGTATTTTCAAAAAACTTGGCAACTCCTGTTCGTTTTCCTCCTCCTCTGGGTAACCGTTGATAGCAGCGGTTCCCCCGCCCCTAACGATCCCTTAAATTCTGCTTCTCAGGGTAACTTTTTTTCTTTTAAATTTTGAAAATGATTACTGATCCTTTCCATTTATTATCATACGTTTATTTAGTTGTAATTGCAGGCATTGAACTGACCTGTGGTCACTTCATTTGATAATATTGACCTATATCAGTATTTGGTGGGGCTGGCTCTCTAAAACATCAGGTGGCTATTAGTAGTATTTCCAGTCTTACCACTGGTCAATTTTGCCTACCGAATTATTTTTAAATGATCCATTTGATCATTTATTTTGTTTGTGTAAGTTTAAAGAAATTTTTAATGAAGTCTTACCACTGACCAAACTTTTTCCTATGATCAGTTGTTTTTTTTTTTTTTTTTTTTTAGTCTTTAACGATTTTTTTTCTTTGGTCATCAAAGTTTAGTTTCTTGATCGATCATTAATTTTAAATTTTTAACTATTCGATTACAAGTAATTATTGAGATTAAGAAATATTTTGATTTATTTCGTCGGTCATCTGCATCACTCGAAGTACAAGTGGCAATGAAATTGGAAACTTTTTCTTGAATTAAATAAAAATTAATATACTTACAGAGATACTAGCTAACTTGTACATAAAGATAGATTCTGAAAGATTAGAAGCTCGAAAAACATTACCACTTGAGCTATGACGACAATTTGAATTAAGTTTCTAAAGTTTTTTCTTTCCTCTTCTCGCATTCTAACGACAAACTGGAAATTAAAGAATTAAATTATTTCCAAACTTGACACATTTAACAAAATGTGTTAAGTTTGGAAATAATTTATTACTAATTAGTCATAAGAAAAATTAAAAACTATTTTGATTATTATTTTTTTTAAAGTAATTAATTTTTTTAAAATATCCTTTGTGTGTACTATATATAAAATTGTTTACAGTAAACAATGTAAATTATTGGGTGGGTTTGGGTCACATGTCTGTCACAGAAATGGGGAGGTCATGTTGATTTTCCACGCCAATGGTCATTTTTCTTCAGCCTCCATTTCGCCAAATAATCCTAGGATGAAATTATTTAAATAATTATAATTTTTGACTCTGCCTACAAGTGGATTAAAGAAACTTGGATGTGTGTTTATTTACAGATGTCTACTAAAAAAACTTATATAGGTATTTAAATTTTTCCTTTTAAGCTTTAAAAATAAATGAAAATCGAAGGAATAAATATTTTTTAAATGGGATAATTTAATTTCTTTTACATAAATTACTTTTTTTTTTTTTTTTTTTTTCTTCCTATAACAATACTGTTTATTATTAAACTTAGTTTGTTGGGTTCAAATTTTTTTTTCTTAAAATTAAACTCAATTTGAAGTAGTACTCAATGAATGAATCCTAAAATCTTTAATTCGCCATTGACTCGAGTTGAATGAATGGGGGAAATTTGATTTCATAAATGGAAATGAGAATTGTTTTTGAATAACAAGGGCTACTTATAGGATTTCTTTTTCAGATTTTGCTTTTTGTTTTGTTTCTGCTCATTTTTATACCTTTTTTTCCGCCATCTCGAAAGTTTTTATCCTCATTTATGGCTACAGCAGTTCCCTTGTCATTTTTCTCTGCTATTACAATTCAAAACACAAAAGTTATTCTAAGAACTTTTAAGAAACATTTTTGCTTTCCAACTGTTAAAATTTTTTTTTTTTTTTAAAGTTTGTTAAACTAAAAACACTACACTACAGCTTTCTTAGTATCATTTTTTAGTATTTTTCCCTGCTTAAATTGAATGAAAATGTTTTTAAAATGAGATCTTATTTTAGGCTAGTGTTGTAGACGCTTTAAAAATGTTGCCAATCACATTTTTACAAATTTCTATTTGTCCTATACAGAAGTATTTGGTTGATCAATAAATCAATTACAAAATTACTTGTTCAGTTTTCTACATAAATTTCAAACATTGCTTTAGGACGTAGTAAATTCACGTTTCAGTTTTCCTTCAAAACTTTTTTGTTTTTTTTGTTCGCGTCTTGGTCAGTGGGGATTTTTCTAGTATCTAATTATATTTCTTAAAATGTTTGTCACTTTGGATTTGGAAAAAAAAAAAAAAGATGATTAGTTTCTTTATCGTTTTTCTTTTGAGCGGGGTGCGATTGACAAGAAGGCGCCTTCACATGTATCCCGTCAACCTTTCAAACTTGTAACAAAATAGGGCTGCCGTTCTTACTTACATTGCTAACTTTTTTTATTCAATAAAACTGAAAGATATGGATATGTAAAGGAGTGATAGTAATAGGCATTTGTCTTGTTCGTTTTTCAAACATCTTCATTTTTGACTCTGAACTTGAAATTAAGAAAATAAATCAAGTGCACCCATTTCACCTGTTATGGTGGGAGGTAATTAATTTCTCAACTTCTCCAAAGGTCTTTTCTCTTAGAGTTGTCGAATCTTTTATTGGAAATAACTATATTTTTTTTTTTATTTTTTTTTAATTTTTTGTGTTGGTGAGGTGCATGTGGGGGGGGGGGTCGGATTGTTTCAAGTTTCGTACTTTGTTGTTGCTAGCAATAAATTTTTTGGCATGTGTCACAATCACATGTTATGAATTCTATTAAAAAAAATTAATCCGTACATTCTCTTGGCGCTATGTGTTTTTTTTTTAATGAAAGTAAACTAGTAAGTTAGTAACTATGCGGTTGTTAGTTTTTTAAAATTTAAAACCTCGAAATTCAAAATTATGTTTTAACTACATAAGTGAAGTGTCATCTTCATACACTGGTCCACTCGTTTAAAAAAAAAAAAAAAAAAAAAGTGGGGGAGGGAAATCATTTTTTGTAGGTTAGCATTCTTTTTTTATTTTTGTTCTTTTCTTTTTGTAGACATTACTTTTTAGGTCGCGACACTTGTCAGAATCGTAAAATATTGATTTTTATAAAAGAGGGGTCCTGTTTTTATCGCTACATCATCAATCAAATAGATTTTACTTTTAGAGTTATTGTATCTGGTTATTTACAAAATTCAAGTTTGAAAGTGTGGTAGCTTATTATTGGTATATCTGCCCTCTTTTTCTTAGAGGGGAGCACATTGTAAAAAACGGATACATACTTATTTTTTTATTAAAAAAAAAAAAATTTTTTTTTTTTTTTTTTTGCAATCCCTCCTAAAAAAAAAAGTATGTTTTTTTTTTTTTTTCGTATGCAAAATACTAACAGCCGAAAGTCCAACAACTTGATTTGACACTGTTGAATCGATAGTGAAAACGAGAGCCGTTTTTTTTTTTTTTTACTCTTTTAAATCGATAAAAAAAAAAAAAATCAATATCTTTCAATTCTGACATGTCGCAGTTGAAGTATGTCTAAAATGTTTATCTACAAAATTTATTAGCCAAAAAATATTTTCTTGAAATCTATGAATTGAGTTTAAGTGTATATTGGTATAGGTTTCCGTGGGTTTTTTTAACCACTTTAAGTTCCCACCGGTTATCTGACAGATTATCAGCAAATCCAGTCACAGTTAGTTAATAAATAATTGACTGTTTTTTGGACAGAAATCTTGCTCTGCCTCAATGTAAGAAGTTTTACAAACTAAACAGGACAAAAATATAACAGTTATTATCACACTTTTAAAGTTTCTTTCCTAATTCCTTTTTTTTTTCTTGATATTTGTCGATATTTTGTTTTTTATATGCAGAAGACAGTTTTTTTTTTATATTGCAGATGAAGAAAATTATAACTTTTTACAATTAATAATGAATTTTTAAGTTAGAAGAATTAATTTATTAACCCTGTTTAAATTACTCGGTTCATAAATTGCATCTGCTGGCTTTTAGTTTTGGCAGTCATTTAGTAGAGAGATATTTGTAGATGTGAAGGAAGCGTAAAAGTTGGCGAGTTGAGTTCAACTTCAAATTCTGGTGCAGTCTGCAGCCTTCACTTTCGCACTAATGGCCTTTGGTAAGGCGGCATGAATTCGTCTTTTCTACAGGTTTCTAACCGTTGACTACCTTTACAAAAAGTGACAATTCACAAGAATTTAAGGAATTTAATAATCTTGTCAATATTCTGCCAAATATATTGACTCAATAGTCAATTTGGAAAGGTCAGGGTTCCGGTTAAGTGTTTAAACTTTTTAAAAAGTAGCCATCAGAGTGGACCAATATATGTTCCAAAGTTAGAAGCAGACCTTTTTATCATGAAAGAATTGTTAATGTTAACAAACATCATTTTATTACTTTTTTTAGGTCTTTGAAAATTTCTGAATAGTAAGCCAAGAAAGAAAGGAAAAGCAAATTATTGTTGCTAAGAATGTCTTTGTAACGTTCACTTAAGTTAAGTACTTGCTTAGTAACTTCGATGTAGCCAAAGAATTCGTCCCTGATGTCATTGTTTGTCCGATCTTTCATTTTTTTTTCCGTTAAGAACTTAAGATCTAAGAAAGAAAGAAAAAATTGTTTAAAAATGCTTCGCTTTATCTCCCAATGAATAGTTCAGTCCACTACAATTTACTAACTTCCTTTTTCTTCCGATTTTGAGGTTAGTTTATAAATTTACATTTAAAAAAAAAAATAAAATAAAATAAAAATAACGTTTAAAAATGTATATGCAACCCACTTCAAAATGACTTTTGCAGCAAAAATTGAATATGATTGATCAAGAAACAAGTTTCAAGCTACGTGTCGACGCCCAGGGTCACCCCTACGAGTTGTCCTGATGGGTGATATGGCTATATTGCTTGTTGAATTTTTGAGTATTAAACTTACTCTCCCTAAAATTACCTATCAAGAGGTTATGGATTTTTCTTTTTTAACCAATCTTTGGAGAAAATTAGTGAGTCTATTATTGAATAGCTGCTATTCAAACAAACAGTAACACAACTGGGTGTCCCAATTTCTGATTTTATTTTAGGCATGCAAGAAAAATTATAAAAATAAAATATTTAAAATGATTTTTTTCTACAGATGTGCAAAAAATCGAGTAAATTAGTAAATAAGTTATTTGTTAACTTCTTGATCTACAAATAATTTTGATACTCTAGGTGATGCTGAGAGTGTGGCTGATGATGGATATGAATAAATATCCGTTACAAATGATACTCGGTATTGCAAAAACCGTTGTACTAACGGATTTTGGGATTTTTTGAGTGGCGGGCGGTACACTTTTTTTTTTTTTTTTTTTTTTTTTTTTTTTTTTTTTAACTAAGGAAATTAATTCTTAATACGCTTTTTTTCTTTTTTTCTCTGCTTTATAATCAGTGGCAATTGACTAACTACTAATTAACTATGTTTGAGAGGGATATCACTCAGGATCGCTTAATAAAGCAAAATCTTTTTTTATGGGTACTTTTTCTAGTAACAAGAGAAATAGTTTAAAAAGATCTAATAAATTAAAATATCAATGCCCAATGGAAACTAAATTCAAAAAGTTTTGTACACTTATTTTAAGTTTGGATTTAGATTATGAATATCGTTTTCTTTTTGTTGGTGTTGGTGGGGAGTCATCATTACCTTATTTAAAAGATGAGAAAAACGATCAGCCCCCCCTTTTTTTTTTCACAGCTTATGTTGGAAAAAGGATGTAAAATGCAATTGAATTTTGAGAAAAACTATATTTTCATTTAAAGAAACAATGTATTTACCTAATCCAATTTATTTGAATTGATTCCTGAGGATGTCTCATTCAAATTACATCGTGTTTTAGTTTTTTTTATTATTATTGTTATTACTCACATAAGTCAGTCAGTTATATGTGCCATACGTGATTACACGCTTAGGCAATCATGTACATTTCGATATATGACTGACGAAGCAGATTTTTCCCGTAGTAGGGTACCATTTCTTTCTGTGGTAGACTAATTGCCATCCAAGGCTGTAGAACCCAATCTGTCCTGCTTTACCCATAGGAGAGGATTCACACCTTTCTCAAGGGTATTTTTACTATTAGGCTATTTATTAGTACGTAAGTGAATGTAATGGATTCGACTGGAATTCGAACTCTGCTTTCCGATTCCTCAATCCATTCCACTGTGCTTCCATACTCACATAAGACTGCAAGTTGCATCAAGACGCGTATGTAAAGTTGTAAAAAAAAAAAAGTTTAAAAAACTGCGTGCAATAGAAGATCCTTCAAATTAAAACGTTAGACTGAGTTTTCCCGCAGCTGACGTATTGCTAGCAATCGTTCAAAATTTGATGTTTTGTTTCTTTTTTTGTTACTTTTTTTTTTTGTACAATATTAAAAGCTAAAAAACACAATTCATTTCATAGTAATAATTGTTCAGCTTTTTTTTTGGGGGGGGGGGCAATTGTAAACGGAAACTCATTTTATTTCAGTTATTTTTTTGTCATTTAGGTTGTTGATCATTGTTATTAGATTTTTCTTTTAAACAAAGCCTCTTTTTAGTTTTTAAGCATTGTTTTCATGGTCAAAATTTCAATTTTTAATTTAATTATTGAGAGGGGAAAAAAAAAGTTAAAAAAAAAAAAAAGAAAAATATTATTGCAGAATTAGTGATTTATTTATTTACATTATTATTGGAAAGCACTTACTGGAAAAATTTTAACTCAAGAATGGTTACCGGTTGTAAATAAAAATCGATTTCTTCCAATTTAAGAGTTGTGCCTTCAACGGATATCGTATTTAAATTTATTTACTATTTATTCCCCCCCCCTCCATGAAATCGATATTTAGACTTTAGAACCTGTATTATATTTTTTTAATATTGTGAAATAATTTTGCTTTTTACTGAAATAATCAGTCTTCTCAAATCCTTGCGTGCATAATAGTAAAACGAAAAAGTGACAACATTTTGATTTTTGAACATCTGACAGAAAAGAGAGAAAAAAAACAGTCTTGTTCTTGTTTGCAGTAATTTTCTACAAAAATAAATGTAAGTTTTATCGAGAAATCAGTTTTATGGGATTGAAAAGAAAATTTTCTGATGCAGACTGTGCATACCCTCTTTTAGTTTTATTTTTTTTTTACCATTCAATAAAAAGCGATCGAGTCTAAGCGTGTTTTTTATATTTGCTTTGCTTGCATCTCTCTTGTTTTCATTTTTAGGAAACATGTTCTTACATGTTTGATTTTTTTTTTTTTAGACAGTAACATTAACATACAATTCAAATTATATCTTTTTGCACACTCAAAGGTTAAAAATTAATGCAAACTTTGGAGACTTTTTTTTTTTTTTTTAAGTGAAGTCTATATGTAAGAAAATTAATAATAATCGATTGGTGGAAAAAATTGTAACTTTTGGTCATGACGATGATGTATTATTAATTCTGCTATTGCTGCTACTACAGTACACTCTACAGCCTTTTTCCTTACCACCACTGATGATTGATTCTGGTATCGCCACTGATACTTCTATTTAGTTTTCTCACTGCTGGTTATTATTACCACTTCTCCCTTTTTTGATTACTGCTCTGTCTGTCACTATTGCTGTTTTTGGTGTCTGTCTCTATAGATACATACACCAAAATTGGAGACGATACCAGCTGGACAACAGAGGGGGTAGCAAAAAAAAAAAGTTTACTTTTTTTTTTTTTTTTTTTTTTTTTTTTTTTTTATAAATCGTAACCAGTCTGCACCCGGAATTACACGTATACTGCTGGTGTGAAAATGTTGAAATTGATTTATTCCAAATTCATGTTCTTCAACACCTTGGCCTCCACAGGTAGGAGGAAGATGCTAGTATTCCCCTTTTCTTTTTTCATTGTTGTTTTTTGTTTTAATTTTTGTTTTGTTTTATCTATTTCCTCATCATAGAGTAAGAATAGACTTTATTATTCTCTTTTCCTAAAAGATTTATTAGGATGGTCAGTCGTCGGTCAATCAACCATTGTCCTCGTCGGCTCGTAATTGATTTCCCAAATAACAATGAGGCAGAGGGGTAACCACTTCTTCCGAAATGTTTCTACTTGTCTATGTACCTTACAAGTGGTTGATTTGCAGTATTTGTTTTGACTTGAATTGCTCACTCTGACAATTATTCGTTAATGATCCTCAAGCAAGAGCAGTCACGTCTTCACGATTATCATAAAAAAAACGTCCTAACTTTCCGCCCACGACGTTTTTCTTTACTGTTACTTGTTTTGTTCATGACATAACCCCTTCTATTTTCTTTGCGATTTTTATATTTTTTTTAAGTTGATTTATTACTTTTTTAGTCTTTATTGGCAATTTTCTTTCTATCCTCGTATACGTATAGTATTATAATTATATATTGTGACATTGTCTAACGATTTTTTTTCTGCAAATTGAGGGTCTGGGTAAATAAACCGATAAACAAGCGTGATTCTTTCTTTCTTTTCTTTTTTTTTTTTTTTTTTTTTTTTCTCTGGGATACTATCCCTCTCCTTCCTTTCTAAAATTAGACAGGATCTCCTTTTTCTTTTTTCTTTTCTTTCTCAACTTTTTTTTTCTTTTTTTAAATTTAATTTTATTCACTCCTTTGGTCAGTTCTCCTTTGGGGGATGACTGGGTGAGGGTAGCAATGGGATGTGGATATGTCTTCCACACCCACTTTCATTCATTAACGTTTTTAAATCTTTCATCGATTTAAATTGTTTTTAGAATGTTTTTCTCTAAGTTTAGATTACTCATTGCTATTCATTTCGTGAAGGATTAAAAAAAATTACTACAGGGCCTGTAGTACAGGCACACGCATACACACACGGTATGGTGAAAAGTTCTAGGCCCTACATATCACAAAATCTGGCTTATTTAATTTTTATCTTTTATATTGATTTTTAGCGCGGCCGAGAACTTTCAAAGCTACCGAAATTTTTTTCTCAATGTGTGCCAGTAGGTAGATGGATTTTTTTTTTCTACCCTTTTTTGGCTTTTGAACTTTACTCTTAGGTCCTAAGACTTAGAGGTTCTCTAATATGTTCAAATATCTCCATCCAAAAAATACTCTGTCTGTGGTTAGTGAATTTCTAAATTTAATCTGACATACCTTTCAGTTCATTATAATTCATCGTAGACTCTACTTTCATTGACCATTTGCAACAATTGGCACACCACTGTGCAGTGTTCTCCCTAATCTGATGGCCATAGTGACTTAAAAAACAGTAAGAAAAAAAATCTTGAATCAGATTACTATGGCATAGTCTGATTCAAGATATTTTTTTTTTTTTCATTTCATGATTAAACATTATCCCCCCCATCTTAGTATACTGGATTATGTTTTCTTTTTTTACTTAATTCTGTTTGCTTTTTTTACTTAATTCTGTTTGCTTTTTTTACTTAATTCTGTTTGCTTTTTTTACTTAATTCTGTTTGCTTTTTTTACTTAATTCTGTTTGCTTTTTTTACTTAATTCTTAGTTCCTGACCATTATTCTTGAAATTGCTTTTTATCCCTTTCAAATCTCCTCTTAAACTAAAGCAGTAAGAGTTTATCAGTGATCCTATCAAATCTTCTCCAATAATTAAAATCTTACCTTCTTGATAAATAGACTGAAATTCTTTTAATTCTGTTACAAATAATCTTTTCAACCACTTATTCATCTCTCTGTATATGTTTGAGATATATATTAGTAAAAAAAAATTCCTATTGAATTTACCATGATTTATATATTGTACTTAGAAATTGTGTTGGCATGGTTTTGCTTTCTGAATTCGAATCAATCAATAGAAATAGGAGTATGTTCTCCCCGGTGTCTTATAATTTAATATTGTGAACGTTGGAATCATCACTGCATGGTGACTGTAAGTTTCAATGCAATCTTTAGAGTAGACCAAGTCTCTTGGTCTAAAGCTCTACACTCTACAGTAACTTATTCTATACAAAATTTAAGTGCATTTAATACTTGAAGCTAAAAAAAAAAAAAGAAAGTACCCTTAGATATGAGAACTTAGAATGAAAAAATATTTTTAAAATTTTCACTAAACTGTTTAACAAAAAAAAAAAATGATGGAAACTAAGATATCTTTAGTTGAAGTTTCAGATATTTTAAAATTTATTCAATTTAATAGTGGTGGTTGATGCCTGTTTTTAAAGTGTTGATATCAGAGATTGTATGTGTCTATAAGTTTTTGGCATATAGTCTAATAAATATGCATAGAAATAGAACCAGTATTTTTTTTCTCACATCTGGTAAATGAAACCTAGAAATGTGGCTACTGCTATCAAGCATCAGGATTTCTTTTTAATCTTGATATAATTACTGTGTTAGTGTGTGCAAGAAATATTTCCTTAAAGCAAAGTGTTGTGTGTGTGTGTGTGTTGTTTAAGCAGTTCAGTTACTTGTTTTCTTACTGTTGCTCTTAGCTTCTTTGTTATTGTCCTGGTATAAAAAAGAAAAATAGATTAAAATTCTTTTCATGTGCCAAGGGTGTGCTCTTTTCGGCTTGGCTTCTTTGAGTGCCTGAAGGCCTATTTGATCTACGGGAAGTATTACAGTTCTCTTGCTCCTCGTTGAACTTAGATTAAAAAAATGTTTTGAACGTTTCTCTTTAGCCTCGGGGAAACACTTTGTTTTAATTTTTGTCCATAGTTACAAGATGAAAATGAATTAAATTTGTTAATAGTTGTTAGTATCATAAGTAGATATAACTTTGGTGTTGAAAGATGTCATTCAGTTTTTTTTTGTTTTTTTTTTAATAACATTTTCAAAAGTTTTAGCTTGAAGATGGTGAAACGCTTCAAAATACATTGTTTAAACAAATCTAATTTGTGCTGATTCACTAATTTACTAAAATCACTTCTGAGTTTAGATGCTTTGAGTATCCTCATAGTTGAAAGGTTTGCTTGCTTAAACTTGTACAGTTTGAAGATTTTTATCACGACTACCATAGAATTTTTGTTATTGTTTTGTTTTGTTTTTTTGGTTTTGTTTCTGTTTTTCAGTTCAAACAAACATAAGCTAAAAACAACAAAGATCAGTTATAACTTGTTTTTATGGTTTACCTAAATACAATTCTAAAAAAAATGTACCATTTGTAAAAGTTTGGGAACCCCACTTTTTTTTTTTTTTTTTTTTTTTTTCCGTCATTACTGGCTTAACTCAAGGCTTTTGCACAGATCATTAACATTGTCTGAGATGATCTGTGGTGGTAGTTTTCATTGGTGAAATATTTTTTCCCAATTTTAGATTCTCAATTGGATTGAGGTCTGGTGAGTTGGGCAGTCATTTCAAGAGTTTGGTTTGGCATCCTTATCACCCACCCAATCCCCCAGTAACATCTTACGTGAATGGTCATTTATGCAGATGAGGAACAGCACCATTAGATAGGGTTTTCAAATTTTTGCAATAAAAATATAAGAAAAGCTAAATTTTAAAATTTTTATTCTCTTCATTTTAGTCATTAGGAGCTTAAGCCGTCTACAGCGGAGATCGGAAAGTGCATTTATCCCCATACATGTTACAGCTACTGGGCCTCGGACACGCAGCCGTGTTACAATATGGAATTTACCAGAAGAAGTCCTTGTCTTACTTCTGAAAGGTCTCCATGTCCGTGATCTCTTAACCATGCGAGCTGTAAGTTTGTTTGTTTTTTTCTTTCTTTCTTCCTTCTCTTTTCTTTTGCTGACTTTGATTTGTCCTTTCAACTTTACAAAAAGTTTTCAAAGAATACATTAGCCCAAGACAATTAGAAATTCATTTATTGTGTATTCTTCTATTCACTATCAATCACTATAATCTTTTTTCCCTTAAAAATTAATTTCCCTATCTTAGCTTCACATTTGAAAATTCAAAAAGGGACATTTGACATAAAATTTTGCTTGGGACTATGATTTCTATAGGAATTAATGTTACCAAAAAACATTTTTCAGAATATAATATAAATCAATTGAATCTTGCTTGTATATGGTATTTTACTTTTTGCTTATAAAACATGTTTTCTTAAAACAAAATACTTTGCATTAAAGTCAGAAATAATTTTAAGTGCATATGTTTTTCAGTAAATTTTATATCAACTTATGAATGTGACATACATTTTGTTAAAAATCTTACTGAAACTTTAATCCTATAATTGTTGGAAAGTATATTTAATGTGTAGTCCTATTTTTATTGGAACTTTATCATTTCTTCCAAAGTATTAAATGCTTTTTGAAGTGATAGATGGATAGAATAGTATATTTGGTGAACCTAGATTTTGATTTTCAGTATATGGTAAAATTTGAAGCAAGTTGTGATCTTGTTTTATAAATATTATCTTAGCAATTCTCCTTTTTATAGTAAAATTGAAAAATATTTTGGAATGTTATGATTTGTTTATAAATACATGGAAACAATGTTATTAGTTTAAAAAAAAAGTAACATTTCCATAGAACTCTATAGTCAACTCAAGTGTTTGTGCTTATTTTCTTTGTATTCTCACATTTTATCTTTGCAATTATTATAATTATTATACATTAACTAACATTCCATTGAAAAATCATCCACTAAACTGTATAACTAAGCTCTTTTATTTATACTGTACCAAAAAAAAAAAAAAAAAAACTATTAATCTAATATCTGTATTTCAAGATTTAAGTGAAGCAAAAATTTTGAAATGTGTACTTATCAATACAATATTTTAATGTCTTGTCTGAATTTACTAAATCTCAATTGACATATGCTGATAAACTTCTCTTTATGGATTTAATGGAAATGCTTATTTAATACATATTGTGAGATTAAGTTAATAAATGGCTTACTTTTTCTTAATTTGTGCCTTGTAAATGTTTTTAACTTAGGTGGTTTGGATATTTATGAGCTTAATAAGTGAAATCCAAGCTGTCAACATGTTCTTCATTTTCAATTGATATATGAGTGCTGATAAAATTAATGTTGTCAACAAATTGTATATAGCTTCAGGGCAGTATTCAGATTTAAAAGGATTAATTGTGATATGAAGGATTTTCTTATTACGCCTTTCCTGATTCAGGTCAGAGTATTCATTCTGAACCTAACGCTTCTTGTCACCTTAAATTTTGTACTTATAAGAAAAAGGTACCAAATTGTTTTTATATAGAAACTCCTTTGCCTTATAAGTATACTATAAGGAAATTGTAAATTTTTGAAAGTTGTAACAAGATGACTTGACAATACTTTTCTTTTCAACATTGATACTGTCAAATTTACATGTTCATTGATCGGTAGTTGAACTAATTTATCCTTTTTCTTTAGAATATAAAAATAATTGCTAAAAGTAGGAAACTTTTTTTTTTTTTTTTTTTGCTATAAAATGTTAAAGTTACTTGACTCAAATGAACACAATGGTCTTCTTTGAATAAATTTTCAAGAACTTTAATCACTCAGAAATTGTCTTTTAGTTAAATTTTGAATGTAATGAATTGCAACCTGATAAATTTAGTTAGTTTTGCCAACCTGCTGGTATGCTATTTTCAATTAACCTGTCTGGGATTAGACTGTGTCTGATATACAGCTTCAAGAATTTGATTTAGTGTTAAAATATAAAGGTAAGATTATATTGCAGTGATCTTATTTAAAGTTGAGCATTTTCCAGCCTGAAGTGTATTATATCAAATTATTTTTCAAAATAATGTTTTATCAATTTTTGTAGAATTCTCAGTAAACAGGAAGTTTAATAATTCTTCAACTTGAAACCCTTTTTAAAAAAAAATCCATTACTCCATAAGTTGTCATTCATACTCTAAATTTATTTTAAAATTGTTTTAGTTATTTTCATGTACTGATATTTTTTGAATTAAATTAAAAGTAATGTCATATTTATGTGTTTTTGAGATAAGTATTTGATTTTTTTTTTTTTTTTTTTTTTTTTTTTTTTTTCCTAGGTTCATCCATATTTCCAAGATCTCATTGATAACAGCATATCTATTTGGTCATCTGCCAACTTTCAGGATTCTTGGCCATCTCCACAAAACATCAGGCATTTTGAAAAGTAAGTGTCAATAATAATTATATTCTCTTTTTACTTCCTGGGAAGTTTAACTCTTCAATCTGTAAACAAATATTTTGTCATGATTTCTTTCCTGCAATTTAACATTTAGCACTCTTACATTATCTTTAAATAAATCTTCTGCTTTTACTGTATATGGAGTCCTCTCAAAATATAGTGTTTTATATATTCTATATATTTGAAATTGTAGTAGCCTGGCTCTTGATTTCAGTCCAGATTGTTTTAGGTGTTGCCATAGAAGGATATGACTACACAACCAAGAAATTCAAATTCAACTTTCATTGGCAGGACTAACATTTTGCTTGGTGAAAATAGTCACCTACAGAGTGCTAAATTTTAATAAGGTAACTATCCATTTCTGAATTTACACAATGCATTCATTGTTATTGGGATGGAGACACTTTGAGTGAAATAATTTAATAGTTAAATAAGATATTTCCGTTAAGAGCTATGTTACCATACTTTTTAACTACCGTATGTATTAAAAATATATTTTGGGTGTTTTACTTAGATTTGAGTTAACTTATTGCTTGTTTCTGCTACTATTGCTAATTTGTTCCATATAACCTGTATAACTTTTGGATTTCCAGGGCTGCAAACCACTGCAATATTGAAGCACTTGTGAAGCTAGCATTGGCTCATTTGTACAACGAAGGATGTAAGTTACATAGAATTCTCTCTCATATATATATATATATATATATATATAACCCATTGTACCCAAGTGATTCTGTTAATTTTAAACAATGTGTTACACTCTTAACTTGTGTATTATAATATAGTAATAATTTGTTAATATGGTTTAAGTTTGGTAAATAAGTTGAGCAAACTTATATTTTGAATGTTATTTTTTATGCTTTTAATTCATGAAATAACCATGGAGTAATTTGAAAGATTTTATGCCCAATCTTAAGACTTATATTTTATGTTATGTAGGGGAATAGATTTAAAATAAAATGTTTACTTTGTTTCTTAGCCCTGCTTTGACAATCTTTCCTTATTTCTTTAGTACCTGGTGACAAAGAAAACAAACAAATAACAAGAAATGGCTTTGTTGCTGCTGAAATGTTTTGCAAAGTGGAAAAACTGTGCTCTGGGTGTAGTCCATTTTGTTGGCTTTTCATCCGTCCTCCCTGGTCAATGAATGGAGCCTGCTGCAAAGAGTGTGTTTTTACATATTTCCGTCTTTATCTACGAAAAGTGAGTTTGACTTTTTTATACAAAGTTTTTGTACTTTGTTAATACTGCTTTACTTACATAGAAAGATAGTTTTATTTTTATGCATAGACTTATCTCACTTCATGATCTTTGTTTAGATGGGAGGGCATCATAGGGTTTGTTTTTTTGTTAGACTAATGATAATAACTTTCAAAAATGTTTTGTATGAAATGATCTATTATATAAACATGAACACTTTCATAAATGACTTTGCAATTTAAAAAAAAATAGCATCAGGTATAGAATCAATTGTGAAATATGCTGCTAGGAAAGTTGGTTCACTATCATACCAAATAATTTTTCTTATCAGAATCCATCTTGCACATTTATAAATCCACCATTTGTCCATTACTGCAATATCTGGTTTGGTGCTCCTACTTGTGTATCTTTTAGATTCTTGACAAAATCCAAAGAAGTGTCTGTAATGTAATCTATCTTCAGTCACTTTCAAACTGCTGTGACCTGGCCTCCCTGTTTTCTCTACAAATATTTCCATGGCATTTATTCTGATGAGCTTGTCTCTTTGGTGCCTCAACTGAATGTATTTAAGCGTACTACTAGTTTGACAATTTATTTTTATTGTTGAATTAGCTAGATTTAACTATGTTCTGTTCTAATAGTTTTTTTTTTTTTTTTTTTTTTCTCTCTCTCTCTCTCTCTCTCTCTCTCTTGCACTTCTTGTGGAACTCTCTTCCAGTTTCTTGCTATTCTGCCACCTACAATCTTCAAAAATTTAAATGCAATGTCAATTGCCATCGTCTGTTGACCTGAATTCTGTTATTTCTCCTCAGTAAAGTCTCTTCATTTTCTTTCACTCCCAGTAACTCCTTGCAACTTAGTGACATTATCACCTTGCTTGGGATGAAATGATTAAAAAGAAATAAAAGTTGGATGCAAAGCTTTAAAATGCTTATTTGAAATAAATTTTTTGCAGGTTATGGATCCCAAAATACAGATTTGTGTTGTGAAAACAATGTTATTGATTGACAAAGAAGAG
Source organism: Acanthosepion lycidas (assembly GCA_963932145.1). Classification (NCBI taxonomy): domain Eukaryota; kingdom Metazoa; phylum Mollusca; class Cephalopoda; order Sepiida; family Sepiidae; genus Acanthosepion; species Acanthosepion lycidas. The sequence goes on along the minus strand of OZ010583.1, from coordinate 31,215,861 downwards.
AATAGACAAGATGCTTGGAGCCTTTTAGAAGCTGCAGCCAATCAGGGTTCTGCAGCAGCTGCCTTCATGTTGTGGGAAAATAACTACCAGCATAATGTAAGTAAAAACTTTGAAAAATAACTTATTGTTTTACTTTACCTAACCTGATAACTTAAATGTTTACTCAAGACTAGTCTGACACAAGGCCTTAGTACCAATTGGTGATTGAACTTGGCAAACAGGAGCAGTTCTGTAAGACTAGTTTGCTAACTGTCTCTATAGGTGTAGAATTTGTTTATATCTAGGGAGTGGAGGGAGCACTTTTGTTTTCATTTTGTTGCAAGCCACTTCTTTCCAGTAACTCTACAATATGCTAAGTGTTATAAACAATTTTTTGGATAGTGAAATAATTTTTCTATGACTTTGCAAAGGTTGGTGTGTACAACAAATACCTTGGGTGTCTTGAATGTTCCTGCTTTGCATAATTCATTATATCTTTGAATAAATAAACACCCAACTGTGGGTTTGAGATAAAATTGATTGTGGTGCATCCAACTAAACAATTGTTTCAAGTCACATACTGTCTCAAAAAAAAAAAATTAAAAGGGTATTGTAACTTTTAGTAGGAGTTGTCACTATAAAAAAAAAAAAAACCCAAAAAACCCCCTAAAAACGTAAGACCCCTTGGGTTGTGAACCCCTGCATTAGAGGATGGTTAAATAGACGAGTTTTTTTACAATTGTTGCCCTGTCACTATTGTATAGTAGCAGAATCTTATTCAAAATAAATTGTGGTTGTTGCTTTGTTTGTTTCCTAATATTTAAACAATTAATAAATCTGGAGGCTGTAAACACAGACCTATTTAATAATTCGATTGGTTGTAGGTATCTTAATATAATGTTATATGATCTATGCCAGTTGAAGTGTGTATGTGCTTTTATTTCTTGGTAAACTTTGGATCAGAACAATTTTTCTTTGTATTGGTTATAATACTGAAAAATTGATACTTACTGGTAATTCATTTTTCCATTCTTGAAAATGGAGTAGAAATCTTAAATTTATACATTAAATGTTAATTACAAGGGGAAACTTATTTTTTTTTAGGTAAACACTGAACGTGCTCTGGAACTTGAAAGTATCCGTGAGCTACGGGACATTGCTAGTGCAGGCAGTCTTGATGCTCAGCTAATGCTTTGCCGCTTCTATGCTTCTGGTAAATATGGTGGACTCAGCTATCATCAAGCTGCAGCCTTCTGTAGGGACCTGGTGCAGTCCTCCCGGCCAACTTCAATCCATAAAGTGTTCCAATGTAGTCATGAACTGACACCAAATATGAGGTAAGCAATAATTTCAAATTTATTTTCTTTTATCTAGTAATGGATAATTTTTAGAGATACAAGGGAAAAATGCATATTTTGTGCCGGTTGTTTGATTGCTAGACGCATTTAGTTGCACTCAAAATTAATATTTGCTTAAGGATTATTTTTGTTTGTATATAACCATATATAAACACTGAAATTTGCATATGTCATTAAAATGTTTACCATCACTTTAACAAAATTTATTTATGATAATTATATTTGTACTATTGTCCTCATCTTTGTTTTTATCCCAATGTTTCAGTTGTTGTGCCCTCTGCTTTTTCTCTGGTGTATATTGATCTGAATAATCTAGAGGGAGTTCTGAACTGAACCCTTTATCTAATCTTAGGGTACTTTGGCAGCTGAATCGGCAGTGTTTACTTGAGGAAATTGTTCTATGGGACAATGGCCTAGTGGATAAGTGTTGGTTTGTGAATTTGGTGACATAGCGGTTGTGAGTTTAGGATTGGGCAGTGTGTACTTGCACTCAATGTAAACAGGCAAGAAATAACTGAACAGTACTACATAAAATAAGAACTAGATGATATCCCAAGACATGAGTAGTGGAGCAAAAACAGTCTACAACCTTAGATTAAATAAAGGGTTCAGTTCAGGATTTCCTGTAGGTTACCCAGATTGATATACACCGGCCATTGGTACAATGGCTGAAACATTGTAATAAAAATAACAAAGATGACAATAATCTGAATATAAATAGTGTAAATAACAACTCCTCATCCCAGAAATTCAGACAAAAGTTAACAGCATTCAAAAATATAAATATAAAAAATATAAAATTTTCATAAGTTTAGATCAAGAAAAGGCTTTCATTTAATAATTACTTTAGGAATGTTTATTTTTATTTTTATTTTTTTTATTGCAGGTATATTTTAGTTGACTGGTTAGTAGAAGTTGCTGAAATGAAAGAATTATCCAGTCAAACATTACATGCATCAATAGCACTGATGGATCGGTATCTAAAAATCCACCCAACATCAAGAAGTATTTTGCAACTTCTGGGTGTTGTATCAATGCTAGTATGCTCAAGGTATATACCCCGTTTTATTTATTTTATTGCAAAACAAGTTTTAGACAAATATAGGTTCAGTGCACATATACTACAAATTGATCTTGTAGAGCTTTGATATATTGATATTGTTTGTTTAATCATAATCTAATTTGAAATACCAAAGCAAGCACTTATTGTTTATATCTTAAAGTATTTTCTTTAAAATGAGATGAGTCACTATTAAGTAATTTTTATAGAGCAACTGACTAACTTTAGTTTGGCAAAAATAAATGTCACATGGTCAGACTGATGTACATCTGCAGCATTGTTTGCTAGTAAGCTCCTTATTAAGTTCACTTTTAAAGAGTTCACTTATGAAGTTTATATGATAATTTATTGCCATAGTTCTCTATAATTTTAATTAATGTTTTCACATTAAACTTTGTCTTTACCAGTTAATATTAAATTTCAGGATATTTATGAGCAATATATTGTGCGTTTCAATATTTTTAGTTACAACTTTGTTGTTGTTGTTCGGGAGTGCTAGGTTTTATGCAAAGTACATAAGTTATTTATAAATAAATCCAAAAGATATAGGCCATAAAATCATGTGATTAACACATTATCTCAAGGTGAGAAATAGTTAGCTTTCTAGAAGAATAAAAGCTCTTTTGCATGAATATACTCTTTAGTTTAGAGCTTTTTGATTGTGGCCTGTAGCCACTCCAAAGAAACTTATCTATATATATATATATATATATATTAAGAAATGGACAATGTCTTTAATATATATATTTAAGAAGTTACAGTACTTTTCTGTAATTAACTTTATACCACCAATCCTTGTTACAGATGCCTGCTCTGATACATTGGTGTTTATTTCACACCCACTGATCCCCCTGTGGTTATACTGCAACTATGCTGAGCAGATTGATTACAGTTACAGATTCTGGGGGTTTATAATCTGGAATGATTTAGTAGCTTGATAATGCCAGTATTCTTAAACTCGGTGCTCCTGATAACTTGTGAGTTTGTGCTAGTACAACCATTGACAACTCCTGGACTCACAAGTCTTAGGTCAGCCCATGGTGTCATTTTCAGGCACTTTTTGAAGGTGGTCTATGATGAGATCACTTCCCCCAAACTGATTACATCAAGAAGTTGTCTTTTCGAACCCAGGTCTCATGGTGGGAAATCAAGCATTCTAACCATTTGGCTGTGTGGAGATATATAATTCCATATCAACTCAACCAAATTTCTCAAATTTCCATCTGCACCATATCAGATTTTGATGAAATTTTAGTTTTCATAAACTCTTAGTTCAAGAGTTATAGTCTCCTTAATTTGGTGTTAGTTTTTGCTGATTTTAAAATAGCATGATTTGCCAACTTTGGCACTTCATGACTTTGCATTCTAAGATACTAATTTGATATTTGATAGTCCTATAGTCTGATATATGGAGAAAGCGCTCCTATTTTCTATAGTGTCATAGTTATAGTGCTAAAAATGGGGGGGTTATTTTGAAATTTTTAGTGTGTTTTGTCACCTATAGAAGCTAAACCATTAGCAATAGAATAAAAAATGAAGTTGATTATAATAATATTTGATAACTTGCTTTGGGAAAAGCATTGAAATATTGGTTTTTACAAGAGTTACATGACTCCTAGTTGGCGAAAATTTGTCATTGTCCACATCAAATTTTAAACTTTTTCAAAAACTTGACAAGTAGTATAGGCAGTTGAATTCAGGATTTATAATTCATTTATAATTTTGAAATGCTCAAAAATTAACACCAAATCAAAATTTAAGGAAGCTAAACCTTTAGGGTTTTTAGTTCTTAGTAGGTGCGTACAACATGCTAAATTAATTGAAATCTAAGATTGTACCCATGTGACACTGGTTAAAACGCACACACAGTGTATTTAGGCATCAAATGTTCTTTAAGGCAAATACTATTAAAAACAACATGCATTTTGTGTTAATTTTAATGATTAACTTTCCTATGTCTGATAAGGATTATTCATAATTTGGAAAAGTTGATCATTAATCAACATAGAATGTTTTTAACACACACACACACACACACACACATTTCACTTTTAAATTGTTTGACTATTTCTGTTAAGGGCCCTGTCATCATGTCCATCCAGTGTAGCTTTGTAATTGTTGATAAATCAGTTTTCATGTACCTCTTTACCCAACTTTTATATTTATCTTTGTAAAGTTTACTTTGGTAGCTTGCCTTAGATATAAAAGCAACCAATATTCTTAATATCCTGCCTCTTATCATTTTGCAAAATTTCTTCAAATATTTTTTTTGCTTGTTAATCCACTTTTCTTGCTTATTATTCTTAATTCTTCTCAAATGCTTTCTGACCTTATTATAACCATTTTTCTCTTGTTTTTGCTAATATTTGCAATTTCCAACATTGTTCTCATCACTCTGTACCATATCTTTTTTGTGGGTGGCCATGTTTATATATCTGAAATTAAAAAATGAATATAAATAACAAGACTATATTTATTTCCAGCATGGACAAAACTCAAAATGCCTAAAAAGTTACTTACAAATAAGTTATTGTAAATATTTCTAATAAAAACAAATATAAATTGAAATTCATATGAGGTATGTGTATAATATGTATAATATATACACACACATACACTAGCTTAAAAGATTGGGCAGTATTTAAGCTAGCTTCTGGATTGGGCCTTCATCACAATAGGTGAGGAGGAGTAGATATGGTATGCAACAATAAACTACAAAGGAAAAGAACTCAAAATTGTAATTCTTCTGCCACCTCTTAGTTTAGGTCCTTACTTTCTATACAATTATTTTTATTTCATGGGTGACTTTTGCTGGATTTCACAATTAATTTTGATTATTCCCAAATTTATTTCCAAGTTATAAAAATTGTACAAAAATTTGTTGGAAAAATATCACATATATAAAAAAAAAAATCTGCAAAAACAATTACAGTAATGAAAATTTGGTAATTCAAAATTTCAGGATTGCAAGTCCAGATCCAACCCAGAATTTTTTTAAATTTGCTCTCTGATTTGACCTGATTCCAAAATTGTATATTGGGTTACAGCCTCTAAGAGTAAAGTTGAAATGGTGTGACAGTAACACATTAACATTCATGTTTATTATATAGATATCCTGAAAGTTTTACCAATATTGTGTAATTTTGACATGTATAATAAAATCAGGCATGCAGAATAAAATGTGTGTGTGTGTATGTATATATATATATATATATATATATATAAAAACTTTGAGATGCTCTATTTTTAAAACTTTTTTTTTTTTTTTTGTTAGATATTTAGGTAAAGATATTATCACAATCAGGGAAGCTGCTTGGTTAACTGACAATACATACAAATATGAAGATGTGGTCAAGATGATGGGAGAAATTGTTGCCACACTCAAAGGGAACATTAGGGTGAGTAAATCTGAAGCAATAAATTAAAAAAAAAAAAAAGCCTATTCATTATTATTCAGTAGCTAATTTTAGCAATAGACTTTAAAAGTTTTAAATAATAAGACTGTGCTGAAAAGGTCTTGGCCAAGCCAAGAGATTATAAAACAAATTTTAATTTGTAGTCAGATTATTCCCTCCTCTCCCAATTGTTTAATCAACCAAATTTGTTAGTATGTTTTTATGAATATATTTGATGTATAAACTTACTGATTTTAAAATACTTGATATTAAATACCATTGTAAGTTTTATATTGTTAGCAGGTTCTGCATGTTTCTGTAATTTGACTTTAAAGCATTACTGTGTTTAATTTTTGTTAAAATTCTGATTTACTTGTAATTTTAGGTGCCTACTAGTCTAGACTTTGCCAGTATCTTCTGCTTGATGGATGAAATGGATGTAGTCAGTGAAAACTTAGTCAACTACATTTGTGAACTTTGCCTTCTACATTCAGAACTTGGGCATTATTCCCCTGTGGAAACTGCTGCAAGTGCTTTTATCTTGTCTCGTCTTATTCAAAGAATGGGTAAGTTCCCCTGACTTTAAAAGTTATTTTCCAGCATTCTACTCAGAAATAAAGGAATTATGTAGGTGTGAATCAGCACTTTGATCAAAGTATCTGTGCACTCTACATCAGATCAACATTTCTCTCTGACACTTCCTTGGATCAATGTAGTATCTTAACATTGTACCAAGTTACCAATATATAATCCACATGTATGTATAACAATTACAAAAAATAGGGTTTGTCTGTGGGACCCCAACATTGAGGTTCTGAATATAAACTCAATATATGGGAAACAGCATTTTTTTTAAAAAACATCTTTCAATAAATATGACAAAGATTTAATTTTTTTGATTTTAAATTTATGTAGAAACTAAAATAAATAAATAAAAAAAAAAATATCTATCTTCTCAGTCATCTCTCTCTCTCTCTATATATATATATATATATATATATATATATATATATATATATATATATGTTTACACACACACACACGCATTTTTTTCTTTTTTTAAAAAAACAAAAATAGTCTTAAGTGTTTTTCATATAAAAAAAAAAATCCTATTTAATGGTGTAAATTAATATTTGGGACAGTGAATTCAATCTCTGAAATTGAGGTATTTTTAATGTTATGCATTATACCTTACATAACATCAAAGCCAATTGTTGCTTAGATGATGGTACAATGTTAAAATCACAATTTAACAATGCATTTTTATCCAGACTAAAGAAAATTCATATGCCATGTTAAAGATTTCTAAAGTTAGGATTGGTTAAAGTATTGCAAGTAATAGGCCTTTTATTTATATATATATATATATATATATATAGCAAATCATTTCATGGATACCAAAATCTGCATCTAAAAATCCTCATAAAATATTTGCTCATAACTTGCATACATCTCCTGTAATACTTTAAACAATGTGTATTCATTTATATAAGTAGTCTAATATCAATGCTGTGTAAATACTTATACTATAGGTATAAGTAGAGTTTGAGCAGAAAATTGAATAAAGAAGAGAAAATTCCAAAACTTGTATATTAGTGAATTTTACTAATATTTTTGTGCCATTATTGATAAGATAGGAGAAAATTCTGTGATAAAAATGTGTGAAAATACAAAATATGTACATAGTTTCATTAATTGTACTATGTTCAAGTATATGTTGGAGAGATTGCAGATAGGCGAAATAGTGGAAGGCTACTGCAGTTACACATCTCTTTGTGAATTCAGTATAGTTCTTGGCATATGACAAATGTATTTCACTTTTGTGACTCTTCTGGAGATAAACTAATTTGCACATGCTATCACATCTTACTCCATTTGCAATTTAAAATAGTTTCACCTGCTTTCGTCATTTTAAGAGAAATAAAGTAAAATTTTACATGTATAAATACATGTAGCATAGCTTATCTGCAGATATGAAGGGCTAATTTCTTTAATCTTTTTCAGATCCTTTATGGCCTGAGAAAATGGCATTATTCACAGGATATTGCCTGAGAGATGTTAGGATTTGTGTCATACACATTCATAGAAAATGGTAAGTTTCCAAGTTTTTATTTTATTTTATTTATTGATTTTTTTTGTTAAGTATTTTCTGTTAATTTTCTTGTATAGCTCAATTCAATTATAGAGGGAATTAGTTCCCTTGGAACTTTGAAACGAGTTGCTTCTCTTGGTTTAATGTTCATGTGATAACTGTCTACATGTTATTTTTTATTCTTTTTCAAGCTTTTCTGAAGGAGTAGTCATTGACCACAGAGATGTCGTATTACAAGCTGTAAAACTTCGTTATGGATCTGAGCGATTCCACAGTGTTAGCCAAATCATGGTAAGCTTGAAATTTTGTTAGTGAATTTAAATTTAATATTTATTGCACAGATATATAACATAAAGGTATAATCAAAATGTAATTAAACTTAATTATCCTTTTATCCAAGAAATCCAAATTGTAACACATGCATTATTTCTCTTAAATGATAATGTGCATTTTTAAACTGGGATTCTTCATATTCTTAGTTGCTGTCCTCTTAAATAGAACTTTAAATATTAAATAATAAAACTGTTGTTTTGAAGCCTTTGACCAACAACTATTTTCGTTATATCTTTACTCTAGCTATGAAAAGTGAATGTTTGTTTGTTTGTTGTTGTTTTTGTTTTTTATCCCAAAAGGGTAAAAAATGAATTCTTAATGTTTTTAAATAATTTTCCTAATTATATGGATTTTTTCAGGTACCCAATTTTGAAAATGTTTGCTCGCGCTTAGGTATGGCTAGTGAACATCAAATTGGCGATCCCAATTATCGTAGAAAATGTAGAAATACTAAAGATCTTATTATGTCACCATCTCGGAAGGAAGCCGTTAGAAGGTATGATGTGAAAAATTTCCTTTCACTTTTACTTTCCTTTTCTCTCTCCCTGTGCTCTCCCTTTCTCTCTCTCTCCCTCCCTCCCTGCGTGCTTGCACTCTCTAATTTCTAAGCATCAACATTTTTATTAAAGCTAATGTCCAGAAATTTTTTATTTTTATTTTTTTTAATGTCTTTCAGGTCAGTTGGGGAAAAGGAGTCCCCAAGTGGAGCTGCCTCTGCAAGTTGTCCAAATTCTGTTCCTCCCTTGTTGTTGCCTCCACCACTCAATGATTCTGTTATGTCTGGCTATGGAGGTGACAAAGAGGATGAAGATGACTCTGCCATAGACAATGACAGTAAGTGAATACTTTCCTTCTACTGCTAATGTCTATACAGGTTATAATCTGTTGTTCAACTGGTTAGGTTTTAGAATAAAAAATTGTATCAGTAATTAGACATTTTTTGCTTTATGCATATATTTAAGGTAGTGATTTTAATGTATTTGTTATCCATTGATGTCTGCTGATATAAAAATTTGAACTGTTATTGAAAATTCAAAAATAAAATAGCCATTCAGCACATCATTAAATGTATACATGAGGAGATAATCTTTTGAGTAAGTTCTGATAGGGAAATGCATCCTCATAGCATTTAATAAAAATTGATTACTTAACTGAAGTTTGAAGAACTATTACTTTTTACTTAATAGTGAAGACATTTGTTTACAGCAGGTAAGCCAGCTCAGTTCAAAGGTCAGGTACTAGTTCACCCACCATTCTATGCCTATATGGGATTAGTTTGCTTAAATTTACATGCATTTCATAGAATAGCTGAAGTATGGATAACACATGATATTATTCACACTGGCAAAAGTATGTTACCATTATAGATAATATATGACTGATAACATTACCAGATTCAAAATCTCTCCATTCCTATGTTTCTTTTGATATTTTTGTCCAAAGTCTTGTTTGAATTCAGGATTGTGATTCCTTTTTTAATTATTTTATTTTCAGGTGTTGAACACAGAGCCATGGACATTCCTTCCTGCTGTTCATGTAATCCCAAAGACTGTGATGTAGGTGGCATGACTGCAGCCCCAATCCGTTACCATGGCAAGTCATACATTGTCTTCACAAGGTCATCTTCTTCGACAGTAGGCGCAACATCATCAGGCAATGCTGCCTGTCTTGGTGCAGAAGATCCAAGCAGGAGCTGTGATAACAGCAGCACACACCAGCGGTCACCATGTGCCCATGCTGAGGCTTGTAACCTGTGTTATCTACTCGATATTCGGTCACGGCCACAGGCACGAAACGTCTGTGATTCTGAGAGTGATGATTCTGATATGGACTATGAAAATTCCCACAAGAGCAGTCTCATTAAGACCCGGTCACGCACGCAGCCCCAGTGTGTTGTCAGCAGCAGTTTCAAAAGGAAATGTAAGACACAAATTGGTGGGGCATCAAAAACGTTTGTCATTCCATAATGAACAAAAAGAATTGGCTTACAGTATTGGTGAATAAAACTCAGGAATTTAAAAACTTTTTTTTTTTTTTTTTTTTTTTTTTTTTTAAATGGCTTTAACAATCCAGAACAAAGAAATGTAAGGAGAGGGAAAAAAATAAATTTTACTCAAATGTTTTTATAGTGAATAGATTATCTTTAATTCTATTAGGGTTACAAGAAACAATAATTAAAAAAAAAAAAAAAAAAAATTAAATAAATTCATAATGAGAGAAATAAAGTTTACAGCATTTACTACCAATGTGAAACAAAAAGTAGGCATATCCATCCTACCAGAAAATGTATACAAAATTGGACAGATTAGCCTTTTTGCAGTTAATTTTTAATATGAACAAAAAGAATTTGCTTTAATATGCGAGAAAATAATAGTCAAAAATTATTAATATCAGGCATGGTTAAAAAAAAAAAAAAAATTTCCTTTTCCCATCTTTCATTTTAAGATTTCTATCTGAAAAGGGATAAAATAAAATAGAGCCTGTTAGATGGGTCTTGGGTTAATTTCTATTCTATTTTAGTATGTAATTTTGACAGTTTTAAACATTTTGCTCAAACTTTTTGAGGGTCAAAAATGACTCTCCCTGAAGCCCTGCTTTTTAAGGCCTATTGGTTTTTGACATGGAGTGATACAATGGCATCATCCAAATTAATCAATTTATTTGTGTCACCTGGTCACTTTAAAAACCCTTCTGTTATTACTCTGTTGTAGCCATCATTTTATTCACTTCATAACAATTTTTTTTCTCTTAAGAAAAAAAAAAAAAAAAAAAAGTCCTGTGCTTAGTGAATTAATTCAGTTTTGCTGATTATCCAATATATAAAATTGATTTAAAAAATTTGTAAAACAATGTCCTACATCAAAAAGATGTTATTTTCCCCAATTTTTTTTCTTTTTTTTCTCTCTCTCTCTCTCTTCGCAAATATTTTGTACAGCCTTGAGAAGAAGTGTCAATTTTCTACCTGCCAGTTTTTGTTGGCCTTTTTTTTTTTTTTTTTAATAGCCTATGAATTGATTGTAATGTTTTTCTTTTTACTATAATTATTATTATTATTATTATTACTGAGGATATTCCCCACCTCTTTTAATCTATGGTGTCCAATTTATTTGTACACTGTGTGTACTTGTCTCTCGTTTTTACCTTTCTGCTAAAAAGTACAAAATTGGTTGAACAGCAAATGGAAAGAAGTTGCTTTTGTTTTCTTAAGTTGCAGTATTAAATATCAGTCGTCTGCAGAACTAAAATTTTATTACCCGATTAAAAATGTCATGAAATAAGGCCTAATCATGGAGAAATACTGAAATGATTTTATTTTCTCCCCACTTTATAAAAGCAAGTCTGAGATTTTTCTTTTCCAAAAATGCAAATCTTTCCTGAAAATGGACCCTTGAAAAAATTTCAATACTTGGAAGATTTGATTGGTTGAAATTGGCTCAATATTAAAATTTAAACATCTCTAAGATTCAGCAGAATTCTTTTTGCCTTTTATTTATTTTATGCTATTTTTGTTCTTTTATTAACAATGTTGAATCTAAAAACAACAAAATTGTCAAGAGGGCTCACTTTTTTCTTTATACCCTCTTATTTATGCTTTTTAATTATATAATTTGATAGATTACTTATATTATTAGCACTCATAAAGGGATCTCTATTATTGCTTCTGAAATATTTGTTCCTAAGATTGTCACTTGTTTTAGTTGTAATATTTTGCATTTTTGTTGTAGCCACGGTATTTGTTTTGTATATGCACTGATGCAATCCAGATCTTTGTAAACATGTTTTCTAATTAAGAAATGCATTAACTTATTGTCTAAACTACATTTCTATCTGCGTTTTTTGTTTGTTTTTTGTTTTTTTTATGTCACTTAGTTTTTTCTCACAATTGTGTGGCAAAATCCTAAGATGAAAACAGGTAAAATACTTTTGAAATTGCTGTATTTATCTACTAAATCTATTACCTACATTCATGGTTTGAACAGTTGTAAATATGCATATACCAAAAACCAACTGGTTATCAAAATGTAGAACAAATTGGAATACTTCAGGAAATCTTGCTTAGATTCTGAGATAAAAATTTTAAAGGTATAATGTAATATACTAAAATGTAAAAGTTGAAATGAATACTTTTACATTATGTAAAAGTAGTTTTGTTTGTATCAAAATTTAAGTAACAAGGACATATCGCCAGAAAGAAATCTGTGCATTGATAGGCAAAGTAACAGTGTCTAAGACTTGAGCAGTTATTAAGTAGTGGGAAAGATGCTCCAAATAGTCCCTTGCAATTATCTTCAGAAAGTGTGTTGTTTTTTTTTTTTAATATATATCTAGCAGTAAAATCTTGATTGCTGGCCTGCTATCATTTCCATTCATTTTATATAAAGAAATATCTAATATATATATATATATATATATATATATATATATATATAAGAAAGGATTGCTATCATTCATTCAGATTTTATTTGTGATGCTCATGAAATATTTTTGTATTTAAATCACAAGTTTTAAAAATAAAATTTAAAAAAAAAAAAGGATGCAGTAGAACATGTTAAAATCTGTGATTTTGATGATCCCCCCCCCCCATATAAATGGTTTTGGAGTTTTGGAGTGGGGTACAAACTAAACAGCTAAAAACTTTTCTCTCCACCACCAAAAAAAAAAAAAAAAAAAACCCAAAAAACTCTGTATCCATGACCACTTCAAAGAGAAATTTAGTCAATTTTTGTAACAAATTGAATATGAAGTTTTGTGGTGCTCCTGTTGAAGGAGAATAGGGTGCTCTTTTATCTCAAATATCTTCCTTCAACTTATTTTCTGATTAATGTTGCCAAAAACATTTTAAAATTTTACCTGCATTAAAGGTATGAAAAAGCTATTCTCATCCCATTGCATTTTGATTATATACTTGGGATAAAATATGTACATAATTCCACCCATGACTTTGATTTATTCTAACCACATTCCCTCCCTGTTCCTTCAGTCAGTGTTTATGGCCAAATTGAACTAAGAATGATATGGCACAAACAAGTCACAATCTTTGTTTATCATCCAAATACTGTCTTTTTTTTTCTTTCTTTTTTCTCCCTATTTTTGTATATATTCATTTTATATAGGCAGGTTTTGTCAGAAGGAAAAAAAACTAGATAAAATTGTGGAGAAAAGTTGCCAAAAATGCAAATTTAGCAACCTGTCTGCATTTATTCCCTCACTCCTGTTCCCACATTTATTTACAAAAGGGATTTAGTATAAGTCTAGTGGATGCCTTAGTTTTGGAAATTGTTTTTGAAGTGATGCATGTTGAGTGAACAAACCTAGTTTTTGTATGTTTCAAAAAAATTGCTTTACTCTGTATCTACAAAATAGTAAATGATATTCACATGCCAAACAAAAAGACATCTATTTTGTGCCACTTCCTGGTTAATCAATGAATTTTTGTTTAAGGACGGTGCTTTATATAACACACACACACACACACACACATTTCTTGCATGAACATATCTTTGATATTTATAAACTTTCTATTAGTTGTAAATGATTTGCGTTCATATATTTGTTTGACAATTAGGTGTTGATCTGGAAGATATTCAATTTGGCTTTATTGTATCTGCTGGGGTAATCCTTCAACATTTTTATCAATTTCTGTTGCTTTTTGTTTTCTCCTCCCCTTGTTGAGACAAAGTCCAGCCAGTTGGGCAAAATAATTAATAAATTATTTTATACCTCCTCTCCTGAATTGTTCTATAATCATATTGGGTTGGGGAATAACTGAAATACCTCTTTTATAGACTTTTATTTTAATTTTTTCTCTGGGTAGCATAGATTTGTGTGGCATTGTAAAGATGTTTGTGTATTATATAATGCCATATGTAGCAAATATGTTTTTTTTTTTATACTTTGCAGGAAAGATCTAAAACTGTTAGTACATTTGCTTATATAAAATCTATAGTGATGTATATGACTTTCTTTGGAAAAGGAGTAAAAGTTAATTTATTTAAGATGTTCTATCTTAATTTTCACTATGGTGATTTAGAATTTCCCTCTTAACGCACACTGTAGTCAGTTCATTTGTGTACTTGTAAAATATAGTATTGTCTGTGATGTTTATTTGTCCTGTCTAACCATTCAGTATTAGAGGAGGTTTAAATCTTGACAAGATTTGGTGTTTCTGTCACTTAAAAATGTCATTTGTGGAGGACATGTTTTCAAGATGAAGACCTCCCAAATTACAAGTTTTTGTAGTTAGTTGACCTTCTGTTAGTGAAATGCATTCCCCCCCCCCTCATTAACTTGCATCATAAAAGCTTTTAATTTTGGGTATTAAGAAATAAGTGTTAATATTCAAAATTGTATTAAATTGAAGGCATAAGGTCCACCAACACAAAACAAACAAAAAAATGGTGTGTCAAAAGGAGTCTTTCCCTTGATGCCAATATTATTTTAACTACCTTCATTCCCTGGCAATGGTGGTTTTAAAAAGGCGATGATTAAAACTTTAATAAAACCTAAACATGGATGTGAATTTCACTTTTTTTCTTGAATTTACAACAAAAATATTAAAACATTTATTAGATTGTTTATTTACAACATTCTAAAAACTAATACAATGCAATATTTATCATTTACCAATTTATAAAAAAAAAAACTGAAAAATTTTATTCATAAACTAAATAAATTATTAAAATGTGGGCCAACTATAAGAAAATCCTTATTTACCATTTTATAAGGTTTGAATTGATTGGCAATTAGCCAATGTTTTGCCAACCATTCCAGTAAACAATATAATAGTGTAAATAAACAATCTGATAAAGTGTGTTTTAATTCTCAAAGAACAAAAAGAAGTATTAATTCACTTTCATGTTTAGGTTTCAAAAATTTAATCATTGCTTTTTAAAACAATAAACATTGCCAAGGAGTGAAGGTAGTTAAAATAATAGTGTCAAGTGGGGGGTTCCTTTTGACACATGACTTTTCTTAAGAGCACACAAATGTTAAAGATTGTCCAAAAAAAAAAAAAATCACTTTTTGTTTTTTTTCTCCCCCTCTCCTAATACTATATAAGTCAAGCTTGAACAGACACTATTTAAATACACTGGTCTGCTTCTTTTCTTTTTTTTTTTTTATATGGGGGAAATATTTTTGTATATGTATATTAGCATACTTGCATCCTTCCTGGGTATGCAACACTTGTCAAAATTGAAAGATTGTGTGTTCTCTTCTTTTTCTTCTCTCCTCTCCTGTTTTTTTTTCTTTTCCTCTCCTTATCCTCCTTTTTCCTCCTTTTTCCTCCTCCTTCTGTAAAAGTCATGGATTGATTTGACATGGTATTGATATTATAACCCCCCACCAACACACACACACACACATATATATATATATATATATATATATATATATAATAAACAAGTGGATATGTGTATTTCAGTAGTGTCTTTTGACAGCTTTGAGCAAATTGAAAATACTGGGTCCTGTCTGTGACTGAATAAGAATAAATATGACTTTTTTTTTTTCTTTTTTTTTAAAGATCTATTTATTATCCACTCCAGAAAATTGTCATAATTTCTCTGCCCACCTCTTGTTATGAACTGTTGTTGTGTGATGTTCTCTTAATGTTAACTGACAACTCAATTTTACACTTCTCAATGCAAAAACTTTTTTTTTTTTTTTGACTCTTTCCTATAGAATGAAAGAGTAGGGCATTTATGCACATTTTTAACTTATTAGCCCCCTCAGAAGCTTTCCATTGCTTCATCTGTATATTCCATCCAGTTACATTGACTGGTAAACAAATATTAAATAAAACATTTGTAAAGAAAAAAAGAAACAATTTGTTTGTTTTTTGTTTTACATACAATTTACTACCTTAAGAGATTGTAAGTTTTTTTTTTTTTTTTTTTTTTTTTTTTTTTTTTTTTTTCATGTGAATACTTCCAGATAAATTTGTCATTTCAGGTAGGGCTGTTTGCTTTTAATACTATCAATGAAGTTATCACCCATTAATCTTATTAACCTGAAATATAAGTGGGGAAAACTAACATACCCCCACCCCCCAAAAATGTGTCAAAAGGACAGTTTTCAACATACCCCCACCTGCCCAAAAAATGTGTCAAAAGGACAATTTTCTCTTGTTGCTGTTATTGCTCTATACTCCCTGGAAGATGACTCTTTTAAGGCAAACAGTTTTTGTAATTATAGTGTTCAATATCAATAGAACATTAGTTACAAATAAAATTAACCATTATGTTATCTCTACTTTGAGTTTTGTAGCTATATATATATATTTTAGAGGGCTTGATAGTAAAATTTTACCATCAAACCCTCCTGACAAATGGATATAATCTCTATAAAATGTAAGTAGGGACAAATATGTGAACATTTGATTTTATTATATATCTAAGTTTCAACATAAATTTCCTTTCTTTTTACTCCTATTGTGAAGAAAAAGATGAAATTTTTGTTAGACCCCAAAGTTCAGGGAACTTAAGCATGAGAGTTTTCTCAAAGAGAAAAAAAAAATTGATAGCGGAGTGGGGGGGGGTCTAATCTTGAGATGTGAAAAATCTGGTAAGATATAAGAAATACTAAATAACTGGACAAAGAAAAAGATTGAAAATTCCCAAACTTTTAGCTAGCTTTACACGTGCATGCAATTGGAAAACGAAATTTGTTGAAAGTAAATGTTCACTTTCATATGTTTTTCTTTATATTCTTCCTTTCAGAATTTCTTTTTGAAAATGAGTAGGAAGTCTTTTTTCTTTAAAAGAAAAAATATTTTTGTTCCATTTACAACTGTATCAATAAGCTCCCATTGAAAACTAAAACACTTAAACATTACTTTGTCTTGTTTTTTAAATAATTCCTGTAAGGTCAGGATAAGTTAGATTGTGTTAATGAATTTTAATTAAATAAGAAAAAAATAAAACACACAGTCTAACAATGGCCAAATCTTTTCACCAGACACATCCATTGATAACCTCAGCAGCACCTCTTCAGTTTTTGTACAAAGGAAAAACTGGAAACAGGCCTGCTGTAAATTCAAAGAGGCTAGTTCTTTCACTTTGGTTCAAGATTGGAATAGGATGCTAAAATTAGTGTTCTGAGTTAGACTATACACATCACTCACTCTGTAATTCACCAACAGTAAGTTTTTTGTTTTTTTTTCTTAATCATTCTTTTTACAGGGACACTCTTAAGAACATTACTGGAATTTGCAGGAACATTTCTGGAAATTTTCTTTACAGGAAAATATTCCTGATAAGATAAATACTTCTAACTTGTTTTGTTTCATTCTTTTATGTATACAGTAATCCCTCAATTAGTACAGCTTATGTGTACATTCATTAAAATATATGCACTAATCGAAAACATTGAATATTTAAACTTATAAGAAATGATGTAATTTGTACTTTAAATTTTAGTCTCATTCACAATTTCTAATTTATGTACTTTTTAATTAAAATATAGGTACATATAAGAAGATACAATAAAAATGCTATGAATTAATGTTTATTAATCTGATTTTTGTTATGAAAAACTTAGTGGTTTGCTGCATGATATTCTGTTCGTCCTATAATTAGAGGTACTGAGAAATTGTCATAATCATAAGTATTTTAATCTGAAAAGTTTTATTTATAATCTTTCCATAGTAAATGCATACATTTTTTTATATTTTGATATTGTTTAATAAATGTAAAATTTTGTATTTAATTAAATCTTTTTTTTTTTTTTCTTTTTTGACACTAGTGTAATTCCTTAGATAAAGTAATGCTTGCCAAACAAGTTACCCCCCTTTTCAAAATTTTAGAAAATTTTTAATTAATCAGTAAGTATAGAAAAATCAATTTTCAAATGACTATGGTTAAACTGAAGAATATTTTAGCACACTAATCGGATGTGCATTAATCAAGGGATTCCTATATATAATTCTCCCGCTCGACCAATTCAGCACTTCGTTTATGTTCATTAATGGCAATGCTTTCTCAGTTTCAAATGACGAGCACTCACCTCACAACATGCTTAACAAACTCCATTTAAGATGGAATAAATTAAAATTGCTAACATTTTCTCATTAGTATTAGGCATTTCCAGTAATAAAAAGGTTTTCAACTATACAGGGTGTGATGGATAAATTGTCTAAATTATCCAAAATGAAAACCCTGAAATATTTTAAGATATATTTACCAAAGATATTGTGAAATACTAAAGAGTGAATTTATTCAATAAAATTGCCATTGGCGTCAATCATGGCCTTCAGATGACTTTGCAATTTCCTGCAACCCTTCTGGACAGTCTCCTTGTTTACGTTGGTGAATGCTGCCATAATCCTTACTTTCAATTCATTCTTGCAAGGGGCATTGTTGGTCTCTCCCTTAACTGTGCCCCACACATAATAATCAAAGTGGGTGCAGTCTGGAGCCTTAGGTGGCCTGATGTAAGGGATGATAATGCATAAATTGTCTTACAGCCAGTTTTCAGGATTCCTGCCTCGAGCTCACCAAAATTTTGTCAATGATTTTAGATAATCATAAAAGCAGTCTTTTGAAGAAGTTGACTACCCATCCAGCTTTTTGGGTGGTCTACTTTTTTGGAATACAAGGGACCCCAGCCAGTATCCATATAAACAGAGGTAGGAAGTCAGCAGTAAGTGGCCATTGAAGAAGGGACCAGTGGAATTTAGGAAGATAGCTGTCTATTTTTTCCCCTCAGCTGACCTGCTAAGTGAGAATTTATATTGTTGCTATTTCCCAACCAGTGTCTTAAATCATTTGTTAATTTTTTTTATTTTTTTTTTAATACGATCACGGGCCAAGGAGACAAACCTATAAACATAGCAAGTCAGGTGTATATGCAGACACAGCCAGCCTTGGATGTCATCACAGGTGCAGTGAACAACATGTGGTGATAAGACATCTCCCTCACCTCTGATCTAGGGTATCCTATATCAGCCATAGGAGAGACAGGTTAGTAGATTTGTGGGAGAAATATTCCATGAATTATCACATTCTAATAGTAGAGAGTTAGTCTCTTCTGTTGCTGGTTTCAATGCTAGCCAAGGCATCACTGTTGATGGAAGTACCTTGGTGTTGCTGCTGATGGCCTGGGGAAGCTTGTCTGCTGTGTTTTGTCACTAATGCTGGTTGGATCAGATTTGCACCATAGTTGAAATCAGCATTGGCTTTATAATCACTCAGAAACTGCTGCTGTGAAAACCACATGGGATCTTTCTGATTGAACAGAAAATATGTTTAAGACCCTGGTATTTTGGGCCAGTATTCTGGAAATGGATGCACAGAGCCAAACAAAATTAAGGTCTGTTTGAGTTAAAGGATTGAAGTTCCAACAGTGTGTGACACCAGCTCATTAACCTTCACCCTGCATCAGACACCCCATTCAAGCACAATCAGAGCACAATTAAATAGCAACCATACTTGAAATGCAAGTACAATCTTATTGTACACATTTTTTCATGAGATGAGATATTTGTCGCTCATTCTATAATTACTAGTATGAATAATGAGTAGATATTGTAAGTCTCCGTTCATGGAGCATCTGATGAATAATAAACACGATTCAAAATTTGGGTTGATTCATACATTAACCCCTGATATACTTTCTACACCCAGAAGGTCGATGAGGAATTTTAAATGAATAAGTTCAAACTTCAGGGAGCCATCCCCTAGCCAATACTTGATGTCATTACCCACTGCATGAAGCGCTAATTTTAGTGTCCTATCCTGATCTCCACCCAAGGGGAAAAAAAGATAGCCACTTTGAATGAAATAAGTCATCAATTATGGATATGAACAGAACCAAAAATACCCTTAACAATAATAACTGAAGCAAATATACATAAAATAAAATGCCAGAACTGTTCCTCACAATACATTGGGGAAACTTGCAAAAATTTAAAAACAAATGTATCTATGAACACAAAAGGAACTTTATACACAATTTATCAAATACATTAGATATACATAGAAATAAATTCAACCACAACTTTGATCTAAAGAATGCCACACTTATTAAAAAAGAAAGTAACTTACTTAGAAGGAAAATTCTCGAGAGTGCTGCTATCAAATCTTATCAAAATACAAATCTGAGCCCCAGATTTTTTCCAATACCTCCATTCCTGAAAGAAATATTACTTTCTAAAACCATGATGTATTGACTAGAAAAATGTTAAAAAATTGAGAGAAAATGGTTAATTCCTTAACCTCACGTTATTCAAAATATATAACACATAAATTAATCCCAAACTAAAATAATTTAAACACTAATTTTCATAAAATAAAATAAAAACTTCAAAAACATTACTTACTCAATTTTGTTTACTAGACATTGAATCGTGTCACATCATATCCGCCATAGCTTGCCTGACTTTTCAGCTGACCTGATGAATATTCATGAGCATTCCTAAACTTAACAATCTTGAAAAGCCAATTCTCGCTCTTCTATATAAATACTTGTTACAAAATAAAATCCTTGCATTTGCCTTGATAAAGTCCCTCAGAAGATGAAATGTGTTGCCTAAGATAAGTTATCCTTTTGTCTTTATTCATAGATATAATTATATTGCATATTAAATAACTTCTGTTAAACATTGATTTATTTGAATTGATGTCGTCATGTTTGGTCAAGTCACACTGTTTCAACTGTTGTGTCCTCATGCATTCTTCAGGTGTATGTCATAGTTGGTAACCGATTATTCAATCAAAACAAATTGTTCTCACTGTGGACTACATGCCAAGGGACATAACTCACATTAGTTAATTCCTAATTTGGCCTTCCAAAAGCTAAACAAAGTATTAAGAAATTGGAAAATTTCATTAGAAACAAAAAAAAAGTGCTGAACTGCTATATAATATCAATCCTGATATATGGCAGTGAATGCTGGGCAATTTACTTCGAGATGAGGAGGAAGCCTGGGGTAACAGAGATTTAGTTCTATACAAGGATGCTGAGAGTGCTATTGAACATGTAAGCAATGAAGATATTTTAAGGAAAAAGGGAACAAAAAGGACACTTATAAGAAAGAGACAGTTGAAATTTTTAATTTCATAATGAGGAAAGTGGGATTGGAGAACTTGATATTCACAGGTAGTGATGGCCATAGGGCTACTGGCACCCTGGGCAAGCTGAACTTCAGCACACATACAAGTATAATTTTTTTAAATTTTCTCAAGGAGAAAAACTGAAAATGTAGAATAAGTTATATTACAATATACAACTTAATACAAGCCAAAGGAAAAATTCAATATCCTACCTAAAACATTTTTCTAGCCTTTAGATCTGCAAATCTTTTCATGACATATTTTACATCTATCTTCTTTACAAGATCATTTCCTATTGACAAAATAACCAAAGAATTTAATCTGTTTTGAATCATGGACGACTGCAGATATGTTTATCTAAGCTTTAGTTTTGGAAGATCCCAAACACATGACATAGCAGCATGATTGTGCTCTGAGCAACTGCCTGAGCAACTGCCCAAGTTGCCAGTACCTTGAGCCAGATCTGTTCACAGGACATACTGAAGACAGAAGTGTCAGGGGCATTCTATACTTGTGAATTAAATAAATACTTCACTTTGAAATTCCAAGAAAGTTATAGATACCAAGTAGGAAAACAGACTATGTGAATTTATTTCAATATAGAAAAAAAATTAAAAAGTTAAGTGCATAAGAAAAAAAAGACTCTTACTCAGTGGGAAATAAAACAAAAATATTTTTTTTATTTACAAAAGATTTAATTGGAAAAGAAAGAGGGTATAAAGGCTTGCTCAATATATTCTTTGGAGTACCTAATAAAAAATAAGCTGAATTGAAAAGAATTATTTGTGAAAGTGAGACTTACAATTGATAAAGTTAAAAATGTCCTTTACAAAAGGATACAACAAAAGTTCACGCCTTGTTGTTAACATTCTAACCTGTCAGGAGTCAAGGTAATGCATAGTAGTAGTGAAGAATGATAAATGAGGAATTTTAGTAGCAGTATTTAATTTTGGTTATGTTGTCCAGAGTTTTTGATTGGCCACTTGGCATTTTGGAATCTTCTTCTTGCTCTGAGCTACAAATGTTAATTGATATGGTTGTCTCCATGTTTGCAAGACTGTACCAATGAGGAGGCTTTGATGAAAAGTGATTTTTACCACCCAGTGACCTTGTTTTTATTTAAATTGTTTGGCTCACTCAGTTATCTTTTCATATGGCTGAAACATTGTGAGTATAACAACTAAGATGAATATAAAGTCTTCCTGGTATGACGTTATCAATACTAACAGTCTATCCATAATATGTTGATCCTCCACAGTGATAAACCAATCCATAAAAAAATCCCATTACTTGATCACAAATTCTCTGCTCTGTAGTGGTGAATAGTGATCTAACATTACATTGAATCCCCTTTTGGCAAACCTCAGTCATCAATTGGATTACTTTGATAATAACACTTCATGATGACTATTTACATGCTTGTTCCATCTTTGCTTCTTTTCATGCTGAGCAGTAGCCAGATTATAACTGGGCCCACTTTGCTGCACAGTGGGACACCTATCAAAGGAGACACCTTCGCCATTAATTCTATTCTCATTTATGACATTATTTGATAACCTAGTCTTTGACATTTTTCCCTCAGAAGAGGTATTTTGTGTTTATAAGGTTAAACAATTACCCAAGTTTTATTGTGTACACCATCATTAAGAAGGACGTCAACCAAGGCTAAAGACCTCTTCCTGACCATGCGATTCAATTTTATCTTGCTGGATACCAACCTGGTATTTCTTGGGCATGAGGTTATTATTAGTATTATTATTTATTAATATACTTTTATTTTTAAAATTCTGACATTTATTAATCACAAATGCTTCTACCTTGCTTTAATCACAGTGTTTACTTCATTTAAGATTTTTTCATCAGTCAGCAATTGACTGACAATAAATAGGTATTCTATTCTAGGTATTTTTAGATAAATTAGTAATGATTAAAAAAAAAACCTTCAAAAAAGAGTAGGAAGAAGGGTAACCTTTAATTGCTGGAGTTTCAGGCCTTGGATTTCTACTGATTAGCTATCCTAGATCACGATTATAAAAATGATTGGAACATTAAAACAAAAATATTCTAATTGGTATTTTCACACTGTTGTTGCATACATGTGTTATAGTTTCTCTACATGCATCAAATGTAAATGCTTGTATATAATTTTGTGTGTGACTTAGCAGTATAAAGATGTCTCTGAGAACAAACCATACTTGTCATCCCTTTTCTTTCAGCTGTTCTGTCCCAACTGTTTATTAAGGTGTTATTATATTATGGATATAATAATGACCATAATGGGGTAAAATGCAAACTGATAATATTCCATTTATTACATAGAACTCCCATTATACCTAACTTCTGCTGCTGCCTTGTTCACAGTGGCAAATCATCCCTATTGTTGTGGGAATGCTGGTTGTGCTTAAGTAGAAAACACGTGTCTCCTGGTATATTTTTCCCACAACAATCGAATAATCTGGTTCCGTTAATAAATGAATAAAGTAAAACAAAACTATATAAACAAACAATGTATTTTATACAATGACAATAGAATATTGTTGTGGGTGACAAAAACAATGAATATGAAAGAAGAAAACATTTAACGCTATATAATTACAATTACATGAAAACATTTCTTCAACTATGTGTTTTTGTGTGTATGAAGTTTGCGTAGGAGAAATCCGAGATTAAAGTATTTGAAAGTGAAGTGAATGTGCATTCCCCGGTGGGGGACACAACATGTGCGAACTACATCTTATTGTCTAAGAAAAATAGAAAAGAGAGAATGATTGAGAATATAATTTCCTATTTATAGGCTTCTTAAGAAGTGTCCTCCAGCGACGATTTTTTTTAGTAAAGTAGGATAACCCACACCATTTTCTTTGTGTTTCTTTGGTAAGGAGTAAGTTAAAAGTTTAACGAACCTATTCAAATCCACGGTCAACTTACTTATGCACTTCTTACCATCTCCACTCGCCTTTCCCTTATAGTCTCATTCAGTAACCCTTTTTACTTGTATTTTTTTTATCTTGTATTAGGTAAACTAAAAAGTGAAAAAAGGTAAATAATAATGATTACAAGTTTTCAGAAAAAAAAATCAAGAAAAAAAAACAAACTTAAACTAAACAGCAGTAACAGGTTTTTGCTGCTTTGCACATTATCTAACGTTTTTTTAGTGACATATATCATCAAAATGATTTTTTGTAACGTTCATAAAAGATAACATTCATCAAATGAAATTCCAAATCAAAAATCTAAGTACATTTTACATTTATTTTTTCAGAAATACGTTTTTTTTCAATAATAAAATTATCTGAGATAATACTAGTTATCTCTCAACATTCTCTACAGTAGAAATAAAATTCGACACCAAACAAAATTAAAAAAAAACAAAAAAACTAAGAAAAATTGAGTTTGACTGACACGTTTAATTCAGAATAATAAGCCAACCGAATTATTATTTATTTATAGACATTGGGGAAGTCCTTTACCTTACCTTTTTTTAATCTTATAAAAACAAGATAAAATAAAAAAAGTAAAATAACCCAACAAAATAAACACTGATTTTTTTTTAAATTTTACATTTACATTAATAGAAATTATAAGAAAAATATTTGAAAGAAATATGAGAAAAATAATTGTAGTAAAGTTTATAGTACTAAATAGTCATAGTTTTTAAAAAATCGGTTTCGTTTCACAGTGTACTAAAAAACCGATTTTTTTTTTAAATAAATGACTATATAAATATTGCTAAATATTTTATCTAGAGATAAGGTTATAATAAAAAGTTTTTCAAATAGAAATTCTACTGATTATGAAAATTATTCTTTTTATTTACCTTTCTTCGTCGCACTATTTTTTTTTTAAAAAAAAAAGAAAAGTTATTGACATGCGTATGTAGTCCTCCGCAGCATAGGGCCTATATTGATATGACCCTCGTGGAGTAGAAACGCTAATCTTTTAGGGAGTCAGCACGTGTACGGGGTGTTTTACAAGATGGCACGGTGAGTAGTTTGTTGCTGCCTGTTTTTCCTAGTAATATCAGAATTAATATATGTATATAAATTATATCTACATACACACACAATTTGTTTTCTCAAAAACGGTCAGTCTTAAAGATGGTTGTCATTTTGAAATTGTGTTTATCAAGTACACTCCTCGGCCCACAAGAATGTGCAGCTTTCTTTGGCAGGTGTCTAATTTCCCCCAAATAAATATTTCATGTACTGTACATGTACGGTACTAGAGACTTTCATTACTTTAATATTTCTTCTTCTCCAAATTTTACAAAATATTTCTATACTACGCAGATGGTTTACCTGCACATTAGAAAGCTTAAGTTAATAAGCAAGAATAGTTTTTATCTTTTCCTTAACTTCTGTAACAAGTGGCGGGAATAATGCTGCCCGCTCTGTCTCTTTATATTTGTAGGAAGTATTCCAAATAAATAGTCTATTTTCTTCCTGCTAGAACCTCTCTAAACGTTATCCTCATTTGACACACACAAAGAAAAATGTCTAAACTGTCACTTTCTGTACTTCTACTACTCTAAATCAAACTAAACTTCTAGATATTCACCCACATTAATTAAATAAAAGTCTTGGTAATTTTTCTTTTTTATTCACACACAAAGGAACACGTCATAAAAATTTAATTTTTAACTTCTGAAAGATAACTTCTAAAAGTCTCCTCGTTAAAGTTTCGTATCATATTCGTTTAAAAAAACTAATTCTTTAAAATAGTTTTTTTTTTCCTTTTTTAATCTCATTCTTATCTAAATAAAATCATTTGTATTTTATCAGTGTTTGTCAAATGTTCATTTTTTTTTTTTTTTTTTTTTTTTTTAACTCTATGAAGTCCTCGTTGTTTCCCGCTAAACCGAAGTCAGTTTTCCCGTTTACGTCAAATGAACTAAAAAGCTTTATCGACGAAGGATTTACTTCTTCCTGCGTTATTTTCAATGTCCGGTTTTTTTTTGTGTAAAACGGTTTTATTATTATAAATTAACGGACGCAGGATTTGTCCTAACTTCATTTGTTTCTTTAGGCTTCTTTAGTTGGTGAAGACCAGCCTCAACCCCTCCTTTTTCGGCCTTGTGCCATAATTGTATTTTTATTTTTATATATAATAAATATAGCTTGCTCTTTTAACATTTATCATTTCAAACAAAAGCTTTCGTGTTGTTTGTCGTGTTTGAACAAGTAAATAAAAACGTGGAAATTTTTTTTTTTTTTTTTTTTTTTTTTTTTTTTTTTCAAAGAAACTTTGACATTCTTGCGGTTTCTATTGGAATTATTTAGCCTCTAGTTTTTTTTATTTTTACCACTTATTATTCAACTCTTACTCAGCTCGGGTGGGGTATATTTTTCTTTCTTGGTCCTCTTTATTTTTTTAATTTTAAAAATATTGTCTTAAAAATTCCATGGTGGAATTCGTAACGCTCCCAAACTTTAAATTTGCAAAACCATAATTTTTCAGTTAGAAAAAAATTCCCTCGTGCCTGTTTACAAAATATTGTAAATTAAAAATTGTGAGCATATATTTTTCCTACTTTTGTCGGTTTTGTAATTTGCATAGTAATTCTTCAGTGTTGGTCATAGTACTAGCTTGTGAGTTTTCAAAAATCACTGTTAGTGTTCTGATTTAAACTTAAGCTTAAGTTAAAACGTTTCGTCTCTTCATGTTTTGATTCTTGGCGACACCTTGCATAATGTTTGACTCGTGTGTTTGTTATAGGATGGGTGTTGATTTGGTTTCTTTTAGTCCTTTTTGAAGGATTAAAAGTAAATTTTGCTAATTATTTCGAAAGTTTCTTAAAGTATTGCACTTATATTTCTGCTGGTTAACACCAGGAATCTCTGAAATGCTACTTAAAACAAACTATATTCCATTTTTGTTGCGGGTCTCTACTGTTCGCATCTGACATTTTTTTTCGCAACTTTGAAACTTCGTCAACTAAAAATTACAAACTACTAGGCGACTCTTACTACTCCAACTATTAAGTAAACTGTTTACTGTAGTCGAGTGTAAACAAACATTTCCTTTCTGTACTTGTTTGTTTATTAGGTCAAACCTATGGCGAGAGTAAATCACTTAAGATAAAAAAAATTCTAAAATATCCTCTCTCTCTTGTTTCATTAGTAAAGTAATTTATTTGTCAGTTAAAATTTGACAATATTCACTCAGTAACTGTAACAAGTTTCAAATTAAGTCCCCTCTGTGTTTCATGCTCGCCTCAACAGCAAGTCTTTTTTTTTTTTTTTTTTTTTTTCAGTTTCTTGGCTCTTGCTTGCGTGTGAAAAAAACTGATAATTAAATTTTTTTTTTTTTTTTTTTTTTTTTCCAGTATTTGTTAATGGAGACTTCAGCACTAAGAATCTAAAATTTACGAAAAATATAGTGAAATGCCAATCACCTCCACTTCTAAATTTCACGAACAATTATTTATTGCAAAATTCATGTGGTTACAAAACCTAACACTCAACAATATTCTAACAACTTTTTGAATTCTAGTAGGCATCCAAGAAAAAGATTTTTACATTATTTCTTTGAAGACTTTTTGTATTTACTTCAGTTTTTAGCTTGTTCTTTCCAGGACTGTTTATCCTGTCTAGGAAGTTGGTGCATGTCATCCACCAGGTGGGGCCACTTTTGTACAGCAAATATTTCGTCTTATGAGTGAAAAACTGGTAGATGACTTATTCATCATCAGTCAGTACTAAGATCGTCTAAAAGATTAAAAACGTAAAAAGTGGAACTTTGTTCTAGTGCTCACTTGTTTACTTGCAAGCAATCCTGAATTTTTTTTTCAAGAAGGTCAATCAATTATCAAATGAGCGTTTTGAAATAAAAATGCTGTGTATGACGGCAATTTTATTTTTGTAAAATTACTAACTTCCCAATTTACAGATCGCGAAATCTATCGGATGAAATTTTAAATTTTTAATATTGCATTATTCAAAAATTTTAGCACATTTGCAGATAGCTGTTAAATGTCAACAACTGAAATAATTACTAATTTTTTTTTTTAATTAACTAAGTTATATTATCTATAACAACTACAATAGCGTACAAATGTCGTTTTTGATAGGTTAAAAAAAATAACCATAAAATGCGTATATTGTCGAAAATTCCCTTTTCCACAATATAGCCATTTGTGCTGTTAAATGCCAGGAAATACTGAATCAGTGAATATATATTTTTACGTTAAAGTACATTTTTAGTCACTTCTTTCTAATAGCTGTCGCGATCTGTAAAGATGAAAATGTTACCAGAGCACACAAATATCCAAACCGTGGTTGACTAATCCCCCCGAAATCCCATAGGAAGATTGGTCTTTTTAAGTTAGCTAGCAAATACTGGAGTTAAAACAAAACACAATCTGAATTTGTACCTGTCTTTTTATTGCAATCACTCTGGAAGTGTTTTATTAAAATCCTCTCTTGGATCTTTGTTCTTAAATTCAACTTAATGCAAGTTAATTAGCAATATTTGAATACCTGTGTTTTTTCTATGTATTGCTCTTTTCATGTTACTAGGTTAATCTGTAATCAATAACTACTTCAGTTAGGCTGATGATCTGATCTTACAGTGTCTATAACAATTATCTTATGGGAATAATTTGTTGTATAAACATTTCAGAAACTTGTAGTTATCTCTATGGAAATTAATATTTCAAGATCTGTTTTAACCATTGTTGTCTGTTAGATAATTTAACTTTTTAAGGCCTTGGTATTTCTTTACAGAATTTGTTTTTTAAAAAAATGGGAATACAGGGGGAGAATATACATTAATGAACATTACATGGTGTAAACCTTCTCCAAAGCTGTTGTGCCTAAAAATAAACGCAGATTGGATATTTCTGACCCATGCCATCTGTCTCCAGTTGATTTTTGTTAGACTTAACTCTTCCTCTAGTAATGAAAGGGAAAATATTGTTTGCCAATTGAAAGCTTTCCAGTTATTTGGAAAGTTTTAAAAATAGCTAATCTGTATCGTGCTACTTAATTCTCTAAACTCTTATAAATTTAGACAAGGACCTTTCTGCTTGTTTGTATTTTTTTTCATTTTCTTTAATGCTTTGCTGACTTGTGCCGAAACCTCAAATACAGGTAGGAAATAGCTCTTTGTTTAAAAATTTTTCTTCCTAAATCTTTAACTTTTTTCTTTTTCTCCAGTGGACGAGGGCGTGGACTTGCATTTTTAGAATTTAACAATTCTAATGATAACGGTAATAATAATAATGGACAAGTAATACAAAGGTCTCCTCTTCCACCTACTGCGTCTAGTCAATTTGAGGATTGTTGGGATGATGATTGTTCCTCTTCTGCTCAGGTGGGCACTAATAGCTATGACAGAGCCACACCAGACAATTTCTCTTACAGTCCTGGAGAAACAGATTCTTCATTACAACTCACTGGTTTCAGCTCATCACCAACTGGTTGGGAAGATCAAGCCAGTAGCAGCAGTAGTCATTACCAGAATTCAAATGGTAAAATATTTAAACATTTTTTATATTGACATTAAATTGTAGAAATTGGCTCAAAACTTGTCCCAAAACCTGTCCTCACTTCAAGATGCAATGCACTCTATTTAAAATGTCTCCCAAAAATTAACAATTCTCACATCTACTCGAGTAAATAAATTTTAAATTGAACTAAATTTTCATGGCTTGATATAAAGCTTTCTGTGAGAATAACTAGATAAAATGCACTTTCCACTCATCAAAATGTTAATGCTTCTCTATATTTTAGGCATGAAAATTCTTTCTTCAATGATCATTTGTATTTACAGGCAACTTAGACTGAATGGGGGGGAATTGATCAAGCAAGACTTAAATTATTTACTGAAATCTGGTGTTAGAATTTTACATGAAGTTCGTTTTTTTTTTTTTTTTTTTTTTTTTTTTTTTTTTTTTTTTTTTTTTTTTCCTCTCTCCTGCTGTTCATAGTTGGGTTTATATTTTTAATTATTACTATTACTGCCAGCTTTACAAACTTGTCAGTTTTAAGGTTGAAACTATTTGGCATGCATGAATTACTAAAATGACTTAAATATTTTCTTTTTTTTTTTTCCTTTTTACAGGATATGGCAATAGAGCCGATTCTAGCTCCAGGTAAAAATAAAATTTATATTATAAAGCCTATCACAATGGAAACTTTTCATTTCTACAGGTCACTGTAACTAATCAAAATTAAATAATTGTGCAATAAGAAATTGAATTTGAACTGTCTAAGCATAAATAAACATTGGCTATAGACCTAATTGTATTTCATTAGGTACTTTACCTTCCAAAAAGATAAATGATGAAATCACCAAGAAAAACTTTTGTTTTACACAGGACCATAATGTCTTATGGTGAAAACAGATTTGGAAATTCTTGAAAAAAATCAGATTACATTTTAATGACACTTTCAGGATTTATTCAGTAATGAAATTTTTTTTTTCCTCTTGTATTAACCTCCTTCCCTTTTCAATTTTTACAAAATTCAGAAATTGTTTTATGTATCTCTTGATGTCAGAATTTTAAACCATCAAATTAAATATGCCCCCTGGATTGTAAAATTTGTCAATAAAACCGACGGCAATTGTTTCTATGAATAAAATATATTATGGACACTATTGTTACATGATTCTCTTGATATGACTCTTTACAAGGCTCTTTAATTTTGTATTGGAATAATTTTTAAACTTTTAGATCTTAAAATTGTATATTAATTTATAGCAGCCAAGTGGTAGTTATTGAAACTATTTACTAATTATAAATGTAGATTTTTTTTTATTTTATTATACTGGTGTCCATACATGACTTGGAAAAGAATTACTTATAATAATTTAATTTCTCAGCCAGTATCTCTCATAAGTGAGACTATAAAACCAAAATACCTAAAAGTCAATAAAATTACTTCAATAATTTTTCAGTTCTTAAGATTACTGAGTAGTTAAAAAAAAAAAAAAGTTTATGTTGTATTAAAAAAAAAACTTTATTTTTAAATTATGCCTCCCTCCCCCCTGAACACATAAGGTGGGGGGGTCCGTCTCTGGTGTTGATTTTTCTGCAATTTTTTTTTTTTTTTTTTTTTTTTTCCGTAAAATTTTGAGAAAAGTGAATTTTATTTTTGATAGATCTGTTGACATAATTCTATGTGGATGGATTTAGAGATTTTACTGATGGGGAAGATTTTAAATCTGTTTGAAATAAACCGAAGTATTTGGCCTATTGGGGATATTAAATTTAATCTAATAGCTTGGATTTAAAAATAAAACTGCATTTTAAACTTTGGGTGCTTACCTATGCTGATCTTACCAGAAGTATTCACCTTTCAAAATAATTAGCTGCTTGCTGGTGTATATCATTTCCATTAAATTGTATTGTTTATATTTGGATTTTTTTACTTTGACTAATAAACTGTTCTAATGCTAAGTAATTTAGCTTTAAATCTTTATTTCTTTCCTTTTCCAGTAGCCATGGCTTTAAAAGGCGGGAAAGGACCACTAATGGTGCCGACAGGACAGGTTTGTCTAAAAAAAAAAAAAAAAAAATTTTTTAGTTGGTGTGCAAAAGCTGATATCTGTAGCTGACACTGTTTATTTTAAAGCTTAAGTCAAATTACGGTGCATGTTATGAAAGTTTTTTTTTTTCTGTTTTGTTTGTGATGGTTTTAGATTTCACAGGATATAAAGAACCTTCTGTTTATGAATGCATGGGGCTGCTGCCATTACTTAACTGTAAGAATGTCTTTCAGACTGATTTGGTCCTCTAAGAAATGCTGGTGCTCTGTATACTAAAGCCATTGATATTACTGATTCTTTACCATTAACTGACTGAATAATTTGATACACACATTGAAGTCTGCCAAATTCCTACACTTAAGTTCAGCTACCTACTAAATACTGTTACGTCACCATTTTGTGTAGATTTGATCTTATAGGTTAACATTTGAAATTGTTCTGATGTATTGTTCATTTGACATTATTTGATCAAAGTTTAAATTATAATGTACATAGTTTATGTGTGCACACAGTTAAAACTTTTCAATTGCAGTCCTGTTCATTTTATACATGTATCAGTTTTGATTATTGACTTTCTCTTAGGTGGTGGCTGCTTTAAATGCGGTGATTCTGGACACTTTGCTAGAGAATGCAGTTCAACATTTTCACAAAGTAAGTGTTTTTGTGCTTATAACCCTATATAAAAAAAAAAAAAAAATAGTCCAAACATTTAAGGTACCCTTAAATTTATAAGGACACAACATGCAGATTGTACAAACTGAATTTAAAAAAAAAAAAAAAAATGCACAAAAATGAAAGAATTACAGTGCTTCAGGTGCCAAATGATGGCTAACAAGTATGTAAAAATGATCAAAATGAAATGTGCCTCTTTTGCAATAAAAATTACAATGCTGTATAAGGTCCTTGGAAAAGGTAAACATAAAAAAATAAATGAAGGCAATACTTATGAAGAGTTTAAGGCAAAAGTTCATTGAAACTGTGAAGAACAACAATCACACTAGCTGAAGAATTTTCCGTTATGTGGGAGTGACTTTATGTCCAATTCTTCTGGTTGTCAAATTTCTGTCTTTCTTCCTTTATCAGGCTGACCTGGGTTTATGCAGCAGCTGTCAGACTCCTCAAATTTGATTCCTGGCTCTCTATTCATCCAAATATGCTCCAGGTTAATTTCTTGGAATTTGGAGGGAAACCTTTGGATTGGTTCCAAAGGAAAAATAAATGCAGCTATTTTCCCACAAATCAAAATATCCCCAAAATATTTTTGAAATTTAAGTTTGAGCAAGACTCCTACAGTGTCTTTTTTTTTTTTTTCACTTGGTGAAGCAGGCGATCCACACTCAAGCAGCTTAAATTTCTTATTTTTATTTTTTTTCCCATCTGTCTTAAAATACCCATAAAAATTAGTAACGATCACGGGTAACTTTTTCTATATTTGATTATAAATTGATAGTTTGTAGTAGAAAGATCTATTTTCATGGTTAAACAGTTGCTGCAATATTAACTTAATGGCTTTTTCTCTTATTGAAAGGTGGTGGTAGTAGTAGTAGTAGTGGATGTTACAAGTGTGGAGAATCTGGTCACTTTGCTAGAGCATGTCCAATGTCCTCGAATGATTCAAGGACTATAGGTAAGTCTTTTGTGAGATAACTTCAGTGAGCAAGTTTTTACTTCAATATCTGGGATTGATGATGTAGTGAAACCATACATATATAATTCAGATTTAAATAATTTATGTATCTTGCCTTGTATGCTTCTCTAATTACTCTCGTGTAAATTCTTTTTATGGTGGATAAACCTTGTAAACATTTCCATAAATCACTAAAGTCTTTTAAATTCAAACTGTTACCATTAATTGAAATTTTGAATGCTGTCAAAGGACAGTTATCCACTTTGAAAGTAACTTTGTGTGTGTGCACAATTTTTTTTTTTTTTTTTTTCCCACCCCCTAATCTGGTCTCTAAAATACCTTTGGTAAGCATTCCTTTGTACAGGCTTGTCAAATAGGTTAC
The DNA here is from genome assembly GCA_963932145.1 of Acanthosepion lycidas. Taxonomy (NCBI): domain Eukaryota; kingdom Metazoa; phylum Mollusca; class Cephalopoda; order Sepiida; family Sepiidae; genus Acanthosepion; species Acanthosepion lycidas. The sequence goes on along the minus strand of OZ010583.1, from coordinate 31,182,095 downwards.
TATTTTTTTTTTATTTTTTTTTCCTTTTCCTTGCACCTCCTGCCTGTGTGAAATCTGAAAAAAAATCACTTTTTTTTCATAAGTGATTTTTTTTTTTTTTTTTTTTTTTTTTTTTTTTTCTCACACAGCCAAATCAAAGATTAATTACCAGCAAATAATTCCATGTGCAAACAATAGCTGTCTGGATCCAATGACATGGCCCAAAAACATCTAGATGGTAACTGATTGAAGACTTATTGTACATAATTGTTTTCCATGGTCAGTTTCCATTATTTCATCTCTGTCATTTTTGGGCAGCCAAGTCATTGAGGATTCAGGAAAACCAGTTTGGCACAGTTTTGCTTTGAGAACTTCGCATTCTATAAGGCGTTTAATGTTACTGACAGATGGGAATCTTCACCAAATATTTTCTTCAAGCGCCATGTTAGATTTTCCTATGACAAAAACAAGCATTTTAAACTGCTGTAAGATATATAAGGACTTTTTTTTTCTTTTGAACTAATTAAAATTGAGAGAATAAGAGTAACTCTAGAAAAATGGTTTTAATTTTAATTCTGTTAAACAAATGGTATAACTTAATGTGTATGCACATTCAAGTAATCGTGCAAAACCAACTTTTTTTTTTTTTTTTTTTTTTGTCTTTGTCTTTGTCTGTACTTGTATTTATTATCTTTTCAGATAACCAAGACCAGATGACCCTTGGAGGTAAATCTCTTTAATAATTATTTCAGTTTGGGAGGGGGTGAGTTTTGTTCAGTTTTTTCCACTTCTGAATTTTACTTATAGGTTCCCGACGAGAAGCAGCTTATATTCCACCACCCCCACCAGAAGATGAAGAAACTATTTTTAAGTGTGTTCCAACAGGAATCAACTTTTCCAAATATGATGAGATCCCAGTGGAGGTATCTGGAAGGGCAGCTCCAGCAAATATGCTTAGCTTTGAATCCCATTTTAAAGGACTTTTATTAACAAACATTCACCGTGCAAAGTATGACAAACCTACTCCAGTGCAGAAAAATGCCATTCCTATCATTCATGCTGGCCGTGACCTTATGGCTTGTGCCCAGACAGGATCTGGTAAAACTGTAAGTATTGTTTTCCCTTTCAAATCCTAAAAATTTTCTTTCTCCATCAGCTTTTGTATGCTGAATAACATTTATTCGCTGAAAAATGAAACCCAGGTCTAGATATGATATATACAATATTGGAATGTATGATCTACCAGTTTTTATTCTTGTGAATTGCTATGAAATTTCTGGCCAGATACTGAATGTATTTTTGTCCTCTTTTGCAGGCTGCATTTGTTTTGCCAGTGTTGAACTCCCTGTTGAAAAGTGATGCACAAGTTTGCAGAGAGTCACTTCCACAATATCCTCATGTCTTAGTAGTTGCTCCTACAAGAGAACTGGCTGTCCAAATATTCATGGACACTCGGAAATTTGCATATGGAACCAACATTAGGTCTGCTGTAGTCTATGGCGGTACATCAGTCGGCAGTCAAGCAAGAACCCTCCATGTAGGCGTTCACTTTTTAGTTGGTACACCTGGCAGGCTTTTGGATTTTATAGAAAAAAATACAGTAAGTTTTTAATCTTTAATTATTTCCTTTGATTGGTCCATTCTAAAAATGATGCTCCAATCTTTTTTCATCCCCTTGTAGAAATAGTAGGTACCTCCACTTTTCACAAAACGGCATAGCATAATGAAAAAAGGTTCCAAACTATTAAACAGTTTCAAAATGTTTACTATTAAGAGGAAAGACCGAAGTATTATTTTTCTTTTTTTCTTTCTAGCCTGCTCGAAATTTCAGTTAATCTTGCTTTGTTTGCATCAACAGCTGACGTAATTGATAATGGCTAGTTTTTATTTGTTACCACCCACTTAATTTCATGAAATTTTGAAATTCAATTTTTAGGGCAGGGATTTTTTTTTTTTTTTTAGTTACCATTTTTCACTGAGAATTTGCTCTGAATTGCACATTTATTAAATTAGAAAAGCTTTTAATTGCTTTGATAAATGGGATTTATTAAGGACACTATTGTCTTAAAAAAATTTTTTTGAATTTTTACAATTTTTTTTTTTTTTTTTTTTTTTTTTTTTTTTATAAATTTTAAACAATTTATAATATTAAATCATTAAAATTCTGCATTGCTTCAAGGCAGCAGTTTGGTGATATTTTTATGTGAAAAGTACATTTACAAATCAAAAATTGAAAAGCTCATAAGTCATTTGAGCTAATACGTTTTTTAAAAAAATTTTAGGTTATAAACATTCCAAATTTCCATCAGGCCCTGTTAGTTGGGGCTGGGAGAATATGCAGACTGCACCTCTGAAGAGGGGTAAGATCCCTTAAACACAACCACCCATTGGCTGTAGATGGCAATCTGTAAAGTTTTAGGATTCAATGAAAAATGATTAGCTCTCTAATAAAAATATCGGTTAAAAATCTAATCAACAATACCCTGGTAGTATAAGTACAAAAAACTTTCTCGGACCTTCTGCTTAAACAGAAATACTTCCATAACCTCAAAATAAAAAGCCTAAAAAAGGGGTGTAGTGAGTAACCCAGATTGCTCCCTCTGCACTCTGGATGAAATAAAAAGTAACCTCCACCAAGGCATTACTGACGTCCAAAGAACATCTATAAAAAAAAAAGGAAAGCAATCAAACATTCCTAACAAACATGTATATTTAAATTTAACGCTCTCCAAAACCTCCAACTGGGATGAAAATAGGGTTGATAACAAGTCGAACATATACCAAGCCTGCTGAGATATCACAATTGCTAAAAATTTGGACATTGCAGGGAGAGATGTACCAGACTAACAACATGCAAAAACTGGGGAAACTGGAAACCATGCAGACTGCAGACAACCATCAAAGTGTGTAAACTGCAAACAAGATCATGCAGCAGACACGAGAATGTGAAACGCAGAAGGGGAAATTAAATGCACCAAAAAAAATGTGATTCCTGGAGGCAAGTAAGTTAGTCAAGAATTTAGTGGCTACACTTTATGCAAGCATAGCCAAAAACAGGAACGACTAAACCCAAAATCAAGGAATGACCCAAAACGAAATGATAGATTTAATAAAGGAATTGAAGATACTTTTGAGGGAAAGCCTGACAGCCTTAACAATCAGGCCTCATACTGAACTAGATCCAAAGAAAAACTTCCAACTCCAGACCAAAGATGAAAACTCAAAAACAAACCAAACAAACTCTAACCTAACAACAAATTTCAAACATCACTACTATCATTACCAAAGCAACAATTCCTCATCGCAAAAATTGGATAGCGATGAAAGCCGATTTGCTAATCCATCTCGAATCCCAGACCAAGAAAACCAAAAGACAAAATAGAACATGAAACCACATTATCGAGATTCCTTAAGACAAAGAAATAAGATCCTAAACGAGAATAAATTTACAGTACTGGAAAGTATGAAAACTGAAGATGAGAATGAAGACCAAAAAACTCCAAAACAAAATCAGAAAGCAAGGATTCCAAAAATAATTCAATAGAAAAGCCAGAAAGCATGTACTTTGAAGATAACACCACTAAAAAAAAAAAAAAAAAACTCCTCATGGCACATAGAGCTAGCAATATAGTAACTTGTTTTGTTTTTACAAATTTCTTAAAATAAGAAAATGCCTAATTTTTTTTTTTTTTTTTTTTTTTTTTTTTTTAGAATTAAAAAAAATGTCAAATTTTTGACATTACAATCAATATAATTTCTTTCTGAAATACACAAGACTTTTACTTACAGGAAATAATAATTTAATCATTTAGCTTTCAATTAAAGTTAAAATGAAATCTGCAAGAATGCTTTTAATGTTTAAAAATTCATTTTAAATTTTAGGCCCCTCTACTAAATTTTTGATGCTTAAGGAAAAGTATCACTTTGTTTAAATGTCTCTGGTCTGGATATGCTTAATCTGAACAAGATTTTAAGGTCTTTCATAATAAATTTTATTTTGTACTTTCTCTGTAAGCAATTGAAATTGTTTATCATTAACTTTTGAAACTTTATGCTTAAATTTTAAATTTGCATGTGATTGTAGTTCAGAATTATTTTGATGCTTTTAAGTATCTTAAATACTTTTGCAATGGTTTTATTTATTTTCTTTCTTTTTTTAGATTAACTTGTCAAAAGTAAAGCATTTCATCTTGGATGAGGCAGATCGAATGTTGGACATGGGTTTTGAGCCAAGTATAAGAAAAATTGTCAAGGATTCTGGGATGCCTCCTAAAACTCAAAGACAAACTTTAATGTTTAGTGCTACATTCCCAGATAGAATCCAAGAGCTAGCAGCAGATTTCTTAAATGACTATTTATTCTTAACTGTTGGCATGGTGGGTGGTGCATGCACAGATGTTGAACAGATTATTCTACAAGTAAATCGTCAAGAAAAGAGACAAAAACTGTGCAGCTTTTTAGATGAATTTGGTGAGTTTAACACTGGACTCCTTGCTATGAGCTAAACATTTTAAATTCAGATTTGTTCTGATTTTGCATCTGAAATTTTCCTTCTAAAGATTTACTTGGATCTTTCTGCTGAAGGTTTTGAAGGAATGTTTATAACTTTGTAATTTGTGCTGAAGTTACATTTAGGTAAAATAAATGGCTGATTTAAGATCTTTTGAGTATATGGTTAAAATCAAATTGAATTCAAGTATTTGTCCAAAATTATTTTATTTTTAAATAATTTTTATCCAAGATTGACTTTGATCAAAAACTTCTCAGCAGTCATATTCCTCCTGATTTCTAGATAGGATTTATTACCTATACTTGAATACTCCATCTTCAAAGTTCCAGATAATGAGTTTTGTTGACACTGAAGTTTTTTTGTTTACTAGCTTTGTTGCAGCTATTTTTTTAATTGAGCCCTTCATAATTATCATTGCAGATATTAAGCTCTCTAGGAACATTAGTATTTTAAAAAAAATTGTATAGCAGCTTTAGCATGATGAAATAAAGTAATAATGCTTGGTAATTTAAAAAAAATTGCATCTTATGGAAAGACTGGTTTTACTTCTGGAAGTCATCTCTTAGTGCTAGTATTGAAAACTAATTTTTATATGTGGGACAGATCATGCTAACAATTTGTGCAATAGAAGCAATGCTACAAACTAAAGGATGCTATTAATGAATTTATTGGAATCTGTTTTATTTTACAACAAAACTACATAGTTTCAAGGTTTATAATTGGCCACATTTTTAAAATACTCAATTATATTTTAGGTTCCAACAAAACCTTGGTGTTTGTTGAACAAAAGAGAAATGCTGACTTCTTGGCCTCTTACCTTTCCCAAAATAGTTATAGAACCACAAGTATACATGGGTAAGTATGTGTTTTCATAACAACCTGATGAGATGAAATAATGGCTAACATAAATTGATATTTGGCAGTACTAAATTTGGTTTCATTTTTGATTCTCTTCCCAACATATATTTACTGTTCTTGTCTCATTTTTCAGTATTCCCATTCTGCATTTTAAATTGACTTAAAAAATTTTTTTTTCCTTTTCCTCTCCCATTATTGTAGATACTGTACTGGTCCATTTCCATTGTAAGGTATGCAATATGCATTAAAGGGAAACTATGTTGATAATTTATAAATTTTCATTTGTGTAGTGACAGACTCCAGCGTGAACGAGAGGAGGCCTTGGGAGAGTTTAAAAATGGAGTAACACCAATTTTGATTGCAACTTCAGTTGCTGCTCGTGGCCTTGATATTCCTAATGTGAATTTAGTTGTGAACTATGACCTACCCAATTGTGTGGATGAATATGTACATAGGATTGGGAGGACTGGTCGCTGTGGCAATGTAGGTAGAGCCATCAGTTTCTATTCCTCTGATAGTGACTCTGCTCTTGCTAAGGATTTGACTAAAATTTTGAGCAATGTGAGTATGTGTGTTTTTTTTTTTGTTTTTTGTTTTTTCTTTTTCCTCTTTAATCTTCCTTTACAGATTACTTGCCATTCCACCAAAGTTTAATTTCTAATAGCAAAGTGTACATCAAACTTTAATTAAATCATGCTCCAAAATTTGGAACTATTTATAATTTAAAAACAAAAAAACCTCATAAAAAGTTAATTCTGTTGAAATGTTCACATTGCCTTGAGTTTCACTGAATACCAACAGTAAAATTTTCATTTATATAAATTGAAGCTTGTAAATTAACACAATCTTTTTGTAGGCACAGCAAAATGTTCCTGCTTGGTTAGAAAACGAAGCCAAAATGTCAAGTTGTGGTGGTAGCAGCAATTACTATAATGGCTCTTTTGGTGGTAGAGATCGGAGGAAAGAAAAGGTAAATAATCACATTTTTGTGTAAGTGTTTGCATTCTAGAATTTCGTGCATTGGCGGTAATTTAATAAAATTTAAATCTAATGTAATTGTTCAAGGACAATAGCTATCCTTATTCTGCATAAATCACTTGTATGTTAGATCATTCCTTCTAACCACTACAATCTTAATGGTTAATCCTAGGCTTGGAGAGTTTCTTTATCTAGTGTCCTCATAAACTGTTCCTCTTATTCTTACTGCTTAGAGAACTTCCTCCTTCAGTAACCCTCTAGCTTGAGTGGCTCTTCTTAATCAGTCTTAAGTGCATGAGAACTGAGACAAAAGATAATGAACCTAATTTCAAATAAATTATTCACCCCCACCCCTCCAAGAAAAACAAAACTTATTTTGACTTTTCTCTTCAGTTTGACTATGGTGGTGGTGGTTGGCAACCTATTAGCAATGGAGCTCCTGCTTCAATACTGGAAGATGAATGCTGGGATTGACACTGTCCATATCTGTGATAACATTCCATAGATTCCATCCTGCTTGAATCTGAGTTTGTGAAAACTGACATAAACTGGATTTGAGAACTTTTTCTTTTTGCTCAAAGGACCAAAAAAAAAAAAATTTGTACTTTTTTATGATGTATATATTTCAGTTGAGTTAGGTGTTTTTTTTTTTTTTTTTGTTTTGGGGTTTGTTTTTTTTTTTTTTTTATTGCAGAAAAATTTCTTACTAAAAGTTACTGTTAACAAGATTTAAGAAATAAAATTTAAGTTGAATTAATGACTTTTTATCATCTGATTTTTGTCCTGCTTGTAAACTTTACTTCTCAATCCCTTATTTACAAAACTTGGAAATGTTAAGCCTTCATTTTGTACAGATTTAATTTGACTGCTTAGTTTTGCATCTAACAAGGTAGATTACTTTTCAGACAAATGCTCTTCAGTTAGTACAGGTACAAAATCTAGCTATTTAATGAGTCGCTTGCAGGAAAGTGTATGGCAGTGTCCTTGATTTGCTGGTTCCTTTATATAACTGCAAATGGAATGGCTGTTCCTTGCAAAGAGGTTTTACTTTTCAAAGGTAGTTGTGAAGAATATTCATCTATGTAGTCAATTACAAAATAATTGGAAATTATAAGTTTTAAACATTGAATTTATGGAATCTGGCATATTGAACAAAATACTGATGCTCTGGTAATAACTCTTTGTTCCTGCATCTAAGCTGATCGGGTCAAAAACAAAATCCTCATCTTAATGTAGAATTGTCAAACAAGTTATGTTAAATAGAACATGAATTTGCCAAAACCTTTTTTACACAAAGCCTCCAGCTTTCATGTCGTATTGCAATGTCAAAATAAAGGTCTACTTTCCCTGCATGAGTATCTGGCATCAGTTAATTGATCTTTGTAATGTTATTTCTCAATCACCAAATCAATTGACCCAGGGATTAAAATATGACTGGTTAGATTTGCCTTGATATTTGTTCCATAATCTGGTGGTAGAAACTCGAAACCTGTAACTTTATCACTTCTGGAGTTGTCTTAAGAATAATACTCTTAACTCTTTTTTGCTTTTTCTTACTGTCTCCTTTGACTTTAGATTCTCAGTGGCATATTTTTTATTAACATGACCTTTGATTTTGCTAATATTTTGGGCAGTAAACCAAAATGAGTGATCTTTAAACTTAAGTTTGAATATTAAATTCCTGTGGTGAAGATGTCACTTGGATTTGTACATTTTTCAAGACCTCTCCAGTCTTTTCTGATAGTTCAATGAACATTGTCCTATTCAATGTTGTTTTAATGTTGACCATGCCCACACCTTTAGCAATTGTTTGAAAAGTCAACTGGAATGATTGGATGAAGACAGTAATCCACACCTGGCCGTTTTCAGTGGTGGTCCAAATCCAGATACTTTCATTGGTGAACGACTCTGGTTCGAAGATGAATAATGGTTTCTTGTTTGGTGCCACTGTTAGATGAGACAGGATTTCCCCCCTGCTCAACACATGGATGTAATTGAGTAAAGAACAGACTTTTATTCCAGCTTCCTGAAAAGCTTCCTGAAAGGCTCTTAGATTTAAAGCTAAGTAATAAGCGGCCCTAAAAACATCACAAGCTCCACTGGTGAAATTTGATGTGGAATGCCAAAACATACGATTGGCCAATAACATTGCATGATAAGCATCTTTGATATTCACACCAAAGTGTTTAACAATAACATAAAATATTCTGTTGTAAATTCCACTACCATAATGAGGATCTAAAGACTGACTGTAATCAGCATAGTGGCTCACAGACATATTATCTCTGTGGGGATTATCCATGTATCTAAATCCATCTTCATCTTTCAGAGCATATCTGCCAACTGACCAATCATTTGAACCTAAATATGCTTCCAAGGTTTCCCCTGTCATGTCTGAAAATGCTTCATTCATGGCACCAGATTCACCAAAATATAAGAGACGAGAATGTGAATCTGTAAATGCATGTGCTAATTCATGCCCAACAACATCGGCGACAGTGTAAGGATATGACTCTTCACTACCATCACCAAAATTAAATTTGTGGCCATCCCAGAATGCATTGTCCATATTGTAGTGAATCCCAATTACGGATTTCTTGTACATTAATTCTGTCTGATACCATTCTTCGAACATACTCCAAAGTGAGCTGGCATAGAAAAGTGCATCTCTGGCTGGAGAATGTGCATCATTTGTTGAATCATTGAAATCTTCACAGCAGTGGAAACTTAATGTGTTCTCAGCCTGATGCATGCCTTGACTGACATCAATGACTTTAGCATATTTGTTCTCAAAGAAGCAATGATCACCCTCTTGTGTTATATGTGTAGCTCTCATCTGACCACTATATTCAAACTGACCACTCCTCTTGTTACCACCATATCCAGTCATAAGCCGAGTGACAGCATCCAGTTTTGACCATTGCAGTAAAATGGATCCTGTATGAGAATGCAAAAGGAATGCTGGACGTTGAACTGTGTTCTCACTTTCAAACAAGTAATCAACTTCATATATTGGATGAACTTGCCCTGTCGAATCAACATAAATTTCTATTAAAAAAGTCACATAATGTATATTATTACGCCATTTATCATGACCAACAGATCGCATGGCAATTTCCAAGGCTTTCTCTTTGGATAGTGTCGGTTTTAAGGAAGGAAAATATGGAGCATCTAGAGTTAGACCCTGTATGTATGACCCACTAACGACACCTGTGAGTTGACTGCTTGGCAGAGCCACTACTGTGATGCAGGTGTCAAACACTGGAATGTTTTTATAATTTTGAACCAATTTCCAAACTTGTAGCCCATTGGTGGTATTCACATTGTCCACTATTTTCAAGCCATCTTGACTGGACAGCCCAAGAAGATCATTCACTGTGATTTGGTGGTTCAGATGATCAATGTAACTGTAGCTTCGGAGACTTGCATTCACACGATGTACATATCGTCCAGTGGGTTTTATTATAAGAACTGAAAATTAAAAAGGGAAATGTTATTCACATTTAGAAATGTCTTTTCTTCATAACAATCAGCAGCAAACATTGACCTTTATGCCCACAAATAGACTAGTACCAAAAGGAGTTCCCCCCCCCCCCATAACACATTGGTGTTTGTTGTGTTTAAATTCTGAAAAGAAAAAAAAAAGGATAAATTAACTTTTGTATGTTGGAATAACCAATTTTAATCATTACTTTTCAAGACAAACATTACTGAAGAGTAAAGTTAATTAAAAAAGCGGTATACGGTGGGGGCAAAAACGTCCTTTGATATTGTCTTATTGTGGACACGAAGGTCTGTTCGTTGTATCAACACTAATAATTACCCTTGTGTATTTATTAATTTATATCTTTCATATCATGCGTTATAATTACACAGGGAGGATAAATCTGGATTAAAGCTCTCTAGTTACTTCCCTTGAAAAGAGTTTCTTCCGTGACATGTTCTGTATATAAAACAATGTTTCTAATTCAATAATATAATAGGGGATTTGTTTTAAATAAAGCAATGATACTGTTGCTACATTGTTTGCTGTATAATGTGTGGTGCAAAGTATGTCATCAGCCTCCAAATGTCTATTCTATCGTGAGTACATTAGAAGAGGTTTAATCACAGGTAGCTATTTTATAAGATATGCCTTTTTTTTCTTTTTTTTTTTTTTTTTGTCTTCTCTTGAATTACCAGATAGTGCAAAATTAATAATACTCAACTATTGAATTTCTTTTCATCCAAAATATCAATGTTGATCTTAAATTGAACTTGCCTGGTAGTCTCTTATAGGATTGTGTAGATGAGATTTTTTTTATAGTGAATGGTAGCTATGATTCATTAATTACTCTTGGCATCACCTAAATCACTTCCTGCTCAACATTTGTTAAAATTGTTTTAATAGCACCTCTAAATGGAAATGCCTCTTGAATGAAAAAGACTACCAACAGACCAAAGAATGTAATGACAAAACACATCTCGAAACCAGGTTGGGAAGCAAGATGATCACTGAATTGCTTGCTTTTTTTTTTTTTTTTTTTTGAGAAATTTCCATTAAAAGAATTAGATAAATTGTCTTATATTACATCTGACCTGCTTATGCCATCTGTAATATTTGTTTTTCCAGGGGAAATAACTCCACCCGCTTATGCCATCTGTAATATGTTTTTCCAGGGGAAATAACTCCATCTATTCATGTAATATAAATCGGGTTCTACCTGGTTTGTAATGTTTTTACCCCCATCACCTTTTCTATGGTAGGATTTGTATTCTCCCATTGCCTCTGAAGACATCGCTGCTTGTAAAGTGAAGAAAAAAAAATACATAAATCAGCTCAGACGTTGCAGAATTACACCTAAATTGTGATTATTCCTTCTCCTGCTTCTCAAATTCCACTTAGCTATCAAAACATTCCAGTTTTAATGTCAGAATTGTGCAATGCAATTTTCTTATGTTTATAGTTTCTTAGAGGTGGAGATTAATGAGTAAGGCAATTCTTTTTGCTGCTTTTATTCAGTGGAAGCATTGATTACTTTCACAGTATTTTTTATTAGTCACAAATCTGGGAACTGGATTTTGCCTCTTTTTCTTTAATGGAAGCTGAAATACCACCATATAAGCAACATTTTTGGGATCTTAGCATTCCATAGAATACTTAGGATATATAAATAAAATGTCAAGCTCTTGTTACCTACATTAAAGTAATAAATTAAATTGCAGTATGTCTTGCCTTTCTGTAGAAAAATTACATTACAGTTCTTGCTTTCAAAGCAAGCTATGGTTAGATAAATATGAGAGAATGCTTAATTACAAGGAAGCTACTCTCTACAATTAAAATGTGTAGCCTACAGTTAATATAAAAATACAATTTGGAAAATATTTCTAAGGAAATTTATTTTTTAAATTTCTGTTACTGCTATTAGAATTTTTAATATAGTAAATACTTAGATATATCTAAAGGAATGTTTTTTTATATATATATATATATATATATATACACACACACACACACAGCAGTTTTGGGTATATATTAAGACTATTCTGTATTAATGCCATTTTTACTGATGTGAAGGCTCTCAAACATTTTGGAATAATTTGAGATGAACTTCTTGCACTATTGTGTTGTTTTTATTGGATAATGCTATGTATCCTGAAACCATGACTATATATTAGTGCCTGTATCATAAAATTAAGTATATTATCACTTGCAGTTAATCCGATCAGAAAAACTTTTTTGTATTAAGATTGTACCTATTTTATAGTTATGTAATAACACGTACATGTAACACATATTTAGCAGGGAGAGAGATGTAGTGACAATTGTCTCATTATTATTGTTACAAATGTCACTATTCTTTGCTCCACCTCTTTAAACTTTTTATTGTTATTCACTAAAGAATCCCTTCACATCTACCTTTCTGCAGCAATACCAACAGATCTTGCAAAATAACAATTGCAGATATCAGCCAGTGAAAGCAAACTGCTTCCAAATACTGAATAGTAACATTAACAATGCAATACGTTCACAGGTTCATTATATACCCCAAAACTAGCAGAGTATTGTATTTATTGAAATGACACGGGGAAGAAAGCAGTATATATTTGTTTCAAAATGTTTTTCTACTTCAAATAAATAACTTTCAAATAGTTTAAAAACGTTATCTTTTATATTGTTTATTTTAAGAGTAATCTCAGTCTAAAGTATGGGTTGACTAAAAACTTTTAGGAATTTTTTTTTGTTTGCTTGTGGGTTATCCCACTTGACTTTGCCAAAAAAACCGTCACTAGGAGGTGCTCCTTGAGCCCATATACTTTCATCACAAGTAATTCCTTTTGTAAATATATGAATTGTTGTTTGTTTTATACTTAGTTTTGTGTTGCTCATTTTTTTTAATCGGACTCTCATTGAATCTGCCAATATTATTTGTGGTATAAATTTTCCAGGAGCCCATAAATATTTAATCTACATAATGGTGACTAAATATTTACCCAATTATACTGGCATACCACAGAGTAAAACTGTGAGATATATATATATATATATAATTTTTTTTTTTTTTTAACCATATTTTCTCCATTATAAAAATAAAATTGAATACAATTTAAGCAGTCAAACTGTGGTTCAAAATTTGTGCTCATGAAAATTGATTGTAAATGTTGATCAGTTAAAACTGACCTATATACAAATTTAGTATGTTCTTTTTACACTATATATTGTTATCCCAGTGTTTTGGCTGTTGTGTCCTTCAGACTTTCTCAGGTGTATATTGATCTGGGTAATTATAGGTAATTCAATTCTTAACTGAATCTTTTATTTAATTTATGGTGGTTAGGCTGTTTTTATTTCACTGCCCATTTCTAGGGATATTGTCTAGTTCTTATAGTACTGCTCAGTTATTGCTTGCCCATCTCCACAGTTCAAATACACACTGACCGACCCAGAGATTGAACTCACAAACCACTGTCACCAAATTCATGAACCAATGCTGTAATCTGCTAGGCCTCTGTTATAACAACAACAAAGATGAGGGCAATAGTCTGAATATAAATAGTGTAAATAAGGATGACTGTTCATCCTAGAAATTCAGACAGAAATTAGCATGTACATTCTATCTTTGAAGAGAAATTTTGCATATATGTCGTGTGTAAATTACTCTCTCTTGAGTGATTTGTAACACATTATTTATCATCATCTCTCAGTTGCATCTTGCAAAGGACAGTCGCAACTGAGGAACCAGCCAGCCCTGGGGAACAGCTGCCTGAGGCCTCGCCCTCTCATTGTACCAGAGAGAGGGATCGGCGCATGCACCAAGGCCACTGCAACCGATGATTGCGCGAGCTTGGGAATTTTTGTTCCTAGCCCGGGTGTATGCATTCGGGCTCCCCACATTAAACCAACGTAGTGTCACAACCTGACTTTGTAGGGGGTTGAGTAAATACAAATATGTCATGGTAAATGCTAAAATTGTCAAGAAAAACATTTTAACACAGAATATCATTCATTTGGGAGGCATTTGTAAAAGTCAGTTAACTTTTCCTCTTTGTATTTATCTTTCTTTAGCTTAGTATATTATTTATTTGCATGTCCACAGTGACATGCAGAGGTTTGTTGATGCCCAGGGCCAGCTCCTTGATTGTATGACCCTAAGATTCAAATAGAGGAGGTGGGGATATAGGGCCTAGCACTGAGAAATGTGAGAAAGGAAGACATTTTAAATATGTAAAAACAGATGAAACATGAAATAAACACTTTATTCAAATTAAATATAAACTAAATTTTTATTTCACTTTTTGATTGGATGCCCAGGGCCAATGTCATCCCCCCCAACTTTCTGCATACTACTGCATGTCTGTCTCTTCTAATTGTAGATTTGAAAAAAAGGTCCTCAACAATGTGTAAAGAAGAAAACAAAATTGTCAGCTAGGTGGTGTTTTATTCAGGACTATCAAAGGAACAATTAACTTTCTTTTTCTTATTTGTTCTACAATATATCAACAACATCAGGACTTGTTTTCACAGCAAACCACAAAGTTATTTTGATGGATTGATTGGTTCATTTTCTATGGCTCATCAACCCTTTGCAGATTATTTAAAGAAAATATTTTCAGAATATAAGAATTTTCTTTTTTTTTTTTTTTATTAGTAATAATGATTTAGTGATTCAGGTCTTAATAAATTAATACATAGCTAGGTGGTATTTGCATGTAAATGAATATAACTAACCCAAATGGAATTGGAACTTTGCTTTCCAATTAACAATTCCTATCCATGCCACCCACACATCCATGCTTACAAAAGCTGTTATTCCCAAGTGGTCATCCATCTAGGTACTGAGCAGACTTGACACTGCTTAACTTTGATAATTGTACAGGAACTGGTGTTTCAAGGTGATATGGCTATAAGCTGACTAGTTATTTTCAAACTATGTGGGGCACACACCCACACACACACTAAATTTTTTTTACGTTATGAGCTATCTGTACATGTGTAAATCTAATTTTCTCTCTCTCTCTTTTGTGAACTATCCTGTTCTTCACATAAAAATGTGTGTAAAAAAAAAAAAAAAAAAAAATTCTCTACCTGTTGAATTTGTTTCTTTTAAAAGTCTTCATCAGCAAGAAGTCATAACTCCTGCTACAAACTGGTAACCAACTGCATCAGTTATAAAATTGTAGCACCATCTTTGCTACACAACAATTTTATATTTTCTTTACTATTATTTCAAAGTAATACTCCATATGATCTGTGAGCCAGATGTGGCTTGTTAGCCATAGATATCAACCCTAGCCTTAAAGCAGTGTTTCTCAACCAGTGTTCCCTGGAACCTTAGGGTTCTGCAAGAAATAGTGATAAATAGGTTAATGCAGTTTTGAGTAATTTTAGTTTAATTTTATATTCGTAATCTTACTATACATGTACGGCATATTGTTGGAAAATACTTGGTTATTATAATAAATGTTTCAACCTCTTATATTATTTAAAATTATAATAATCATAGGGAATGTGTTTAGCAATGTCTATATGGCGTCTGTGAAACTGCCTTCACTGTTTAGTGTGCAGGACCTGTACATGTCAAATTTGTGTATCATTGAGTAACTCACTCGAGTACAGGGTAAATGCTTGGTGTCCATATTGGACTGCAATAAAAAAATATTAAAAGTGATAGATATTAATAATGTTATATAATAATTTTTATGCCAAGACCTGAAAATTATTTTACGGGTCTGACAAAAGTAAAAAGCTTGAGAAATGCTGCTCTCAACCATTAAGTTGATATATTAACAGACACTAATGTATAAGTGCCATAGAGTACATGATAAGCAAAATATGGAATGGAATGGTATGCAAATATTGTCAAAAATGTTAGCAAAAAGATGATTAAGTTCTAATTTTGAACAACTGAATATGAGGATATTTTTAAACATGAGAAGTGTAGGCCTCAGTTATAATGTTCTTTTTTTTCTAGTCTGTGAAATGCAAAATATTTTTTATTGATCTGATAAGGGAGATAATTACAATTTCAAATACTCATTGCAATGACAACTGAAAATAACTCACTTGCTATAAGTGGTATTCACTCTTATTGTCAAAAATTTAAATTTGGAAGATTGCACTCTGCCACCTTCAAGATTCTTGCAAACAATGAAAAATCTTTGTTAGAATGTGTTATTATAGAATAAAGACAACATCAGAACTTGTTAAACAATAGATAAACTGAGTGATTTGTTGAAGGGAGGGGTGATGCAAAGGAATTAAGTGGTTTTAACATTATTTTCCTGTTATTTTCCCTTCAACCTCCTGCTGGTTTATTTTTAAATTTTACTAATTAAAATAACTAGCATGTAAATGTTTCTGAGGTAGTTCACTCCCTCCACCCTGCAATAAAAAATATATATGATCTCAAAATGCCAGGCTCCAGGTAAAGGCATCTAAAAATAAAATCTAAAATAAGATTTAAAATTTGCAATAATAGTAGAAAACAAATCCTCCATGTTCCTTCAGGAAATAGGTGATCATGGCTCTCAATAACTTCCTATCCTTTGTAGTTCTAAATAATGTTTGCCTCCTTACTATCCCTTCCAGTCCCTGTTCTGCCATACATTTACATGGTGCTCCACAACTTCCTACCCTTTGTAGCTCTAAGCAATGTTTGTCCCCTTACTATCACTCTTAATACCTATTCTTCCATCTATTTACACAAACATGTTAAGTAGATTGATCATGGCTCTCCACAACTTCCTATCTTTTGTAGCTCTAAGCAATGTTTGTTCCCTTACTATCCCTTCTAGTCCCTGTTCTGCCATCTAGTTACATAAGCTTATTAGTTTACTTGCTGTTTCCTTCTTGCCATCAATATATCTTGTTAATGTCAAATTCTCTAAGCCCTCTTTTCCCTTTATATGTTCAAGAAACTTCAACTGTCTCTTTTTTATACTAAGTACAATATAATGTATTTTTGTTTTCATTTTCCTTAAAACTTCTTCATTACACATATGCACCATTTATGACAGTGGTTCCCAAAGTTTTCTTATTTGGACCGCATTTTTAGAATGAAAATTTGCTTGCCCCTCACCAAATTTTATGTGATATGTACATTTAAAAAAAACAAAAAAAAAACAGAGCGAGAGTTAAAGGAAGATAACTGTGGATTTGGAATCATAACATTATTATTGATAACTCACTTCTCTAATTTACGGACCCTAGTTACTATATTCTTAATACTTGATATAATGCAAAAATATCACAATGATAAAATCGGTCAATAATTATTTATAGCTATTTATACTGGGACTCATGCATGCAATTACAAGTAATCTGTAATAATATTTAAAATTTTGAAATCATATTTATTTTTGGCATATGAATTTTTTAAACTGTTTCTAAATCTTTGACCATCTTTCAATTATTCCACTTCACTTATTCCCTTCCACTGCATCTATGAAGCATGCCACATCGTTTGGGAACTACTGGTCTATGGTATTCTCAGTATCTTAATGTAGAGGCTCAAGTTGCCTCAATTCTCCTTTTCATCTGTGAGGAAATTGTCTAGTATTCACTGCCATATGAGAGGTATATTATTACATAGCAGTTCACTTTTTTATTATTCTAATGAAATTTTCCTGTTTCTTATACTTTGTTTAAGTTTTGGAATATGCCTTAAAATTTCTTTGTCCCATTTAGTTTGGTTTGTTTTTTCTTGTATAACAGCACATCAGCATCTATAGTTCATTTTAGTGCCAAATTCTTTGTTTAGTAGACATTGATTTGCAAGACAGTTTGTAGTTTTTGTTTAAAGAGGTTTTAAAAAAATTTTTTTTTTTTTTAATTGTGAAAGATTATATCTTTGTATAAAGCTTCACCTGTTTTATAAAGTGAAGTGTGTTATTCGTGTTGGTTTGTCTGAAAAGCTCATTCATGTCTCCTTTTTTATTAAATTTTCTCATGTTGCTTAATGTTTGTGCCCAAAATTAAATAAAATGTTGATGTTATTGTCAACAATATACCTCCTTGGGAATTTCCTAAGGCCATCAGATGCAACAAGTATAAATATGAATGGGTCAAATAGGATGTTTGGTTCAACATTTCCAGAAGGTTATTGAACATAACAGACACTTGAAGATAGTTGGAGGTTAAAGCAGCCAAAATGAGAACAAGGAAGAAACTTACTCAAAAGAATCATTGTATAATAAGTCCTTCTCAAAATGGTTGTTTCATTCACCATTTGAATAACTACCAAGATGGAAATGAATTCAAGCAAGAATCTTTACAAACAACATTGAAGAACAACCAAACTATATATAAAATGGAGTGAAAAAAATGGCATTCTTTCATTTCTTAAGTGTCACAATTAGCAAATAGGACTTTTAATTATCTTAAATTGTTATATCAAAACTCTTCCTTCTATTTTTGTGCTTGTCTGTCTTCATGGCTAACTTTAGCAAGTATGTGATTTATACTTACCAGAAAGATGGAGATTATATAGGCTTCTGTTTTAAAAAAAGAAGAGTGACAGAAAGTTTTTAATGTATACTTGTAGGTGTTAAGATCTTCATTCATGATACAGTTGAGTGATACTGCAAAATTAACAAATTCACATGAATAAAACATGATGTTGCTTATGCTCCTTTATCAACTTTAAAAATTAAAATAATAAGTCTTTTTAATGACTGTATAAAACTGGAAAATTATCTGACAAAAATACTAAACTAATTTTGTACAAGAAAGAATTAAATGAGAATTATGAAGGCACTAATAGTTGCTTTTGAATGGAGCATCTTGATGTGTTGAAATTGTTGACTTATTGTAAAGAGTAATTCTAGGTTACCAAATATATATCGGGGAGCCTTGGTAGTATTTGGTTGTCAGAACAGATAATTACTCAAACATTTATAATAAAAACATAAAGATGACCAGATAGAAGTTGGAAGTATATAAATGATTTTATTTTATTTTATAAAAATAAAGAAAATGTTAAATTATATAAATGTGTGGGGTCACTCACATCATAGCAGCAGACATAGCCTCATGTTCACAGAAATAAAACATACAGAGATAACACTAAAGGCATAATAAATTGTACATTAATTTCATACAATTTATTTTTTTGTGTGTATTGGTGTGTGTAGTTTTTGGTTACAATTGTTTCATGATGCATGTGATAAAAGGAATAAAATCACTGTATTATTACACACCATGTCACAAAGAGAGAAGGTGGACATGTATTGCCTGTCTGAGGGTTCGTGATAAAGATTGAATTTAACATTTTTTGGTGGGATGTCCATATTTCTGGCAGGAACAGTTTTTGTTGCATGCTCGGATTATTTTTATTTTTTCATTAATTTATTTTAAACAAAGTTTAAATGTTACTGGTTTATTTTATTTTATAGTGATCATCATCATCATCATCACACACACATACACCCTTACAAATTCAAATCTTTAACAGCATTCATTCATTGGACAGAAAGCAACGCTGCTATCTGAAGCAACAATTTTAAAATTGCTATATTTTCATATAGTAAATTTTGTGCACTTTTGGGAGAAGTGGCTCCCAGAAGTCTCCCCAAATCTCAGGTACTGATTGGTCAGTATCAACCAATCAGATTCTCTGCATGTGGAGAATTTTTCCCGCACACATTCCTAATTCGATGACCACCTATATAAACAGAACAAAAGAGGACCAACACCAGTGAGACTTCGACTGCTACTGGAATCCATGTCAGTCAAAGACATGCACCTATCCTCTCACTCACTCTGAAATTACATATTCTATCACACTTACATAATTTTCCTCTTGCACAGCAGAACTGTCTGAAACATTTATAACAGACTAATAACTCTTTCATTTCCTTTTCAGAGAACATTGACAAAGAGTGACTACTCTCGTCTGACTTATTGCATCCTTCTTTTTCGTATATATTCTTTATTGTACGCTTTGTTGAATACAATTTATATGTATATTGATACCTTTGCCTTATATCAGTTTGGGTTCCTAAACAAAATTAAATAAATGTGGTTAGACATGCTACATCTCATTGATAACTCTGATGTTCATTTGGAATTCTGCCACAATTTATAATTTTCATTATTATTATTTTACATTTTATTTTTATTTATTTATAATAATGCCCCTACACATGTTTTCTCTCTGACTCCGAAAAGGAAAACTAGTGGATGTTACAAAAGACTACACAAGTTAGACACATTATGTTGCAAAGGATTGACTGCCGAGCAGTAATGAATGTATATTCACTCTACAGTGTCTATGAAAAAACTGTCCCTTTATAAAAATAGGGTGCCACTGATTGGTCATGTGACCCTTAACAGCCTGACAAATGTGGTGAAAACAAAATGGAGAAGAGGAAGGAAAGTTATCCCAACAACAACAATTGTAATATTTTGATAAAAATATTTTCATTCAATAAATCAAAGACAATGATTTTAGGCTAGCTTCAGAGTCTGTTCAATTGTTCATACACTTAAAACAGACAATATCACATTTTGATATTTAGAAATTAATCTGTTAAAGTAAGGAGATATCAGTTAGCAACTGAATATTAGTTGTGAGCAGTATGTGTAATATGCCCTCACATCAAGTAAATTATGCAAAGAGATAATATTTAACCTTTAGCATTGTGTAGGTTACTATTTTTGCCAAGGAAAATGTTAATCCTGTCAATGCAAGTTGAATTTGAATTTCTTGGTTGTGTAGTCATATCCTTCTATGGCAACACCTAAAACAATCTTGGCTGAAATTGA
Organism: Acanthosepion lycidas; assembly: GCA_963932145.1. Taxonomy (NCBI): domain Eukaryota; kingdom Metazoa; phylum Mollusca; class Cephalopoda; order Sepiida; family Sepiidae; genus Acanthosepion; species Acanthosepion lycidas. The sequence goes on along the minus strand of OZ010583.1, from coordinate 31,161,525 downwards.
GAGCCAGGCTACTACAATTTCAAATATATAGAACTAGTATATAAAACACTATATTTTGAGGGGATTCCATATACAGTAAAAGGGGAAGTAATATTTATAAATAAATAATAAAGTGCTAAATGTTGTTAATAAAACAAAAGTAAAATATGAATTAACTGGTACAGTAAAAGTAACTAAGAGTACTGAATGGTACTACTTAAACAGACTGGTCTACTTGTAAAAAGACCAGGGAGGATTTTTTTATGGAATAATTTTTGTAGATTAGTATTCATTATACCTTCCTTGATCCATGACATTTGTCAAAATTGAAAAAATATTGTTTTTTTAATCAATTTAGAAGGGAGGGGTCTATTCATAATATTGATACAGTATAAAATCAATCCTTGACTTTTTACAGAGTCATTGGACCTAGTCATTTTTTCAAATTTTAAGTTTGAAACTAATGACATCATCAGATAATGCATACACTAACTTCTGGTAGAAAAATAAACCAATCTCTGCATGACATACCAAGAAAACCATGGTTGGAGATAAACCAATATTTTCATTAACTAATACTTACACTCTCCTTTTCAACAAAGAATATCACTAGATAATTCTTATTGGTTCACATGATCTAATTTTTTTTTTTTTTAACATACAACGTGTGTTAGCACGTGCGATACCCTGTCTTCATCAGCCGCCGACCAGGGGTGATCTCACGGTTTCGGTGATAAAATATAGTTTGTAAGTGATCTAGACCCTTTGTATATTTGTACATAGAGTAATTTTCTACGAAAACTAATATTGTAATATAAAAGGAAAAAGAAGTCTTACTTTTGTCATCTTTAAATCATTACTTTCACTTATGAATATGTATACAGGTTTCTCATTTGAGAAAATGGAAATGACCTGAATTGTGATTTTGAATTAGAGGTATGGTTGCGCAAAATTATTTAACAGTTTCCATCATAAGCAAGGAAGCAAAAGAGAAAACACCAAAAATACAAATCAAGTATTTAGCATAAGTCATTGGCTGAGATTATTGAAAATGCAGATATTTGAACCCATTCCAATATTTGATAAGAAGAAAATACAAGTATCCTTTCAGTGCAGTTAAATTATGACAAAATTCAAAGTTATTATGGACAATACATAAGAATTCTGTTTTCATTACAAAACTGCATTTTTGTTAGATTAAATACTAACAAAATCTGCAGCTAAAAGTGTATGTAGTGGAGAGAAATCATGTCTTCCAATATAGTCTTAGAGAAATCAGTACCTCAAAAAAGTTAACTTATGCCATTGATAAACAAAATTAGATAATGATTATATTATAAATACACACACACACACACACACACACAGCACATGGTTAAAGTTGGAACTGTGAAATTAACTTAGTTACATTCACTAACCCAAATAAATATTTTGTATTATTTCTTTCACAATTTGGGATCTTTCATACAACAGGCACCAAAACTTCACATTCTCACAACAAAAATCATAACACCCATATTTAAAATTCAAGCCAGGTGGGGAATAAATAAATGAGTCATATTTCACAATTTAAAAAAAAATCTCCTAGTGATTTGATATAGATACAAGCAAATATTTTACAAAAAAAAAAATGTATATGTGGTGATAGATAAATAAATAAATAAAAAGAAGACCAAAACTGCACCATCTTTAAAAATGCACAGAAAATAAAAATTGCCAAGCAAACAAAGCCATTGTTTGGCCAACCAGCCAGAAAGCTTTCAGGATATAGGAAAAGAAATAAGCAAATAATATCAAGGAGACCAAAATTTCGCCATTTCTAAAAATAGATAGTTCGACCAACCAATCAGAGAGCTTTCAAAACCAGGATATAGACAGCAAGCTAAGGAGAAGCAGAGCATCCTTTCAGAACCGGATCTATAGACCTGGATATAAACAGGGAAAATCAACTAAAGCTAGAGTCAATAAATTAAGTGAGTCACCAGTTTGATATAAATTGCTTGTCAAAGGCAGAGAGGAAACCAGATAAGGCTATGCCGAAGGGCAGTGTCTCATCTGGGAGATAAACAAACCCAACCCCGTTACTATGGGGTCTACGGAACGCCCCACGTTAAAAACCGGTCTTGTGCCACATCTCACTTTGTCAGGAGGACTTGGGTAAATACTGAATCAATAAATTAGTTTTATCCATTCTTCAATGCTGCGGTCATCGTAACATACCCAGAGATGAAATACAACATTTGCATGACTAGCTGACCACTTTACATGAATAAACTGTCCTTGCTACATTGAAAGCAAACATACTTTCCTTCTCCACATGATAAAGCAAAAGCTACTACATTTGGATACACACATTACATATATATATAATATATTTATATTATAATATATATATATATATATATATATTTATACAATTAAATTCTCTCTCGCATTCACTCCCATAAGTCATCAAAGAGGGGATAGAAGCATTTGTGGGAAATTTGTCCCGGCTTTCCCACATGAAAGGGGTAAGGTTAAAAGTGACAGAATCAATAAACGCTACAATGCTACAACGGTTTAGAGTGGACAATTATCTCTTTTAGGCGGGAGAATAAAGACTCAAACTCCTGCTTGGGATGTAACAACAGAAGAAAAAAATGTTTATTTACATACGCAAAAAAGGTAAAGAGATATATACAAATATGAGAGAAAGTAAGGGAGAAGAAAATTCTTTTAACTTAAAGGAAGTAAAAGTGTTCATATAAAGGCTTGATCAAAATATTTCTTTGAGAGCCTAAAAGTTCTTTAAGCAAATAAAGTGGTTAGCACTCACATAAATTTCTTCAGAGCTCTTGTTGAGGAGGAAACAGTCGGAAGATTTGTAGTTGAGTGAGTTTATAAGTCAACGATTTTTAGGTGCCAGGAAGCAGATCTCGATTAGTTTTTAGTAGGGGGTCGACGTTCTGTTTTTAAGGCCCAGCTTGTTTCTTGAAGCAGGTTCCAAAAAAGACTGGTGTTACTGTTGACGACCTGATGTACTCACTGCCAAAGAGGCATATATATTCTCTGTATTTATCGAGATTAGAAAGCTCAGAAATATCGGGAACTTTTCCCTCCAAAATTGCTATACACTTTTATGAGCGTTACTCCTCTCCCACCCCACTTTATGGCACCATGGTCAGGGCAAGAGCGGTCAAATTCCTTTTTTTATATTTTCCAGCTCTCTCGTTCGTCAGAAAATATATTCTTATTTCTGATAAGGATTGTAGAGGGCTTGCAACACCCAGACAGCACTGAAGCCTCAAACATACAAAATTTATCACTTAAAAGCAACAGTTCTAAACATAGATAAAACTCGGCTTAACCAAACCCAAAATAATATTTATTCAAAAACGTCAGTATGTATGACCGTGTGTGATTCGGTTGTGTTCGAGTATATAGGTAAAAGTGATTTTCACAGTTGTGCATATGGTGAAGAATTTGAAATGTCTTTTCCTTAATTATATTTGTGAGATATAAATAAGAATATAAGTATGTAGTGCCACGCCTACATTTTCTCCAATTCTAATTGGTCAATAAATACATACTAAAAAATAACAGGACAATTTATCTATCGCATTCCACCATAGTAAATTTGTTCCTACACTTTGTTCAAAAACAAGCTTTGCTACAAAATCGCTGATTGGTCCATTTTCCGTCCAATCGGATATTTTTCATGTATATTCAAAAATATATCTAGCGTCTCTGCTGGGAGCCAACCTAGGTAGTATAAATATTTGATGCATTCCAAAAAACCAGTTAGTAGCTGTTCCAGAACCACAGTCGAGTGTACCCAGAGACAATAGTTCTCACCTACTCGCTCGTGTATTTCATCCTACTCATTCCGCACGTACATACACACAATACAGAACTTTATTTGATACACCACCAGTTCTCAGTGGACACACTAAGTTAAATCAACTCTGTAAGTTGCAACAACTGAACAATTTTCTGAAAGAAATATTCTATTTTTAACACTGAACTCTGAACATTTTACTCAAACAAATATTCTTTAATACCTTTCCTTACAGTCAAGGCGAAGCTACTTTTTTCTCCCTTTTTCTCCCTTTTTCACTCATTACAACTACTTTGTATTATTGTTGAATTTATTATTTAATATACATATATTTCTTCGTTAAACAAAATTGTTTCTCATTGTTTTTTCCTTGATGTTTTAAATATTATGTATGAATGTTTATTACCTTCTCAACACGCAGGCACATTATCTAACCCATTCAACATTGGCGACCACAACACTCAAGAATCAATAAATACATTCAACAATTGGTCAACCCGACGTTCTAATCAACGTTCTACAAGTATAAAGAAAACTGCCAGTGAAACAGTACTTAACTGGTGTCGCTAGTATGGGATGTTCCCAGTTCTTGATGTCGTGAATTAGTGAGTTCGTTCTTTGACCGCGGTCGTTGAAGGAGTGGAAAAAAAGGGATGAGTGCCTGCTTTTCTTCTATCTGCCAACATGAAGTTCAGTAACTGGCGGATTTTCCTTCTGAACTGAAAATTTCTGCGCTGTTTATATGTTTACGACGGCCGTCGATGACGCAGGGTGTGGACGTAGCTGTAAGCTAAAATTTGCACCTACTTGAGATAAATCTCGCGCCGAGGAAAATGAGTGGAGGAAAAAAACGTATTTTCCGACTAATCGTTTTATAAGTCCGCAACAGGATCAAGGCTTTGAGAGCCGGATTTGAATGCAGGGGTGAATGTTAGGACAAAGATCATAAAAGAGGCTAGAACTTGAACTTGTGAAACATTGTAGTAGTGGTTCTCAAATTCTAATACGTTGAACTGAAAAACGGAAAAGTAGGGAACTAAAACAAATAAGTAAATAAATAATGAACGTAAATTCCCTAGCTATGTTAAAGTCATTTTAACACAAGAAAAACGATATATTAACTAAGTGGGCTGGGTTGACAAGTCTTTTTCAGAAAAGGAACACCCGTCACCAGTTATTTCAAGATACCACACAAAGTTTGTCCCATTTACTTGAACCAATCATGTTATATTAACCGACCCTTCGCTAAAGTCCGACAATGACAGCCTGTCTCCATCCAGATCTTCATCTTAAGCTGATGTCTAAAATGTGCGACCATTTGGTAGGAAGAAAGAGACTGGACTTTTTAATCGCGTCTTCCAACTTACCATTCTTATCCCGGCTGATAAACAGAAACACATGTGATAGAAACACATTGTGATGCGACGAGCTCACATTGCAACAACTTTTTAAAAATGTTAAAATTCTATGTTTAATCATCTAGGTTGTTTTTTCAATACACGTTTGTTGTGAGAAGTGTATTTTTCTGAAGGCCAGACATAAGATGTTGACCGCCAAAATTATTTGTCGCAGATTCGTTTTTCGAATTCTTGGAGAAGGGTTTTTATATAAATTGAGAGCCAACGAGAGCCGATTTCTTGAAGCCCTTGTGAAACTTGAAGTGAGCTGATATGATAGCCCCTCTTTCAATAAAAAGGACTTCTATTAGCGGAAAAGTGCAAATAGAGAAAGAATGAACCGTTGATGAAAGAGCTAGGTTGGTGCAAAATAATGACGTAATAATGTCGTTTTTTGACGTTAAAAAATACGTCAAAAGACGACATTATTAGGTCATTATTTTTGCACCAACCTAATATTAACGGTCGTGGAGGAAGGTATTAGCGCCCAAAATAAGAACTAGTCTAGCCGAGGATGTCATAAACACACGAGGAAGGAGAAGACTTTGGATAACAAGTGAACAAGGCAGGCCGTCAACATCAAAGAAGCCATTTGTCATCAAGAAGAGAACATCAAAGAAGGCACCAATTACCAGCTAGCCGCGGAGAGACCAAAATTCCAAGTGAAAATTCTGCCGGTAGTTGAACAGCCTAAAACGAAAAGATTTCGAAGAAATTTTCTCAAGCACAAACTGTGTGACGTTAAAAGGGAACTTTTTTTTTTTCAAAATAACTGCTGTGAAAGTAGGTCTTTTTTTATTTTTCTCGAAGGTAGTTGAACCATTGATTTTTACGGCCTTCTTGTATTGTTTTCTCTTTTTGTCATTTACAGAATCCTTGCTGTAATTTTCCACTTTTCGTTGGTAATCTTTGAAATTGTTATCCTGCCTTTGAGGCTCACAGAAGGAAATGTGTGTGAAAACTTGTATTGTACATTTTTTCGTAATTGTATATAAACTGTAAAAAATGTGTTTTTCCTTTGAAGTTTAACGCAGTGGTTGTCTTGATTAAAGATTTTGCGTCTCTTGTGCCTTGCTGTTTCTACTAAGTTTTGGTATTTGGCAGAAGAACTTGGATTTGACAGGAATAATTTTCATATGACGCCTTCAACAAGCTTACAAAACGGACGTAGCAGTGAAAGAAAGCGAAAATGAAAGTGGATAAGTAGAGTGTTTCGGTTGCTTCGTGTGTAAGTACACATCATGTAGCAAATTATTTATATATAAATTTGTTTGTCTTTTTTTAAAATTAAATAATTACGTAATCTACATAAAATTTCATAGGAAGATGTCTCATTGTTAATTCTCCTCAATGTAGGAATTTGAAAGTTTTTGGTTTCGTGGTTAAAAAGTTATAAACATAAACACTATAACAAAAAAATTAATTACTAAAAAATACAATTAAAGTATAATTATGTCGTATATCTGTGGTCCTCAATGATATCGATCCTTGGTGTGTGTGCGTGGGGGGGGGCACAGGAATATCCAGGTATTCAATAAATGCAAAGAGATTGATTAAAAAGGGCCGATAAATGCCTAAACTTTTTGATGCGTGCGGATCTCGAAGCTAAGTCATTGTTCAAAAAGTAAAGACCTGAGTAACTAAATGTCAAATATTAACATTGCTAAATATCACAAGCTTAGTGCAGCAGTCGAGACATTTTTCATTGCATTCCCAGAATCATATGTGGTGGAAGGCAGGGCTGGCGCGTACTCACCTACCTCCCGATCGGAGGTGAGGACTTGTTGGGGACCACGTGCAGTGCTTTGTAACTTCGCTCTTATCAACATTTGCTTTTTTTTTTTTTTTTACCTACATTAATACGTTACAAATGAAACTAAGCACAACTGTTATTAAAGGATTAAAAGTTTTTGCGAATTTTAATGTCATTCTGGAGTCTTTTTTTTTTTTTCGTCCAAATCTGTGAATTTGTTTAAAAAATTTGTTGAAAAAGCACTATATAGAATTTACTGTTTTTTTAATTAATAATGTTGAATGTGTTAAATTATTCAACTTTTTGACAAGAATATGAATATTACCGTAGGAAAATAGATTCGGGGATGGGGCACAAGACTCTTGCACCGGCCCTGGTTTCAACCGCGTAAGTGCAATTCTAATTAAACAGAGGAATAGACTAACATTGGAAGATCGGGTTGATCTTGTGGAATCTTCCACAACACAATCCGCCTTACCTCTTTTTAGGAAATGCACTATCTGATAAGCAAAATTCTACTTTCATACAATATAACAAGTATTCATTGGTCATTCACCTCCAATCTGGCTTGCTGATTGGTCAGTTTCGACCAATCAAACCGCCTGAACGCGACCAATCTATTTTCCCGCTCATGTGCTGGGAGCCACTTGACCAGTATAAAAAAACAAAAAAACACGTATGAACTTTTTAGAGAAAGGATTAGTAATTTTCATTCATCTCTCTCGCACGTCTCAAGATGTAACCTTCGCCAACTTCTGTCTTAGTCATTGCTGACAAGACGTTTTTAAGACAATTACCAACATTCATGAACTCTGAAATCACTCCTGAACTTTTATCAACTTTAGAACTCACAATTCCAAACTTTATTCGTCTGAATTACAAGTTCAATATTACAGTAAAAGGTAAATTACTTCTTAAGAACTTTCTGTTTAAAAGACACTTAATATTAACAACTTTAATATTAACATTAACGAACGATTACAAGAAAGACATTCTGAAACCTAAAACATCATATATATTTGCCAACATAACATATACCAAATATTCTACTTGTACATTGTTTTGAATGTTTTATTAGTTTCTAATTAAATATGTCTTGTTCGAAATATGAACTCTGGTACAAATATTTCCAAATCAAAGGGACACAACGACTCTGTCCTACCTTTTCTTTGTATGTTGTACACCAACCTAAATAAATCTAATTGTTACGTTTTAAAACAATTCAGTTGAATTTTGTATTTTATTTTGATGTTAGTGGAAATAGTTAATTGACACGCAACTTATTCTCAACAAATATTACTATCCACTACAATTTTTGGCGACCCCGACGTGCGACGTGATACGTGATTTCAGCCACAACAATTTTGGTGACCCGACGTTCAAGAAATATAAAAGCACATTTAAAAAACAACCAAATTCAAACGCCAGAACTTATACAAGTTCTCATTTTCAATTTACGAGCATGGCTGAAACACACACAGAGGCAGTTATATCTATCAACCAGTCACACGAAGTAAAAGAGTTAAAAGAAAAAATATCGGAACTCACCTTACAACTACAAGGGCTACAGAAAGCCGTATTTTATAACGACCGTTCCAGACATTTGTAGTGGATGGGTTAACTGTGTGGCAATATTTGTTAAGAATAGGTTGCGCGTCAATTAACTATTTCCACTTACATCAAAATTAAAATATAAAATCCAACCAAATTGTTTATAACATAACAATAAGTTTTAAATTGACGTACAATGTGTACCAAAAGATAGGACAAAGTTGTGTTCCTTTAACTCGGAGTATTTGTTCCTGAGTTCATATTATGAATGAAATTGGATAAAACATTTGCATACAGTTCAATATCATGTACAAGTAGAATATAGGTCTGTGTTACTGTTATGTTTGCAAAGAGTTCAGAAAAGTTCTTGAAAAGTTATTTACCTTTTTACTGTAATGTTTCTACGGTCGTTCATATATAGAATTTCACTTAATAAATAGTAAATATAATTTACTTTATGTAAGTAATATCTAAGAAATGCTGCCCACAGAATTGGTAGAGTTAAAATATTAGCGAGTCAGCGTTGAGGTGTTTTTTTGTGGCGGCAAAGTTTGGTTTCGAACGACGTGGAGTAAGTTGGCAATTCTCTGTGGCACTGTTGCTGACTGATTTTGGTTAGTTGATTTTTTCTTTTTATATGTTTCCGAAGGATCAAAGTTGGCTCAAAAGATTTTGGCGCAATTTAAATTTCAGCACGTGAAATCGTTGTCGCCGTCCAATTAAATTCCTCCATTCGCCTAATACAGTTTCTGATTGGTTAAAGCTATTTTGTATGTAGGCGTAAATTATAGACCGTTCTGTTAGCAGGGTTTGCAGGTAGAAATAGGACGAATCTATACATTCGTCGCGTCAACACGGATATAGACGCAGATCGAACTCGGCACCCAGACATAGGCAACAGCTGCAACAGTATGATACTTGCTGGTATCACTTCAAATTTGGTAAACAGGCGCGGAAATGTATCCGACCGTGCAAGTACAATGCAAACCTTACAAAACAACTGTCCTCAACGACAGGCGGGAAACGACAATCCCGGCAGCACGTGAGGACGGCGTCTGCTGCTGGGGAAATAATGCAAAGCCGCCTATTTTACATTAGTGATAAGAATTCTGGATACCTTTTCCTGATTGACACCGGAGTCCAAGTGAGTGTCATACCACCCAAGCCAGGCATGACAGCCAAACAAGCTAACTTTAACTTACAAGCCGCGAATGGATTTCGCATCGAAACTTTCGGTGAAACTTCACTAACGTTAGATCTTGGCTTACGTAGATCGTTCTCTTGGCTTTTTACTATTGCACAAGTTAATACGCCTATTCTAGGGGCAGACTTCTTGTCTCATTTCAACTTAAGTGTTGACATGGTATCTCAATCTCTCTCAGATCGAACTACAGATTTTTCAATTAAAGGAATAACGTCAAAATTCACAACTACAGGCATTAGTACAGCCTTGCCTGCCGCTAATGGCTTACAGAATCTGTTTATGAAGTACCCAGAAATCCCAACACCCTTTACATACACAGAGCCAATTAGACACAGCGCGGAACACAAAATTCAGACGACTGGACCTCCTGTATTTTCGAAGCCACGCCGACGACACCCAGAAAAATACAAACTGGCGAAAGCTGAATTTCAGCATATGTTGAATTTAGGGATTATTCGCCCTTCATCTAGCCCATATGCGTCCCCGTTACATATGGTACCTAAAAATCAAGCAGGATCTTGGAGACCGTGTGGAGATTTTAGGAGACTTAATTCTCACACGATTCCGGATAAATATCCTGTGCCCCACCTGCAAGACTTCGCTGTTACTTTGGAAGGTGCAAAAATCTTCACCAAGTTAGACTTGAGAAAGGCCTTTTACCAGATTACAGTGGCTAAAGAGGACATCCACAAAACAGCTATCACTACACCGTTCGGATTGTTCGAATTTGCCAGAATGCCTTTCGAATTAAGAAATGCGGCACAGTCCTTTCAACGCCTGATTGATGAAGTTTTACGTGGACTACATTTTACTTTCGCCTACATAGACGATGTTTTGATCGCTAGCAAGAACGCAGCGGAACACGAGGGTCACGTAGAACAGTTTTTCCAGCGTTTAAAGTACTTTGGGCTGAAAATAAATCCTGAAAAGTGTGTATTTGCAATTTCTAAACTTACATTTCTCGGTCATGAAGTTGACGAGAACGGAATAACACCAATCCCTGAAAAGATTAATGCAATTAAAAAATTTTCCGCAACCAACAACTCTCCGTCAGTTACGCAGATTTCTCGGTTTGATTAACTATTACAGACAATTTATTCCAAAATGTTCTCAAATTCTAATTCCCTTGACGAACTTATTGCGGAGCCAACAAAAAAAGAATGAAAAAATTACCTTAACTGGTGATACTTTGACAGCATTTACAAAGGCAAAGGAAGCGCTTGTGAATTTTACTAAATTATCATACATCTCTAGCGACGAAGAAGCTGTATTAACTCTGACTACAGACGCTTCAGGAGACTCTATAGGAGCTGTTCTACATCAAGAATATGGTCATTTTAAAAGACCACTTTCCTTCTTTTCAATTAAATTAAATTCCGCACAACGGAAATACAGTACTTTCTCCCACGAATTACTCGCGATCTATTTATCAATCCGTCATTTCCGACACCTGTTGGAAGGTCGGAATTTCGTAGTCTACACAGACCACAAGCCACTAATCTACGCTTTGCATTCTAGAACGGACAAATACAACCCACGAGATATAAGGCAGCTAGATTACATATCTCAATATACGTCTGATATCCGTCACATTCACGGAGAAGATAATACTGTTGCAGACACCTTGTCTAGAATAGATCAACTTTAAACTCTGTTCGTTCACAATCCTTGGACTTGGAGTGTTTAGCCAGGGAACAAAAGAACGATGTAACACTTGAGAAAGTAAAGCAGGACACGTCACTACGAATTGAGCAACGACCTCTTCCTTTCAGCGCAACACACTTGTATTGTGATGTCAGTACCGGTCATGCACGACCCTACGTCTCACCTTCAATGCGCAAACAGATCTTTGAACATTTTCACTCACTGGACGCAAAGCTACGACAAAGCTGATTGCTGAGCGAATCGTTTGGCGAAATATGTCCGCCAACATTAAACACTGGACACAATGTTGTACTAAGTGCAAAAAAACTAAAGTCCAGCGGCACACGAAATCACCTCCGGGACAATTCGCAGCACCAGATGGCCGTTTCAAACACATACACGTCGACTTAGTCGGTCCTCTAACTGAAGTCGATGGTTGTCAGTATCTGTTAACCATTATTGATCGTTTTACACGTTGGCCAGTGGTTGTCCCACTCAAATCGATCACCGCAGATGCAATTTCTCAAACGATTCTACGCGAGTGGGTTTCTATATTTGGATGCCCTTCTGTCATCACTACTGGCCGAGGCACTCAGTTTCAATCTGTTCTTTTTACAGAATTCACAAACTTGCTATGTGCCAAACATGTGTCAACTACCGCCTATCACCCATCTGCCAACGGATTAGTCGAACGATTTCATAGGCAGCTTAAGGTTGCACTTACAGCTACTGAAGACTCTCAAACATGGATTGAAAGATTACCACTGGTAATGCTTTCACTCCGTAACGTAGTAAAAGATCTACATTGTACCACAGCCGAACTAGTTTTCGGGAGTTCGCTTACACTCCCTGGCCAATTCATTGAAAAAGATATCCCGACTCGGCCAACAACGTATTTTATTCAGGACTTGAAGCAACGCATTTCCGATCTTTCGTTTACTCCTACTCGCACACAAGACAAGGAGATTTTTATTCCAAAAACTTTGGAAAATTGTGAATAGATATTTGTCCGCAGAGATGCAGTAAAAAAAACACTTACGCCAGCATATTTTGGCCCATACAGGGTAGTCTCCCGTTGCCCAAAATATTTCACAGTTCTTGTCAATAACAGAGAAACGAAAGTCAGTATTGACAGATTGAAACCAGCATTTCTGGATGTACCGACACAACCTTTCTCCAGTTCAACTCGAAATCTTATCCCTCAACAGACACAAACACAGCCCAAGGAAGTTACTACAAGAGCTGGGAGGCACGTTCATTGGCCTACCAAGTTAAAAAAAATATTATACATCTTAGAAAAAAATCTTTTGGAATATTTTACAATCTGCCGGAGGGTATTATAAGCTCAACCAAATTTAGACACATGTTCCTTTCAGCCACAATTACATTACCTTTTTACATATTAAAAGTTTTAATTTCCTGCAACTTTTAATCTCGCGGGGGTATTGTGGAATCTTCCACAACACAACCAGCCTTACCTCTTTTTAGGAAATGCACTCTTCCTATCTGATAAGCAAAATTCTACTTTCATACAATATAACAAGTATTCATTGGTCATTCACCTCCAATCTGGCTTGCTGATTGGTCAGTTTCGACCAATTAAACCGCCTGCACGCGACCAATCTATTTTCCCGCTCATGTGCTGGGAGCCACTTGACCAGTATAAAAAAACTAAAAAACACGTGTGAACTTTTTAGAGAAAGGATTAGTAATTTTCATTCATCTCTCTCGCACGTCTCAAGATGTAAACTTCGCCAACTTCCGTCTTAGTCATTGCTGACAAGACGTTTTTAAGACAATTACCAACATTCATGAACTCTGAAATCACTGCTGAACTTTTATCAACTTTAGAACTCACAATTCCAAACTTTATTCTTCTGAATTACAAGTTCAATATTACAGTAAAAGGTAAATTACTTCTTAAGAACTTTCTGTTTAAAAGACACTTAATATTAACAACTTTAATATTAACATTAACGAACGATTACAAGAAAGACATTCTGAAACCTAAAACATCATACATATTTGCCAACATAACATACACCAAATATTCTACTTGTACATTGTTTTGAATGTTTTATTAGTTTCTAATTAAATATGTCTTGTTCGAAATATGAACTCTGGTACAAATATTTCCAAATCAAAGGGACACGACGACTCTGTCCTACCTTTTCTTTGTATGTTGTACACCAACCTAAATAAATCTAATTGTTACGTTTTAAAACAATTCAGTTGAATTTTGTATTTTATTTTGATGTTAGTGGAAATAGTTAATTGACACGCAACTTATTTTCAACAAATATTACCACATAATTAACCCATCCACTACAATCTCATCAGTTTCCAACTAAATATCAATGCCCTTGCTATTGATCATTAAACACATTCTTCCCATTAATAATGTCAACCAATTCACTAAAAAGATATATTTATTTTTAATGTTTTTATTATTACCTAAATTATTTATGAAATTTCTTATTAGCAGTAATAGTAGAACAAACAAGCACGTCTAGTATCGAAAGTGAAATAGAAAATAAAAATGGCCTAACAAAACTTAAAACTAAAATTAATCTTTCCGAGAAACAATTCTGAAGAAAAGAGCAAAGAAATTTTTACTCTTAAATGAAAAAAGAAAAAATTATTATTTACATTTTTGTACATGCCGGGGGTGGGGTCAATGAGGAATCAAGGATTCCAGGAATAGGTCGATGGTCTAAAATGTTTGGGGTCCCCTGCTTTACATCAATGAGTCTGGGAGACTTAAATGTAACAATTAAGAAATAATTTACTCTGTGAGTAAACTAAGACCTGACATAAAATGATAGTTTATGACTGATAATAATGAATTATTTTAATTGTAATGAATGTAACCTGTGATGAGTACGAAATGGTAATAACTTCCTTTAGCCACTCCTTTCAAATTCGGGAGTGCGGAGGAAAAAGTTGGAAAGCAATTCGTGAACCTACGTGAAATTTTCTGCGGACCAATGAAAACCTTGCCTTCATATAGATTGGCCGATGAGTTGAGAAGAAAAGGAAATAAATTCACGAGCCTATGTGAAATTTTCCTTGGACCAATAAAAACCTTGTTTTCACATAAATTAGCTGTGGAGCTAAGAACAAGAAAGAAAAGAAAATAACAAGTCTATGCAAAATCTTTTTTTTATATAAAATGAAGAAAAAATTAAATTAATGAGTGTGTACTGAAGTCATGTGAAATGTTTCATTTCTGTTCACAGCATTCAGCGTTGAAGTTTCACCAGTGTAAAATTACTCAATTAACCAAGCATGCGTCACTTCAAAGAATTTTCTCTCAATCCAATTTCAAACTATCACTCTGTCTACTTTTGAATGTATGTAACCATATATCCTTTCTGTGAGTAACGAATTCTCTTACCTTTGTTTTAAACATTTTTGAATATTATTTTGTGTCAGATCATTTAATCTGTTGTATAAAAATTTCCTCTTCATGACAATGCATTAAAACTACAGACTTTAGAAAATTCTTATTGTTTTCCTGAAACGAGCTACTGATACTATTTCAAGCATGTAAATTTGAAAATAAATTCCTTATTTTGTTTTGTTAAAATTTACCCATGTTTCCTCGTTATTATAATCCTCCATTAATCTTCTTGGCGTTGGTAAATCAACTGTTCATTTTAACCCCTAAGCTATAAACGCCACTATAAACCCATTAAAGTCCATTAAAGATAAAGTCGAATGTCTCGAGAATTGCTTATAAGTCGGTCAATAGGTCTCCCTCTGCTGTAAAATGTTCAAGTCAAAATGCGTCCACGTTTAGAACAAGTGATTCAGACCTCCTGAGAGCAATATACCGCAAATATGGCTCTTCGCTTACAACTATCCGCGCATAAGTACAGAGAGCGAGAGCGACCCCCAAATTTCCTCGTTGAAAGATTAAGGTCAGAAACTAGAAATTACTACAAAGAAAACATTCAAAAAAATAGATTTTGAGGAACGAACATCCAGCAACGTTTGTTTGAGATTTCAATTGGAGTGGTAAAAGTTGATAAGAATTTTAAAATTGCAAGAAATATAAATGTCTAATTTAAGTAAATAAATAGCAGCATTATGAAGAATTCAAGGAATTTAAAAGGGCTTTTCTCTTCAAATATCAGCCAGCTAAGTGCCATACGTGGCACACGCTTGGGCAATAATGTCTCTTTCGATTCATGACTGACTAGGCAGAAGTTTTTCCCGTTGTTTCTTTTTGTGGTAGATAGGTTACCAACCAACACGATAGGACCCAGTCTATCCTGTTATTCAACCCATAGATGAGGGAGAGAGAAGAGATAAATTCATAGCTTTCTCAAGGATATTTGCGAGTAAGCCGTACTTAAAAAAACTTCTTTAGACTCAAATAATACAACGACTACAATTTTCGTTAAAAGTATCTTTTCCTTTCAATAGAGCTTCAGTAACCGTTTACATCCGGCGCTAAAGTAATTTTCTTAAGATAAAAACTGTAATGGGGAAATGGCCTTGAAAATACATGTTAATATCTGATATTACGCAGTTAAAAAATTGATGTTAAAAAAAAATCCAAGTTCTCTCAGAATGATTTACATTTGGCCGATTTATCCTCATCTTTGTTGCTGTTAGTGCTATCGCAAGGTTTCGGCTGCTGTGCTCTTTGGCCTTCTTTAAATGCTTGTCAGCCCAGGTAACCTTCAGGAAATTTTTAATTTAAACTGAATCCTTTATTGAATCTACCGGGATAGATTATTCTCCTTTCGTTGGCTATGTCTAAGGATATCTCGTCTAGTTCTTATGTAGTATAACTCAGTTATTGCTCGCTCTGTTTCCACCGAGTTTAAGTTTTTCACTACCCGGCTTGACATTGAATTCACACTTACTCACACCAAATTCACGAACCACTAGGCAAATTTTGCTGAATATGACTTATTGATGCGCGCGGTAATTTTAAGAGGCGGAGTTAACGCTTGACTTTATTATATTATAGTTTAAATTCTGGTGCAAGACGAGAAATGAATACAGCTGTGTTTCAAATCGACGAAAAATTTTTATAAATATCAACTCCAGCAATAAATGTTTTCTTCAATAAAGAATTTTGTGTGTGGGGGAGAGATAGATAGATAGAGAATGAGTGAGTGAGTGAGAGAAAGAGAGAGAGTGTGTGTGAGTTTGCGGCGGGGCTGTAAAAACAGAATTACAAATTCTTTTGACACCAGCTACTAATAAATTAATCATAATCTCCGCCTCAATTGAAATCTCTATGATTCTCTTCCAAAATATTCGCTTCAAATCATCGGGTATATTGTAATAGTTTTGTATAGTATTGACACCAGAAATCGGTGTTCGAACCCACATAGAAACAAAGATTTCGGCTTCT
The DNA here is from genome assembly GCA_963932145.1 of Acanthosepion lycidas. Lineage (NCBI taxonomy): Eukaryota > Metazoa > Mollusca > Cephalopoda > Sepiida > Sepiidae > Acanthosepion > Acanthosepion lycidas. Next base: position 31,144,806 of record OZ010583.1, on the reverse strand, counting down.
AATTTTTGAGGCAGCTAGCTAGCTATTTGGAAAATGGCTTAATTATATAATACAATCTTCATTTACTTTCTTTTGGACTTTATGTCGTACTAAACCAAGCCGAGTAAATATCAATATAGCAAGTAAACAGATAAGAAAAAAGAGACTTACCAATATTAAAGAAAATCAGGATGGTGCAACGAGTTCGCATTGTAAACACGTCCAAATTATTTGCCGTATTTTTTTCCGAAAAGAAATAAGGAAAGGTCTAGAGAAACAGGTCATGAAACAATAATCCAACTATTAGAATCAAACTATAAAACTAGTCAAAATACACAAATATTATATACATTTACTTTTACACAATCTGTCTTATTCAGTTGCAATTGTAGAGAAGTCAGCGGGTCGTCTGCTCTTATAGAAAAGTAAATCCTGTAGGCGGCAAGTTCATAGCGCATCTATTTTTTTTTTGTCTGCGTGGTGGGGTAAGTGTTCCATTGCTTACCAAATACCAAAAAGACTAACATTTTATTTTGTTTTGATGTATCCAGAAGCCTCCGCTTGTGTTTCTTCAAAAAAAAAAAAAAAAAAAAAAAAAAAATCCAACTACATTTAAAAAAAAAAAAAACTGAGTAATATATCTGAAAAATTGAAAAGCAACACCTCCTTGAATTGCAACAGATTTTTTTCTCTGTACGGTGCAGGAGTGTATGATCTTTGTACAGATCCATCTCTGTTTATAGTTGTTGTCGGAAACTAGTGAGAGACTTATAATAAACATTAACAGCCCCCGATGGGCGTGGTATGGCAGGCATTGAGAAAGTATGGCACTTTCTTACTTTCCGAATAGGCTTCAGAAAACTGAGAACCCCGCCTCTACTTCTTCAAACACAAGAAAGAAAAACAGTACCTTATCTTCTGGAAAACGTTTTTCTTGTGGCAAAGCCGCAAAATAAAGTGATTTTATCTCTTGCCTACAAACCTGCTCATTTTTTAAATTTGCTTTAACTGAAGTTGAATTTGTAATATTATCAAATGCTTTTAATGAATGTCCGTCTTGTTTCCAATGTGTACATATATTAAATTTCGAGTTAAAATGTAGATTTCATTAGGGAAATCAAGCAGTTGGCGCAGTAGTCTGAATTCTGTTTTTGTGTTATTCGGAGGGGAAAAGGCGTTGAACTAAGATTCGGTTCTTATCGCCTGTTGGTTAAGTGTTACAAAGAAAAGAATGTGAACAAAGTTTTTAAGTACTGCATGTCAAAACATAACTCATTAAAAAAATAACTTGTAACTTTCTCTCTTTATTGTTAATTTTAAGAAGGATTTATAATTAAAAGAAAAATGAATTTAAAAACATCTCACACTAGTATTTTTTTATACTTTTCACACGGCAAACATAAGAGCCCAACTTTGAGTATGGCAAAGGAAAAACTTAATTCATTAAAAAAAATATGGTCGAATTTTAAACGGCCACGAAATCAAAATTTTCCCTTGAATCTGCAAAAAAATCAAAAAAAATAAATCATATAGTCACTCCCTGATTGACTAAAAATGTGTAAACAAATAAAAATGAAAAATAATCGTAACATTAAATCTTAATGTTGGGATTATTTTTAATAGAATTTTTACACTTTGAGGTAATTAATTTACAATGTGCAGTGTAAGGATCTTAAATCTTGCAAATAATTGTAAAAATAATCTTTTATTTTAAAATTTTTACATTTGAAGATGACCACACAATTTCAAAGTATGATTTAGGAATCAATAGATTATTTTAAATACTTTTATTTTATTTTTAGAAATGAAGTAGCTTATGTATTTTTCTGTATACGAACCATTGATTCTGGTTTGCACTTGTCTTCCATGCAAAAAGTTAAAAAGTATAGTAAAACTTTTTGATTTCTCCAATACTTCACTTGTGTGCAAGTCATATTTTTTATTTTTAAAAAAATGTTGGCTTCCTATATTTTTCACAGTGAAAATTTTATCTTAAATATCAATCATTTTCAAAAATATTTATTGTAATGTTTTTTCTTACATTCTTTAAATCTTTATTTACAACAGAATGTGTTTTAGAAATAAATTTTTAAAAAAGTAATAATTGTTCTATTTAGTAAAAAACTTTGATCAAAAATTTTCCGAATATCTTTGTATATTTGTTTATTTAAAGGACATCAAATTTTTAAAAACAGAAATCCTAGAATTATAAACCTTAGAATATAAATTATATAAAAAACAAAAAAAAAAAATCAGATTATGGTATCCATATGGACTTTCCTTTTGGGTTTTGCTTTTCAATTTTTTTTTTTTTTCAATATTTATTTTTCAAGGACAGAAAAGTTTAAACCTCAATATAACCTTGATATGAAATTAAAAATCAAATTAAAAAAGGACTGCAATTACATGAACATAAAAATTTTTTTGTAAAATTTTGAAAAGACTGCTTTAAAAAGAATATTTTTTTTTTTTGTTTTTAATCATTTCACCCCAAGCAAGGGAGTGCCACTAGAATGCAGGGGGTTACAGAGTGTGAAAACATTGGAGGGTAACAGAGAGAAAAGACTGGTTATGGGGGGTGGGGGTTGAAGAAAAGATAAAAGATGGACGTGGTTCAAGTCAACAGAAGATGGCGGTTGACGTCGCATTTAAATTTTTGAAGATTGTAGTTATCAATGAAGCAAGTAAGAGGAAGAGGCTTCCACTGTTGGGAAGTGTGAGAAAAGAATCTGAGAGTGACTGAAGTTGAGATGCCAACTCAGGATCGATGACATTGCAGATCCTTCTTTGGATTTTGTCAAGAACCTGGAGATGAACAGCAGGGGCACTAAACCAGATAAGGCAGCAGTATTCAATGCATGGATGAATGATAATTTGTAAATATGCAAGATGGACTGTAATGAGAAAAACCTGTCATAACACAATGAACCAATTTTTCTTGGAGTAGATGCAGCTATTGATTCAATGTAGTTGTTCCACTTCAAGTTGGTTGAAAACACAAGACCAAGAAGATGCAGTGAGACACTCTCCTGGAGTCGAGCATCAGCCATGCTGATGGTAGGCAGGAAATTTTCTCTATGGTGGTTAAATGAGAGCAGTTTAGTTTTGGAGGCATTTAAATTTACAAGCCATTTCCTGCCCCAGTTAACTGATTGGAGGTCCTTTTCAAGAGCAGCGGCCAGGTTAACTTTGTTGGCTCTGATGGATTTACTATTGAGACAGAAGTAAATGGTAGTGTCATCAGTATAAATGCCTACTTGGGAACTGATAACATTAGGGAGATCATTGAAGATGAGAATCATGTAAGAGCCTTGGGAGACACCCACGTTTGTGTGAAAGGATATGGAAGTGAGTCCATTCAATATGATAAAAGTTTTATTAAAGACCAATAATTAGATGAATTTTGGAAGATTTTTAAAAATCTATTTTTTTTCTTTTTACACACCCCAAAGTCAATATTTAATTAGTGTTTATATGAAGTAAGCAACATTTTAAATGCAAATATTGCTTAAAGTCTGTAAATAATATTTACATCAGAATCTTTTCCCCCATTCAACTTTTGATTAATAGAAAGAAAAAGTTTTATATATGTTTTCATTTTTTTTTTTTTTTTTTTTTAAATACTAGTTAATCTTTTGAACTGGGCATGCAAGGTGGCAGTGTTTTTTGTAGTTAAATAATAGTCCACATATAAAAGGCAGTATATACATGTTAATCTTTTGTAGATATAACATTTTTCTACATCATAAATTCCCATCACTGTTTTGCTGGTAGTGTAGAAACCATAATTGATTAATTGCGAATAGAATGTTATTTGTTTAGGTTAATATTTGGAAAGTAATGAGCATAAAAGAAGAAAATGTAAGAAAAGTTTTTGATATTATACAACTAGAATGCAATTTTCAAATTACTATGAACTAACCATTTTTTACAGTATGGGTAGACAATTAAGTATAAGGAAACCAAGAAATAAGAAGCGAAAAAAACATACTGCATAAAAGTTAAAACAAACCAGTCAACAAATTGGCTGAAGAGGTGTGAGTTAATGGTTATTGAGTTAGTCTGGCTTACCATAACTGCCAAGTAGTGAGTTTGATCCTCACTGGTTGCCTTATGTTTGTAGTCTTTGGCTGAAACTAAACTTAGCTGAAAACTTGCTTTATGATGGAGAGGTCCGTGAAGGTATTAAAGTCTTAGCAATTTGATTGGTATAATAAAATCTTCCTACCTTTGTTCGGCCTTATTTTCGACTAACCTATGGTCTGATAATTAATGGTAAAACTAAAATGATATAGGAAGAGACTGGGAGTTAAAATCACCAAGAGAACTAAATAATTAATTAGGTTGTATGTTGGGAAAGTCCATAGCATCTGCATGCTTCTTCCAGTCATCACAGTCTACCATGATGGTCTTTAGCTCTTGTGTCATCTCCTTTCCTGAAACCTTTGGCAGTGTCTACGAATGTGAGTCTTTATCTTCTTGTCCTTTCCTTGATTGTTAGAGTATCAATTTGTTGACAACTTTGTCATTATCCCTGATACAGTGTCCTGTTAGAGGCATCCTTTTTTTGCTGTACCTTTGGTAGCTGACCATACAGTTTAGCATTTGATATACAACTTCTCCAGGACACATTAAATGCCTTCTTGAGAAGTTTTTGTGCAATACCTGTCTAGTCGTTTCCTCAGAGATTTGGTCAGGGTCCACATCTCTCTTCCATAGAGCAAGACAGATTCTACTGTTGCAATAAACAATAACGTTTTTTCTTCTGGCTAGTTTGGAGTTCTAAACTTTTTTCAATCTGTGGCCTGCATTCCAACTTTTCTTATGGCCAAATCTTTTTCAGAACTTTGTCCATGAAGTTGTCTACTGTTTTCAATGTTTGGCCACTTCTTGCTTTCACTTCAACAACAGAAAATCAAAGTAAAAATTGAACAATAATGATGTGGTGAATACAGAGATCGCCCTAAACTCTTGGTAAGTATGTAAGTCCCAGTTTTTTTATTCATCCCATTGTGATCTCTGACCAAATAATGTTAATTGGCTACCTAGTGGTAGTGAGAGATTTTTCCATCAATAAACACATGAGAAACTGAAAGGCGATTTGAATAGTCATCAGTCCAGGGCATTATTTTTGCAATTTGAGAACTAACTAGTTTTAATTAAGTAAACTCCAGCAGTCCCAAACTGGGAAGGGTTAATTTGGTAAATCTAACTTTCAACAAATAAGCCTTATGTTACTGTTTCTACCTGCAGGAAGACTTTTCCACCATCTTCTAAAACTTCCTCAGACAAAAACAAATATGACATAGGTGGGGAAGATCAACAAGTAGAGTTGATGGAAAGGAGTTATAGATCAAAACTAATAAGAGTAATGTGTGGAAATAGTTCATCTTGAAATATCAAACTAGAAATAAATCTCCTTTTGCATATCTTCTATTTCATCCAGTTACATAATTGCCATTATTTATTTAAATTTAGTGAAGTGTAGAACATATGTCAATTAAAAAATAAAAATATTGTATCACACCAGGTATGAATATCTAACTTGGAAATCAATATTCAACTTTTTTTTTTTTTTTTTTTTTAGCTGGTACTGGTTGGAAAGAAAATGATTTCAGACATGAAGCAGTTGTAGGTATATACTATTTTCAGTTTAGTTTGGCTTATGGGCACAATTGTGCAACACTCAATACAATATTGAACAAACTAGAATAGTACAATTTTGTGATGCTACTTTACTAATATTCTATGATGAGTTTCCTCGGTTGAGTACTTGTCAACTGTATCATCTTCATAACCTTTGTAAGTGCTGACTTGCTCCAACAGAGGGGTTACAGATGATTGTATAACAGACTATTAAGTGATGGGTTGGTGGTCGAGCTACAATTGAATTTTGATAGCAATTTGGAGATCAGGATTTGAGATGTTCTGCCATTGTAAAGGATTTGTAGATCCAAGTTTAAGCAGTGCTTTGCCATAGTAAACATACCTGGTAAAAGAAGTAACATTTTTATCAGAAATATTCTATCCACTGTTTAGGTCAAAGTTTCAAGTATGAGAATTTGTATCATATCTGGAGACTAACAGAAATCAGATGTGTACTTGTTTTTGTTAACCTTTAACGTCGCTATTGCATCTTGACATTTACTACTTATCTTTGTGGCTTTGGCAAAACTGTTGCCAAAAATATAGCAGTTTCTTTTGCAGTATTGACTCTTTAGCAACAGTAATACAGTATGAAAAATATCTAACACAATATCTAGGTTCATTCCTATCTGCTTACAATGTATATAACATTTTATACATGCACCCAAAATACTAATATTGCTGTTCACATTATCTTAATATACATAAATCCATTAATAATTCACAATAGTTATAGTGGGCTTAATTCATTCAGTATTTTTAAATATTAAAATATCATTACATTTTTTTTTATACTTTTCTAGTTGTGATTCTCTTGTAATGGAAAATGTTTTCATTTATTGTTCATCAGACTGTTTAATGTTTTGATGATACATGCTCCTTAAACTGGAATATTTGGTCTTTCTGCAAATTACCTCCACAACCCTTAATGATGAACCAATTTGTAAATTGTAATGTAACTTTCACTTTTGGAAGACTGGAAATCAAGTGATGAAAAAAGAGTTTTGTTTTTTTTTTTTTTTTTTTTTTTTTATTACAGAAAGATCAATTTTCAGTAGTTAAGAAAAAAAAAAAAAAAAAAGCGCTTGTAAGAAAAAGATTTTTGCTCTAATCTCTGCTGAGGACTCGTGTTAGAAACAGGTAAACTTTTTCTTATTTTTTTGTAAAAAAAACAATTCCTTATTGTCACTGGATGCCTTGTCAGACTAAACTGAATTTGCTAAAATAACCATGCTATAACACACCAATTACCTACAGAGTGAAGGTTAGTAAGAGAAGTTACAAGCCATTGCTATTGAGTTCAATCCGCACTATCTTTGTGGTCCTGAGACAAACTGGGATAAATGTAATACTCTTATTGAGTAGACTTGGAGTACAAAAATAACTTTTTAAAGTGGATCATGAGCCAACAGTGTATCGTCAACACGCATCAGATTGTTGATGCTTGTAGAGTTAATTCTTTTTTAAAATTTTGTAGCATTCTTATCAGTCTTGTACTAAATGCATCCCTTCATTGAAAGACACTATTATGTCTTGACAAAAAGCCTAACTTTTTGATGCCATTCAATAATAGCTAATTAATTTTATGCAGCTTTTCAAAAATTAATCACTTTGCAATATTTATCATTGAATGATAGGCATAGTTTGAGAAGGATACTTGTATACAAGTACACATTTGTTTTACTTTTAAATAAGTATGCAAATTTAAATCTTAAGCAACTTAAAACATAAAATTAAATGAAAAGAATTACTAAAAACGTTAATTTATATTTTGAAGAATTCTGCTTCTTAATAGAAACCAGGTTCAACAAAACTAACATTGTGATGATGATGACAATGTCCAAAGTGTAGATTGGAATATTTTGTCAGTGCTTTTTGGACAAGAGTGAACATACTGCTTTTTTATGTCCACTTTACTCCATTACTAGAAAGTTTTGTCAAAATAGTAATGGATCAGAGAACAGCATGTGAAGTCATATTTTTATCAGTGTTAAAACTAAATAACATAAGCAAGTTTAACAAAATTTGAACTCAGCTTACCCATTTTGTTTTCTCTAATGAAAAAGCACTTTCCAATTAAGCATATGACTCATGGCTAAGATATATAAAAATTGATATGGTTTTGGATGGATTAAGGATTTTTCTTGTCTTATCTACATTCTCGGTTTAAAATTATAAGCCACCCCCAAACCTCTTGTGCTAATTGTTCAACAGCTTTCTATATCTGAGGTAGGATCTGTTAATGAATTGCAGTTCCCCTGTACATTACTATATAAATTGTAATCAGTTATGATTGTCATGACAGCAGTAAACATAGTCAGTACATGATCAGTTCATACATGTACAACTTGCAATACATTAAAATAATTATTAAATGGTAGAAATGTTAGCCATGGTTCTTCAAGGGTGTTTATGTCACTTTAAGATTATCAACTATAACCAGTATTTGTAAAAGACCTTGTGACAATAGATGCTAAAAAATGCATATTGAGAAAATTGCCCCATGCCAATATCTACATAGGTTACGTATTATTTCTGTTTTGCATACATAATTAATCTTTATGCATTGCTAAAAGAATAATGATAATACTGAAGATGGTAAGGATTACACTAAACAAACTTGCTGTATAGTAGTTCTTTTTCCAATTAAATGAAGAAGTTGTAGGTTCACTTGGTTGTTCCAGAGGCAGATAAAACTTTTTTTTTATAAAATTTATAGTTTACTAAATAGAGAAATGTCTAATAAGTTAGATTCTCAACCCATTAAACTATTGTAGCATTTTGATTTTTTTCTGGGTGCTCACTTCATTTAGCTTAGTAAAAAAAAAAAAAAAAAAAAAAAAAAATGGATGTGAAAAACATCCTGTAGAGTTTTGGTGTTTTTATATATATATATATATATATATATTTCTGCACATTTCATGGTTAGTGTGTATAGGACAAATACACCAACATTTTCCTTCACTCTAGTGAAATTATATACCTAAGGTGTTGCCAGGTATTTGAAAACACACCTTTAGAAGGTTATAAATAGAAAGTGGAAGACTTAATATTATAGGGACATGTGCCAAATTTTCATTCTTTCAGCTGTATTAAAAGTACTGACAACAAAGATTCCATTTTGCTTTACTTGTATCTCAACCATAGCAACTTGTCATCTGTGATGGTTCTGAGAAATGTGGACCCTGACATGCCATTCCTCTTGTAATCATAGTGCCCCAAGTTCTGAATTGAGGGTTAGGCTGTATGTACTTCAGTAAGACTGCTTTTCTCCACATAACCTATGAGTGGCAGGTGGAAAATTAGTTGCTCCTGCAAGGATTTGTTGAAGGCTACCATTGTGGACATGAGGGTCAGTATGAACAAGAACTACCTGATCAGGTCATGTTTTCAAGAATATCCTTGAGGCTGAAGATGTGTACAAATTATTTTCAAGATGTAGATATGTTTATATATCAAATTTTGATAAAATCTGATATATTTATCTAAGCTCCCACAAAACTCTTATGCCAATTTGGGTCAAATGTAGATTAAGAGACATGATTTTCCTCCTTTAAAACAACCCCCCTCCCAAAAACAACAAAAACATCAAATGCAACAGGTTTAAACAATGATAAGAAAAAGGCAAATTTAATAAAAGATTTCTTTTATTATTTTGGTCTGCTCAGTGCCATGTAGTAGTTGGAGTCTAGGCACATCCAGTCCAGTGCCTCTACCTTTTAGCATGCATACATGTACATTATGTAAACATAGGATAGAAGAGAGATCTACATACATTGGCTAGTTTAACAACAAGTGTATATGTGTGAGTCTGCATGTGGGCGTGTGCGTCAGGATTAAGAGGGGAGGGGTCACCTGATATGACCAAAAACAGCAAAAGAAATGTTTCGTTAAGCCATTCTGTTCAAAAAAGCCAGCTGTGAATATCACATACTAACAAATAGGGCAGGGGGAGTTGAACAAGAAATCTCCCAACCTACACACACAAAAAAAAATCTAACAATGTGTGGGTATGCATGGAGAGAAAAAATGTAAATAGATACAGTGATTACAGAGAAGATATTAACACTGAAATGGTAACAGATTTGATGAGATTTTTAAATTATTTTTTAAGGAAAATCTTGGCTAATTGTTTAGAAACCTGTTTTCCCTACTTTACTAAGTCTTTTGCTCTAAACATTTATATAAATGCATAACTGAGAAGGTTGCAATATTATGTAGATATTTAATTTTGCATTGTCACATGATGCTAAATACAATCCACTCATTTATTTACAGAGTCTTGAAAAGATAAAGAAAAATAAGACCTGAGGCATGTTTGTCAAAATGCAACCAAGATTTATATATACTAGTACTCTCTCTTAAGTGCAATGGATCCCCTGTACCTAGGTGATTTTAATTTGTTACCTGGTCAAAAATGTTAACTCTCATGTGAAGTATGTGTAGTTAGTGTGTGTTTAATGCTACATAAATAGCAACCTTTCCAAGTACTAGATAATAAATTAAAGTTTAAAAAAATCTGTTTTGCCTTAAAAATAAAGTTTAATACAGAGTCGGTCTCACAAAAGTTAATAAAAATAAAACATTAATTTCAGTTAAGTTTTATAGCAAAACCAAGCCAATGACAGTAATTTTCAATATTTGAAGAAAAATATTTCACTTGGTTTTAGCAGAACTTATTTAAGTTGGATTTAAATTCAGGTCTCTGAATAAAGTCTGGAAATAAACTCTTGTATTACCATATTTTGGCAATATTATTGGTGAGAGTTGATTATTATAAAACTTATGTAATTGCTATATAATAAAAGAAATTACATAACCATTATAATAATCACCCTTCATATTGCCAAAAGTAATTAACATTTTGCCATCAGATTTCAGGGTGACTTTTTTATTTTTTGGGAGTGAGGGAATACCAATAAAATAAAGTCTTCAATTTTATAAATAGAAAATTCATATAATTATGAATGCACTTCTTTGCTTAATCTCACAGCAATTGGTTTATCATTCTTTTGTGTGACAGGTGTGTGTATATATATATATATATGTATATATACACACACACCTGTCACCTCTGTGTGTGTATATATATATATATATATATATATATATATACATACACACACACACACACCTGTCACACAAAAGAATGATAAACCAATTGCTGTGAGATTAAGCAAAGAAGTGCATTCATAATTATATGAATTTTCTATTTATAAAATTGAAGACTTTATTTTATTGGTATTCCCTCACTCCCAAAAAATAAAAAAGTCACCCTGAAATCTGATGCCCTGATAAATGGGTTTCATCAGATTATAAACATACCTGTCTGGCAAATTAGATGCCTAATACCACCAAAATTAAATAAATGATTAGAAATGATGGCAAAATGTTAATTACTTTTGGCAATATGAAGGGTGATTATTATAATGGTTATGTAATTTCTTTTATTATATAGCAATTACATAAGTTTTATAATAATCAACTCTCACCAATAATATTGCCAAAATATGGTAATACAAGAGTTTATTTCCAGACTTTATTCAGAGACCTGAATTTAAATCCAACTTAAATAAGTTCTGCTAAAACCAAGTGAAATATTTTTCTTCAAATATTGAAAATTACTGTCATTGGCTTGGTTTTGCTATAAAACTTAACTGAAATTAATGTTTTATTTTTATTAACTTTTGTGAGACCGACTATGTATTAAACTTTATTTTTAAGGCAGAGAAAGAGAAAGATATTTCACACATGTTTGTGCCTTAATTTTGTCATTTTAGTGTGTATCAGGGATTGTCATTTTTGGTCATCTGTCACATAAAATGATTGCAAATCTAATCTTTTATTATACTACCCATTTACACTTTGAATGGACAAATATTTTATATTATATTTTAAGTAAAAAGTAATATTTTTTTAAAAATACATTTAATCAACAAAATAAACTAATTTTCTTCATTTTTATAACAGCTACATTTTTTTTTTTTTTTTTAAGATCTTTAGCTTTTCTGTCAGTAGACATTAATGATAATGTTATTGAAATTAATTTTGGATGACAAAAATTAACATAAAACCTGCTATAAGTATACTGAAGTCATTTTTATTTTTTCTCTGATTTTTTTGAAAGCAAAAACTTGAAAGAAGATATTTAAATTATTGCAATTTGTTAAATTTCTTTTTAATCTGATCATTAACATGATTTATGCTTTTTGTACTAACCTAGAGATAGTTTTAGTCATGTATACAAAATATCAAATGTGTATTTGGTCTACACTTTTAGCTAAGGAACAAGAATGCTGTGGCATGTTCTTTCTAATATATAATAAAAGCTACATCATTTGTATAATTTTAGTCTAGAGTGTTGTTTTAGTTTTAAGAAACTGTCCTATGATAAATGTCATCCAAGAATTTTTTTAAGGAGGAGACAGGTGTGTTTACAATAAATTTTTACAACTAAAATTACTTAAAATAAATAAAACACTTTATAAGAGAAAGTTGTTTTGTTCAAACTCAACCCTTTGAAGCCTGACCCCCTGATGAGTACAGCTTTACTCTCTTGTTCAAAATATCATATCATAAAATATAAAATTTCTTTTCTGTTTATAGATAAAACCAAGTAAATTTCAATTAAGTGCTTTTAAAAGGACTTGGATGAAATATCTTTGATTCTGTTCTTGCACAGTTGGTGACTATTTCTTCTCATTGACGTTCCATTTAACTACTATCATTGTATTAATTTGATTGAAGATTTGATGTTAACACGTAATGAGGAATTTTTTTATATTTGGATCATTAATTTAAAAACAAGGTTTACTTCAAAATAAAGCTATGCTGAGTCTAAAAATGTATATTATGCGACTGAATGACTTGCTTTTTTTTATTTTTTTTATTTAGCATTGTACATAAATATGGAGTCTTTGAAATAGCAAGCAAACAGCTTGCCTGAACAATTAGATAATTTTTTGCTTAATAAGTAAAGTACAAACTTGAATTAAAAGCAAAAATTTTCTTACTGAAAAAAAGTTTCTAATTGTAAATCAAACCAAAAGGTCAAACTCAGGAAAATGGCTTATCACCTAGACATTATCTACTCCTCATATTAAGACACTTTGCTGGCAGTAATTTGCTTGCAGTTATTTAGCAAATATTAATTTCAATCAAAGGTTTATTATAATTAGAGGCTATCATGAGATAAAGAGATAATCTATTCTAAAGCTTGCTTGTCCCTTTTTTGTTTTTTCCCCCATTAAAAAGAAGTGCTGAAATTAAAATTTATTTGGATGGCAGGTGGGGGGGGGTCTGAAAGGCACACCACATGTATTAACATCATCAGATAAGAGGAATTTGGGGCTGGCTGACAAATCCATACCAGGAAGTTGTTGCTAGCCAAAGATAGATGACTGAATGAATTCTGTCCTCAGGTTATGCTAAAGCTAGCAGCCAAGAAGTATCTGCAAGAAAGTTGCTATAGTAGATATTAAAAAAGGCTCAGATTTATTAAAAGTGGTTAACTTTGATCAGAATTTAAATACTAGCTAACTTAAAAGAAAATTTAAGCCAGGTGTGTACAGTTGATGAATATCAGAAATATATTAAAGTCTTCTGAGTAACCCTAAAATTTTTTGTACAACACCAAATGCAGATATAGGACTTATTAAAAGAAACTAATACAAGTGATGAATTAAGACAGTATGCTTGACTTTTGCCTCATAATATTTTATGTATAAATTTTTGAGGCATTGAAACAAATTTAGAAATGTGGGGAATAAAAAATACAAAAAAAAAATAACAATGAAACCAGAATGGCTGGCTTTAAGAAAAGAATTTTTACATTTCTTTATTTTTGTCTTTTCTTTTAAATTTTGGTTGTGGCGGTGGTTCAAACAATTTACAAATAAGAGGAACTTGGTTAGGACAGCTAGAACAGGTATCTATACACTGGATTGCATCCACAATTTCTATATATAAAAAAGATGTCATTGTAACCTGTTGGAAAATATGAAAGAGAGAAATTGTTGGCATCAGATATTGTATTCCATAGCATTGTCCATAGGAATTAAAGTTTGTTTTACATGGGGAGATAAAAGGATGGGATGGGGTAGTTTAAAAAAAAAACAAAAAACTGTGCAATTTATTCAATTTTTTTTTTTTTTTTTTTTTTAAGTATTAAATTATTCAGCTATTTTGGTGTAAAATATTTTTCTGTCTACCTTTTTAGCATAATATAAACATTTTTCTTCTTGACAAATTGTAATACAAATAAAACAAATTGTCATTGATATATCAGCGGCAACAGAAGCCAAAACTGTCCAAGTAGCAATTTATTTTTGCTGCAGTCTACACAGTGATTCAATGAAATTCTTGCTCAAGCAAATTGAAAAGTGGGTTGGGTTGGGGTAAGGAGAAAATCTCCAGAGTTTTCATGCTTCAATGCATTTGCACCTTTGTCACATCCACACTGTTTACTCAATTGCTTTTCATAATATGCAGCATTCATACTGTTGTAACATGTCAGTATCAACAGAATAACATTTCAGATTAAAAATAAAGTGGGGAGTGAGGGGGACAATAAGTTGACGAAAAGTAAAAATAAGAATCCACCAGTATTATCACTTACTTGTTGGTGAAAATAACACGGGCATTGGTTAATTCTTCTGATCATATGTCAAGATAACCAATGGTTGAAATATGAATTTGTACTTGTTCACTTAAGCTATCATCATGATTGTTTGATCAAAGTGATCTTAGAAGAAAAATAAAAATAAATGAAGAGTGAATAAATAAATAAATAAAAGAAAGTTTAACAATCAAAAGTAATTTCCATAACAAATATTCCTTGATCACAGGGGTTTTAAAAATGTCCCTTTTGTACACTCTGTAGACAATCAAAAGTTCATGTGAAGGTCTTTGGAAATACCAGTCAAAAGTCTTTCACAGATAGGATTTATAAACAAAAAAAAAAAAAAAAAAAAAAAAAAAAAATTATAATAATAAAAATAAACCAACCAAACAAAAGAATTGGCTCCTTACACCCACTGCTCACAAGGATTGAATGTTTCGTCTTGGAGAGAAAAAAAAAAGCCCTCTCCCTATGCACCAAAAGTAAAACCCATGAATTATATATACTTTGGTCTACTATTAAAGCAGTGTAGAAACCTTGCAAACAAATTTAGTGTGTGTGTGTGTGTGTGTATATATATATATATATATATATATTACACACAAGAAAGAAAAAATGAATTTGAAGTCAAAACCTGGTGCATTCTTTACCAGTTAAAAAAGAAAAAAAAAAAAAAGACATTTAATTTCTACATTAGTAAATATAGTTATTTATATCACAGTATTTTTCTTTCCAAAATTTATATTTGTAGGGGATCACCTGATCCTTGATAATCACCTCAATATAATTGTAATAGTAGTTGTAAATGTGTGTTGCTCTCATTTTAAAAAGCTTTGATTTATTTATCAAATCAGCAACATTTTTAAAAAAATCCTCAGGATAGCTCTAAGCCATTCTTTATGCCCGCATGCACACACACACACACACATATATATATATATATATATATATATATATATAAATACATTTTTCCCAATGTATGCACACGCATATATACATGTGTGCATGCATTGTGGAATGGCTAGTTATTCCATCATACACTCACTCCCCTCCCCCCAAAAAGTTCAATGTTTCAATTCAGTAAATCTCAAAATTCTGTGCATTAAGTATAAGGTTTGGCTGGTAAATATAAGAAAAATGTTTCTGCAATATTAACTTTAAGTACTTTAGATGTCAAGCATCTTTGTGATGTTCTAATCAGAAGTTTTTCAATATTATTTAAACACATTTTGGGCAATTTGCTTATATGTTTGTATAAATTATGAAAAGATTTACTCTTGGCATTTTTGTAAATACAAAGGTTTTGTATACACATTCAAGAATTATACTTTCAATAAATGAATACTTTACCCAGTTCACCTGCAAAATATGTTAAAAAATTATAAGTCAGAATAAAGTTTTTGTCAGTAAAATTATGCATAATGATTCTTGTAAAATATTGCTTGAGGAGCAGAGATTTGCCAACTGAAACATTATGAACTTCCAATCTCATTTAAGGATAAGTGTACAAAAATGAATAACAATTTCCCACAATGTCAGAAAACCCTTCATTCCTTGAATTCAGTAATATAAATACATACAGACTTTAAATTTTCTGTGTGGAGTATATACAGGGGAGATTATTTGGCAAATAAGGCTGGCATGAATTTTTTTTTTTTTTTTTTTTTAAGTACTGCCAGCATTGAAGCACAAAATGTTATTCTTTCTTCTCGATCCAATGAAAAATGAAATTGTAGGGACAATTTCACATTCTGGTCAACAATAAAGTAATATCTGACAAGTTTTAAATTATAGAGGAAAGAGGGGGGGAGTGAAAAGCCCCTCAAAAAATTATGTTAACACTTAAATGACTATTGCTTTCTCTGGATGAGCATTCTCAGAGGTGAATGTAATTTTAGAGAAATTAACAAGTGGCTTGAAAACTCTTTCAACAAGTCACTGACAATTCTACAAATTTAAAGTGGCCAGTAGAATTCAATCCTTTCAAATTTCAATCCCATTCTTGAAACCTCATAAGAGGACCCAAATCATGTTTTATATTACTGATTGTTTCAAGTACATGCATTTTAGATGCTTACTTGTACAATTCTTAATTTCAAATAAATTTTTAAAGAATTTACCCAAAGTCAATAATTATTCTAATTTATGTATTTTAAATAAAAATTGTTTCTTCACAACCTAAAAATCTTGAGATTTACATATAGTTCTTTGACAATTATTCCAGCTTAAGCACAAATGGCTTTAATTATCAGAGAAAAGTAAGGCTACCCGATTGATTATATTTGAGAATTATATGTAATTTTGTAATTCTATTATTTTTAAAATTCTGACATATCTATAAACATTGCTATAACTTTAATGATTGTGTAATACTAACTGTATATTAAATAAAATAACTATTTGCTTTACAGATGATTATATAACATTAAACACAGATAATTATTCACTTAATGAATGTTTTTTTATTATTATATTTGGTTAATAATTACTGCTTAATTATGACAATGACGGTTTATTTTAATGATAGCAGAAAGTTTCATTATAAAACACTCAGAGAAAGCTCAGTGACAAATGCAAATGTATGAAATTAAATAGATCAAAGCCTTGTTATAGGGTTAAAGCTTCTTAGTCACAAGTCAACTCAAATAGAAAAAGAAAATTTCAAAGTGTGGAGAGCCTCTTTAACTTCTGATCTTATGCCACAATAAGCCACTGCTGAAAGAAAATTTATTCATTTCCAAAAGAAAAGCTAATGCATTAGAAGTAATCTAAGAAATTATTTTTCTTACTAAATGCTTATTTATATATACAGACTCAAAACAAACCAAGTAGATAAGCTTAAAATAATGCAAAAGTTAGTGGGGGGAAAAATTACTAGTAGGTAATCAATTCTTAAAGAAAGAAACATTTTGAATTTTTTAAAATTATGCAGTTCATTCTTATTATCATTTTCAGATATATTAGCTGAGGGCAATATGAATCACTTCTAGTCATATTGTCCTGAAGATAAGTGAATTAACATTCAAATATTGAATATTCAAGTAACACCAAAAAAAAACCCCAAAAAACCTAAATCCACTGTTTTTTTTTTTGTTTCTTAAAATATTGATAACCTAATGTTTTGTTGTGAAAATTTTCATTGTATTTTTTCTTCATATTCAAAAATTTTAGTAATCACATCAAATACATTATTTACATTATTGTCTTCATCTTTTTTGTTATTATCACAGTGGTTTGACTGTTGTGCCCTCCAGCCTTTATCAGGTGCTTGTCAATCCAGGTAAACCTCATGGAATTTCAAATTAAGCCCTTTGTTTAATTGAAGAGGATATTGTTCTTGTATATCTTGTCTAATTCTCCTCAGTTAATGTTTGCCCTGTTTCCACTGTATCCAGGTATATGCTGCCTAACCTAGAGATTCAAATCATGATAATTACATCTCCAAATTCACAAACCAATGATCTAATCCACTAGAGTAATCCATTTGTTTCATGGGACAAGAAATAACTGAGCAGTAATAAACAGCTAGATGAGCTATCTCTAGACATGGTCAACAAAATGAAAACTATTTAACCCTGTAGATTAGATAAAGGGTTCATTTCAAATTTCCTGTTATGTGAATAAACAAGTGCCTGATGAAGGCTGGAGGGCAAAAATTGTTGCAATAATAACAATGAAGATAAAGACAAGTGTCTGCATGTAAATAATAATTTCTCCTTTGTGCCAAAAGAAATTTAATTAAAACACGTTTCATCTCAATGAATATATTTTTAATACTGTCTCTGTTGTCATATTTAGTGTATGAACTATGTATGCAAATACAACAATTATTATAGGACCAAGGCAGTAATATTTACCTTATTCAATAGTATTAACTGATAGGCATTCTTATTAATTTTTCAGTCATTGGAATAACCTCCATTTTAAATTACTAAAGTTATCTTCTATAAATACCACCATGTTACTGTATTAATATTAAATTATTCATTGGAGGCTTTCATTAAAAGAAAATATGAATTCACAAGATTTACAACTCAGTGTATGCACTATTTTTTTTTTGGGGGGGGGGTAAAAGCACTGCTGAAAAAAAAGAAAAAAAAAAAATTTGGTTGGAGAGGGGAACGATGTTGCAGCAATAAGTAAATAGAGGAATTAGCATCTAGGCTTGAATTGCAGCACAAGTAGAGAAAAGTCAGTTGCAGTAGTAGTAGTAGTAGTCATAGTAGTATTGGAAGAAGACGATAACTGAAAACCCTCAAGGCTCCATCTTTAAGTTCTGTACTTAGTCCTCTGAATTGTGACTTGATAGTAATTTAAATTTAAAATTACTGATATAGAGACAGTCAGAAAGAACTCTTCTGTGTGGGGAAAATCAAGAAAAAATGTTTTCTCCTTTTTAATCTTGTAGGGATCACAGAAAATCCCTTTCAGGATAGTAGAATCAAATTTGAATGAAGTTTGTCAAATTGGAAGATGGAAGGAGAGGAGAAATAAAAAGAAAGAAAATGACTGTTCAGGTGAAAATGTCAAAAGGCTATGTGTGGAGTTGATAAAAACATTGATTCCATGACAGGAGGCTTGCATCAAGAGGGTTGATTATATGCTTTATTAACACGAGTTGATCAGCTTCTTCCTCCGAAACTCTTTCTGCTCACTACAGGCAGTTCCCAACATCCTTACTTTAGCCAGAATATTTTGGTTGTTTAAGTTGTTTGAGTTCCTTCTTTTGTGCAAAGATGTAGGCGGTTTCTTTTTAGTCACTCTCTGCCTGCCAACATTGTTGGTGCCAAGGGGTACTACAGATATTAAAAGAGAGCAACAATAGAAATATTTGAAATAACAAGCCATCGAGGACGAAATGTGAGGTGATATAAGTGTGGTCTGTAAGAAAGAGATGAATAGATGGACATGGAAGTATCAAGAGTTACACATTAGCACGTGGCACAGCAAAGAACCTATGCAGACAAAACAGTGGAGAAACAAGAAAAACAAAAATAAATAGAGAGAGAACAGAGACTGATAGCTACTGCCACTACTACTACTGCTACTTCAACTGCTGCTCAAGAATGCTTGAAGATGAAGGCAACAATAAATGATCAGAAGGGAAAAAATAGTTAACATTCAACATAATACTTAGCTAGAAAGAAAAAAAAAAACATTCAAGATATCAACTTGAATAGTGTAATAAATTAAGTCTACTTATAAATTATAATCCATACTGACTAAAGTTGAATTTAATATTGATTAATTTGTATAAAAACTATGCATTGCAGATTTTACAAGTAAACATAAATAAATACATTAAGCATAATTATAGCAATAACAAAGATTGTTTTACAAAAAACAAAGTCAACTGGCATATTTCTGAAAGATAATGCTTTTAAGGCAAGCAATCTTTGTCAGTTAAGTACTTGATATTATGGAATAGAGCATTAATAGTAAACAAATATCATGTTCAAAATTTATCTTCCCTCAATTCAAAGTTCTGTTTATCAAGGAGAAATTCCATTTATCTTAACTCCCTAATGAAAGTGCTGATTCAGGAAGATGAGTTCATAACTTTTTATTTATTCACTTTTAAGCATAATAATATTCAGATTTGAAGGACTTACTGAAAATCCATTTGATTGTCTCTAAGATCAAATCTGAGTGAACAATTATCATTAGGAAGATTGCTATTTCATATTTTCTTAGGAACTTTTTTTTTTCTTTCCCCACAACTTGAGGATTTGTCCATGCCAAAATTCATTAGAAGTCAATCTTAATGAAAATCACTTTTTATCATTAACAAAGCATATCCTTTTGCAGAGAAAAGTTAACTTTATTACACCCCCCCCAAAAAAAAAACTAGCAACTTATAATATGCAAAATCAGTTTAAATCTTAAGTCACCTTATGTTTTTTGTATTTAAAAAGAAAAAAGCAAATAGTATCATCAGTAAACAAGACTATCCTTTTGTTAATTTTTAAAAACTAAGTTTTTAAAAGACAAAATAGAATGTATTTTTTAACACCCCATTCATTTATATTATAAGCAGTCTTAAAATAAGTTCATTACCTTGAAACTAAGGAATTACTTTCAAAGCTATTTGAATGCAAAATTCATCCAAAAATGAATAATAAAGCATGGTGATGAAATGCCTGTAGAAATAATTAATTTCTTTAAAAGTCATGCTCATCAATCTTTCCAGATTTTGAACAAACAAATCTATTGAGTGCATGAAAAACTTACTACTCAAAATGTTCAGATAGCAGCTCAAATAAAAAAAGAATACAATAATAAAGATAACTATTAAAAAAGAAAAAAAACAAAACAAAACAAAAAAAACCTTTCTCCAAAATGAATGACAGCACTGGTCAAAATTGTAAAGATTTACTAAGGTAATGTCATTAAATTAAAGCAGAAGCCAAATAAAGTATTCAAAAGTTAACATTGATGCAAACTTTAAAATAAGGCTTGTGCAAACTAGACATTAATATTAGCTCTAGAAAGTAAAAGCTCACAAAACAAATTAGCCAAGCAACCAACCACTGATTAAATAATTAAAAACAATTCAATATTTGTGTTACAAATTTTTAATACTTTCATAAATTTTATTTGAAAAATCTGTTTTTTAATATATTTTTGAAGCATTTTTAATGAGTATGCAAATATTTTAGCAGACTGATTAAGTGGCTTTAAAGTAGAGGTTTGATTTATAATGTAAATATGCTGCTAAACATTTAACAAATAATGATTTGCTAGGAATTATTTTTGTCACCTTTTGATTGCACTGACAATAGGTAATTTTCTCATCCCTACTTTTATGTAGCCCTGGTGAAGCACATACTATTCAGCAAATGAAAGGATCATGGCGTTTATAATGACTATGATCCTGACTGCAGTCGACCTTGATTGCTTCATCTAGGGATGCATTGCAGATTTTACAAGTAAACACAAATATATACATTAAGCATAATTATAGCAATAACAAAGATTGTTTTACAAAAAACAAAGTCAACTGGCATATTTCTGAAAGATAATGCTTTTAAGGCAAGCAATCTTGTTGATTAGTTGTAATCAAAAATTCAGTTTAATATTAAGAAGTTAAGCTCTTTAAAGATGTAAGAAATAAAGTTTACACTAACCAAAATTGAGGATTTCTAATTCGTGATATGTCCAAGTTAAACAGGGAGATGATATTCCAAACACAATCTATTCTCAACTTTTTTTAAAACTGAAAAATGTCTTGTGAATTTCATCATAATAATTTTCATATTTATTATAAATAAAGTCTACAATGGCTATAAAAAATTACAAAAATACATGAGTATTTTTGTAATTTTTTAATTCATGAAAGAGTAGCTTTAGTAAGTATTTTCCTTTAAAGCCCAGTGATATTTCAGAAGTATCCAAATTTTTTAACAGAAGGCTAAAAAATATGAACATTTTGAATATTAGCTTTCAATTTTTTTATTTTTATAAATTGCTATCAGAAATTTGTAAAACCATTACAAAAACAGCAATTTGCAAATTACTCAGTATATTTGTTTTGGAATAAGAACAGCAAGAAAAACAGCTGGTTGCATTTGCCATTTGAATTTCTTTACTAGCACAGAAACTGTCTATCATGCATCTAAGAAGCTTGCGCATTTATGGAAGTTTGAATATAGCATTTGTTCATGGTTGGAAATCTCACCATAAATGAAGGTAAAGATTCGATTAAGCTAAAAGGACTTTTTTTTTTTTTTTTCAAGAAGTATTTTTGATGTAATTTGTCATGATCTTTATGAAAATTGCCTCCCTCTTTTGCATCTCTGTTAATTTGTGATAGAATGAAAGTTTTAAAATCAAGGTGAATGAAGTGGCTCTAAAGTGAGAGTTCAATTTACAATGTAAACATACTGCCAAACTGGAACCTGATATTATGTCCGTCTTTCTTCAAACATGTAGGTAATTTTAAAGTATAAAAGCCTAAACAAAAATCTTTTTGTTAAGTTAATACTAAATAGTTGAAGAGGCGGGGGGTAATTTTTGTAACACCATGAATTGAGTTCATTGCGACAACAAAAAAGGAAAAAAAAAAAGAGAAAAAAAAAAAAACATAACTTTTGGTCTTTTTAGACTACTTTAAGGTTATGGACTAGTGAAAAAGAACTGCTGTTTTCATAACGGACACAAAGTAAGGTTTTAGCATTAAACTTACATTGTAAATCAATTCTACCTAAAACTGTCGAAAGTTAATCTTCCAAAGAAATGAAGGTCATATTCATTCAAAGCACAAAATACTTAAGAATATATTTTGCCACAAAAATACACACTTTAGTTTAACTGAA
The DNA here is from genome assembly GCA_963932145.1 of Acanthosepion lycidas. Taxonomy (NCBI): domain Eukaryota; kingdom Metazoa; phylum Mollusca; class Cephalopoda; order Sepiida; family Sepiidae; genus Acanthosepion; species Acanthosepion lycidas. The sequence continues at coordinate 31,122,246 of OZ010583.1, read as the reverse complement.
TCTTTACCTAAATAAATAAAATTTAAAAAAATATCAAGATATAATAGATAATGGTGTCTACTTTTAACAATGGTAAATTTATCTTTTGCTTGGCATTCAACATAAGAAAGCAACAAATGTAGAAAACTGATTCATAGAGAGGGAGTCACATTTTTGTTTTAGTTAAATCTATCAATCAATTGATAAAAAATGCAATAAGGATAAAACTGAAAGTGGGCAGGGAGACATCATTGTTAAATGAAAATTAAGGTTACTAATTTAAACATAATATTTTAATACAGATTTTAAAATGGGTCCTACAACACACATATATTGTATTTCATAGCATATAAGGCCATCCCCATTATATTTAATATTATGGAATTAGGCTAGGTTTGCTTAGATTTGAGTCAACTATCTGATACCTTAACTTTATTTTAATGATAGGAAGATATTTTTGAGATTTTTTGTGAAAAAAGTGGAGTGTATTTTGTCATCAAATACAGTAAGTATATATATATATATATATATATCTCCATGAACAGGCTTATTTTTAAATATAATAAAGAATGACTATAAATTACTCTCAAAGAGTAATACTGCTAAGAAATGTTTTATGGGTAAAGTGTTGATTCTGAAAATTAAATAAATCCTATGAAATAATGTAATGCAATAATCACATAAATTTTTTTTAGTATGGACCAAATTTTATTTGTTACTTTTATAGAACCAAGTTTAATTATGAATATGTACAACTTTCAAATTTTATATTAATTTTTAAGAACTAATCAAAACATTATTCTCTTAAAAGATCTTCTATAAGCAGAATGACATTGCAGCTATAAACTAACAATCTCTGACAAGGTAAGGTTGGAAATAGATGATTCAATCAATTGAGCTAAGCACAAAGATCTACTTTGTACATGTGAAGGGCAAAGAGAATAGAAATTACTATTTAAATGACTTCAAAGAAAAATATTTATGTTTTGATGTGATTAACTTAATAGTTACACATTTTAAGAGCTTTGTGACTTTTTGTTCCCTTACTTAATAAGAAAAGTCATTAATGATTGTTAATCACCACTGAAAAAATGAGAAAATATGTAAGTTATCTCCCCTGTAAAAAGTAGTTCATTATTACTCCACAAAGAAACAATTTCGTATTTGCTCATTCCAGCATTATATATTATATATAAAATTGGAGGGAAGGGGAGGCAATGGGTGAAGGTTTTCTTTTATTTTTTATTTTTTTTCCTTCTGTCACAACCAAGAATCAATTTTGAATAGTTTCAAGGAACAGGAAGCTTTTTCTGCTTTACATTTTCTGCTGCTGAGTGTGAGATGGGAGAGATGTTAGCTTTGGAATAAGCAGGGTGACAGATACTGGCCATTGTGGGGCCTTTCAGTGTCACCACAGACGTCACTTGGGGGCTAGTACCAGCAGGTTCAGAGTGCATTCTATCATCATCATGCTCCAGTTCATCATCAAAGTAACTCATATTGGAAAAAGCAGAACTGGAGATGTCTCTCAGACCTCTACGGAATTTAGATTTGCTGCTTTTGGAATGTTTAGTAGAGGTTGCCACTTGAGTTGAAGTCCTCGCTGCCGATGACTCTGCCATCTGTCGGAAGGCCTCATCCTCACTAGAAGGGCTCTCAGCACATGTGTGGTTTGGTCCCTCAGCAGGAGTTTCAGCATCACACAATGCCAAGAGGAACGAGTCTTCTGACTGCTGATCGTCTAGGGGAGGACTTAGTTTTATGATGTCTTCACTGCTGCTACTGAGATGTGGCTGTAATGTGCTAGGATATACAGAAGACATGTCAGGAAATGGCACAGCACCAAAGACATCTTGGCTGCCAGCTGAAGATGGCACTGAACTTGCCTGACTTGGAGAGCTGCAGAACTCCATCTCCGGAGTGACAGTCTGTGAAGGTTCAAACATTGGAACTGGTTGTGGAGGTTCCAGATCTGGTGTAACAGCACATGAAGAGGGGGCAGTGGGAATGGAGCTAGGGGTTTTCTTGCCACTAAATGGTGCCTTTGAAAACACATCATCGTTGACTATCGGTGGAGTGTGCGGAGTGGACAGTGAATGAGTTGAGCTGCTTGTTCGTTTCCTCTTGCTGACACCTCGCAGTTTGTTGCTTAGTTTGCTCCTGAATGGAGCTTTTGCAAACACATCTTCTAGTAGGTATGAGGAAGAGGATAAAGCTGTTGAAGTTGAGCTTGTTATAATTGCACTGATAGGTCGCCGTTTGGTGTTTGATTTAATGGGGAATGGGGCTGCCGCAAAAACATCTTCGTCAAACGGAGAGTTCATGAGGCCAGCCTCACAGCCAATATTCTCCTGGCTCATAGTCTGTCTCTTTGTCTGAAGATTACTGCTCTGAGAAGCACCAACATTTGCATATGTATCTTCAAGCTCATCATCATCAAGCAAGGGTTTCACACCATACTCGTGTCCAACAATTCTGTCTCCCTGGCCTTCAGGTACTTGGTAATGGGAAATTGAATGGTCACTTGGGAAGTTTCTAATGTTCTTGCTTGCATCATATTCTTCAATTGACTCAAATCCTTCTTTGTGTTTTGTCGGTTTCACAGCACTTGGACGACTGCCATATTCATCATCAAGTTCTTGGTAGCTGAAGTCAGCAGCACCTTGGTTAATGATGCCACCTTGGTAATCTTCAGAACTTGAATCAACAAGTTCTTTAGGTTGAACAACAGCTGGCTTGCTTCCTAGCTTCTTACCTTTGCTTTCAGGCCGTTTCTTTTCCTCCTTCTCATCTGTGTCCACGAGTTGCTTGTATTTCTTCGAAGCCAACCCTAATGCCACTTTTATCAAAGTGTTGCCTCCAAAAATGTCGTGGGACTTGCCACCTGTCTCTGAGTTGAAATCAATCAGATCCTTGGTGTGTTCAAGTGCTACGTCTGCTGAACCGGTGCTATGGCGCCGAGGGCTTTTCGGAACAACATCATCTGCAAGATCAAATAATATATGTTTATAAAGTTGTATTCATAGTTTTACTTAAATGAATGAGGACAAATGTATCAGTCTTTTAAAAATATGAAAAGTACCAATATTATTAGATAATATACATTATGTAATATGATGCTGGTCTAGAAGCTTTTTATAATTTTTGAGAAGACTTTTAATCATTCCAAAAGTTGTTTAAAAGCCTATTGATCTCATTCTTTAAGTTGCTTTCATTGTTACCAGAATCTTTCAATGAATCCATTATCCATCTGTCCTTTAGGGATATAGTCCATAAGAAAAGAGAAGGAGCACTTTCTCCTCCTCCTCCACTGAAAATGGTAATGAACATAAAAGAAAAGCTGAGAATTAATGGAGATGCTTTGTATATTAATCCCCCCCCCCACAAAAAAAACAAAAAAACAACATGTATATACAAACATCTTTCTGTACAGACTGGACAGCTTGGGAATAGATCAGTTAAAATCAACAACAAAAGCAATATAAAGAATGTAAAGTTCAATAGTAAAGTAAATGTAAAGTCCAAAGAACCATAATAATTTGTTTCCAAGTACATCTGTCAGGGTGGCAAGCCAATCCCTGTTATAGATACTTGCTCAGGCACATTTATGTTTCTTCAACACCCAGAGTTCATATGTGGTTTATGCTGTAACTATACTTAGTGAACCTTAGTTACAGTTTCTGAGAGTGAGTGCATAATCTGGCATGATCAACATTTTGAACAATGTCAGTACTCTCAAACTCTTGGTCATGATGATTTGTGACTTCATGCTAGCACAACCATTGACAGCTTCTGAAATAGTTACATTTACCCAATTACACTCATAAGACTTGGGCCAACTTATGGTATGGTTTTCAGACACTTTCCAATGGTGATGCATACTGATATTGCCTTCTGAGAGCAATAACAAAAAAGTATTCACTGTAATACTATAGAACTTATAAACTATTATATACTAACATATGAGAAAAGTGCTGAAAAGTTTTTGTTTTGACTAAGAAGACCTTTAAGAAAAACAAAAATAAAAGGTATTCAGTCAGATTTTGAGAAGAGGCTTGGGTTGAGAACTTTTCAGCACCCCTTTTATATATTTACAATTATTTTTAGCATAAGGCAAAATATTACTATATATTGTATATTTCATTGTAAATTATACAATGATTTTTCTAATGAACATTCACATCTTTGTTATTCTCAATAATCCTTTAAAGCCAAGAAGCCAAGAAGCCTTTGATTTGTGACACTGAAAATTAAATGCCAAAATAAAAGTTTATGCACCATAGATTGCAAAATGAATTTAAGAAACTTAAAACGAGTTATACTAATAAATTAGACCTATGAGAAATTGACTTGTGTTTAGCAAGTTCAAGGTAGGGATGAATGGTAGCAAGCAGTAGTCTCTAAAATGCTCACATATATCAGGTATTTTAGAGGCTGGTACATATTAATTCCATTGTTTTCATTTCTGAATGTCATTATGCCTTTTGGTAAGAAGCAATTTGATCTCTCATAAATATGCCATCTTTTCTGCAATCATGTGACAAATATCTAAATTCAGATTAGAGAGAGCCATGTAAAAAATGTACAAAACAATAGCAATAGATCTATTCTTCCCTGAAGTGTTAGAATCAACATTCAAGCATATAACAGCTTCTTATGAAAAGAGTCAACATGTATTCATTACTTAATAGCCTAGATAAAAATAACAAACTGGTTGCCAGCCTATTAAACAAATATATACATATATTATTACATGGCATCTACTGTATTGCAATCTAAATAAGGTATATTTAGGCAGCAACAATTCATTTAAACATGTTTTGTTAAATCCAACTGACAAACCTGCCTGTTTAATTTTTTATTTTCTTCCAGTTTTCAAATAAGATGTACATTTGAATAAAAATTGCAGATAAATTATTTAGATTGACAACATCTTATTAAAAAATGGATTAATACAATAAAAAATGAAAAAAAAATTGAGTTGACTGAAATAATAAAACAGAAAATTGTTGAATGAATTTAATGAAACTTGTTTAAATGTATTGTAATTATAAACTTGGTGATGGAATACAGAAAACTCTTGATGTACAATATATTATTATGGAACAATGTAAATATATGAATACAGGTACATATATTTTGTGTGAGAAAGAGAAATCCCTCCTGCCTAAATTTGTCTTTTTTTGACTATTTCTTCCTATGTAAAAGTTTAATGATAATAAAAGGCTACAAATACGAGTCATAAATTATTTTTTTAGGCTGAACTTAATTATTTTTCTGGGGAAAAAGTGTTTCTAGCATTTAGAAATTGATGCAAAGTCATCAGTTTTTCTGCATTTTTATTTTTGTGGAGAGCACTGTGAAATTTGCACATTTCTGCTAGTGACAATAGAATAATCACATGACAAAGACATGTGCCACACTAGATAGAGAGGTATATAGGGTCTATTTAAGTTTGATCTTTCACAGAGGGAAGGACAGACAGAGGTGGCAAAGTCAGAAATACTTGGGTAGCAAGAATTCATTTAACCAAAAAATACAAAACATAGGAATATCTGTATGTATTAATGGCATCTGCCAGATGAATGCCAATGAAGATCATGTAGCAAATACAAAAAATAATTTGACAATAGGGTTAATATAAATGAGAATTTCATTAGACAAGACTGCCCTTTACAAATATGAAGGGATATGTGGTCCTCCATACATTAATTTATGAGAAATGCCAATCCACTTGTACTAAGGAAGTTTTTGCATTATTGATTGGCTTAAAGGAAAACTAACAACATTTTATGATAGGTTAGCACGTTTGAATATTTAAGTTCTTGACTGCTTGCTGAAGCACATTAACATAAGGTAACAATTTAAAATGTTCACTGCAAATATTAGCTTATAATTCAGGTGTGTACAGAGATATTACTTGGTATTAAGACATTTTTCAATGTCCTCTTATTTTAGATGCAAGTTAAATTGTTTTTATACATAGCTGCTTAAAAATGTCTGTCACAAATGTAGAAATGCTTAAGTATATTTAAAAAGGGGGGTACAAAGTTCAGTTTTTGAGAACAACAAAGATGAGAAACAAGTAAGAGATAAGTGATATTTTTCAATTACAACTTTGAACATGTAACAAAAACTTATATAAACGTTAAATCAAGTTTGAAAGCAATTAGTGTTCTGCAATTTTCAACAAAAACAAAAAAAAAATACTTATGAACCTTTGTAAATCTGTCTGACTTTAAAATATTAAAATAACTTTAAATGAAAGCATTTAAAATGAAAATGTTAAAGCATCTTACCTATATTAAAAATGAGGTGCATGAAGCATAATATTGAATGTGTTGAAAAGAAAAATGATTGAGATAATATAGTAAAAAACAAAAAGAAATATTTTAAATATAATTCTGGGTGCTCTGGTTTTGTATTCCTTACCTGACTATGGCAGTGTAGCATCCAAAAATTGTATAACTACTAATATTAAAGGGATTAAAAAGGAGAATAAAATATTAAAAGAAAAAAAAAAAAAAAGATGTGTAAAGAAGCAAAGATTTTTAGAGTTAACAAATCTATTCTATGTTTATCAAATAACATGTGTCCACTCTTTTTTTCTATTAGAAAACATTACTGTAAGTATCACAACAGCTTAATGGAAGTAGTAGTTTCACCATTAGATTTTTAAACTAGAAGTTTCCTTCTCAAATGTTAGACTTCTAGTGCTTTGTTCTAACTACAAGTGTGTTGTAATGTCATTTCATAATTTTAGTGTTTTTTTTTTATATTGAAATGTTTAAAGTTTAATTTTGATATTTTATTGGTGTTATGCTTTCCACACAATTTCAGTAATACATATTTTTAATTATCAATTAAAATGTCCCACTGTTTTAGTTATTGTTAAGAGATATGCTGAATTGATATCCACCCCACTGATATTTAACATTATTTATTATTAATATTTCTTTTATCTTATTTGCATTGTTTTCCTTATTGAAACAGATAATTTTACATTCTATAAACATTAAGCAAGAAGCATAAATCCAGTGGTGGGCAGAAAAAAAAAAAAAAAGCAGCCGCCTCTAATCTTGAACTTGCATCCTTATATTCTTGTCTAACATTGATAATGCCTCATGAATTTTACCAGAGACAAGAAAAAAAGTCAAATTTAGTCATAAAGCTACACTTTTCTTTTTTAGATTTTATCTAAAACATGTTTGTTTACACTTAGTAGTACTTAATATTAGGGTATTCAAATTTATCAGATGAATTTCTTAAAAAGTGACACAACATGAAAGATGACTAAAAAATGAACAAATACAAAATTGAACTCAAATCTGTATGGTGATCTTCAGACCAGGTGCCACTACTCATTTAGTGGATTATATATATATATATATATATATATATATATATATATATATATATCTAAATAAATAAAGGTCACTGGGGCAAGGAAAATGATCTCTAGATTATTTACTTTATTTATATTTTGCTTATTTTTCTTTGGTTTTAAATTTTGCTTAAGGTCTATTAGATTGTGGAATACAAGTTTTTATTCTTCATCATGAACTTTTGAGATAATGAGGAATAATGCAGAGAATGTTTAGAATTTAATCATTATATATATATATATATATATATATATAATCATATCTTCAGTTGTCTATAATTTTACTTATAAAATTAATTTTAAAATGTAAAAAAATTCAAATTTGTGTAACTCCTTGTATAGATAACATGGTCAATTACAGTTTTCAAATTTATGTTCTTTAATAGTATATAGGTTGGTGCAAAAATAATGACGTAATAATGTCGTTTTTTGACGTATTTTTTAACGTCAAAAAACGACATTGTCATTATTTTTGCACCAACCTAATATTAATTATTTTGTAACATGTTTTACTTGATAATTATTCATTATTGTCCTTTCTTTTTAGTGTTCAACCCTAATGATCATGTCTAAAGAAAAATATAGTGTTCAACCCTAATGATCATGTCTAAAGAAAAATACAAGCATACTCCTGTGATGTTCTTCATAAAACTAAGAACAGGCATTTTCATGGAATTTACAATGACTTTTTAAAAACGTTTCTTGGGCATTCCAAATAATATATTTTAGATATTTGTTAAATGTGATGCAGAGTCATGAAATTGAGAACTGAATATCAAGTTGTTCTCCTTCACATTTCTTTGCAACAGGCACTTAAATAAAATATATTGTGCATGAAATTACAACATATTTTGTTATTTCTCTATACAAATATCATTAAACAATTTAACCTATTAGTCACAGTAAAAATACCAGTGAACAAAACAAATTCTGTAGAGTACAAGACTAACTGCTTAGAGAAATTCTTTGCTTTGACCTGAACTTGAGTCCAAATGATTGAATAGAATTAGAAACCTCTTAGCTGATGTTTGAATAATCTGCAAGATATATATCTATAACTTGCATCAGATTGAAATAATTACAAAATTAGCTTACAGCATTCCTTTAATTGCCACTGAAATTATTTCGTTGTTTTAATTTAATAATTCATTCTTTTAGTACATATATAAATAAAGTTACTAGTGTTGTGAAAATTGATATTACATTATTTTTGTTAGAAGCAAACATGGAAGAAAAAGTTCTGAAGAAGAGCAGTTAATAAATGCAAAACTGGATCATGAAAACAAACTACTTGTACAATGATTAAACTACATGAAAATTAATCTTTTGTTTTAAAATTAGCAATGATTAAAATCAGAAGACATTAGAACAGTTGGTTCGATCCCATCACCCTTCATTGTATTATTAAAATAATATAGAAAGTTACTGAATACCAAAATTTGTAATGGAAACATTTTCTTTCAAATTATCTCCCTTACAAATGCATGATGCTCGGCGTTCCAGTATCTTAACAACGACATCATTATAAACAATCCTTGAAACTGCAATTATTAAGAGAAAAATTGAATTTAAGACTTTATTAAAGAGAGAAGTATGTATAAAAACAATTAACATAACAGAATTCAAACTGAAACTATTTTAAATCTATACAATTTGAAAAGGGGGGGGGGAAACAACAAAAAGAAAAGAGACAAAAAACTGTAAAATATCTTGAGCATCATCTTGTATAATTTAATTATATGCTAAGAAGCTCAGCTCAACACATGTATTTATTATTTTTGTCATTGTGAAATGCACAATGAAATTGGACAGCAGTCCCCAGGTATACACACACACACAGTGTCTGAAATAAAAAATACTTTCCAAGTACTGAAAACTATTTTTTTGTCACGATTTTAAGGTAGATAAATATATGCTTCCACAATAAAATGAAGCAGACTTTCTCTTGACATCATGTAGAATTTTTGATATTAATTTTAAGCTATTTACAGCATGTAGAAGAAAGATTTTCTCTATCTATTTTGTTGCTTTTCTCACAATATTTTAGCTAGTTGTTGGTTATTAAACTGTGGGAACTTGAAAAAATAAAAAAAATGATTTCTATAATCCTAATTCATATCCCATACAACATTAATGACTTCATTTTTTCCTGGTAGTATCTTTTGCCAGTAAAATACTATTCCTGCAAATTAAAGAATTAAGCTAAGTGTAAATGCTAGCCATTGTTTTTGTTTTATATTTTCAATATTTCTTTCTTTTTATTTGTAGAGATTGGTGGGAAATATTTACAGTAAAGATGAAGAGTTGCTGCTTTTGGTTGGTTATTTTTTATTCAGTTAGAGTGGTTGCTTATGAAGAGCTAGCATGACAAAGAAAAAAATGAAAGAAAAGCAAAGCATTTTAAGCAATTAACATCCAATTGAAGGAATAGATGGAGAAGAAAGTATGACAAATATAAGAAAAAAAACATTTTCATTTACATCTGGATTTTGTAAATGCTTACTTATTTAATTCTGATTAGGCTTAATATTTTGGTTTAACCATGTATCTTACTGTTTCATACTAAATTATATGGTAAGATATTTCTTATTACTTTAGACAATATATTTAGTGGATACATATGTTTAAACAGACTTTTTTTTTTTTAAATTTACAGTTTAAAAAAAAAAAAAAAAACCTCAAAAAACCCAGAAAAACTGTAAATTCATGTATACCAGCCATTGTGCAAAAACAGTGATGTCTACTTAAACACATGTACATTAAATATAGCATTTAAAAAGTAATAAGAAATAATGCCAGATTATGAATAAAATCCATTAATTCCTTAGAAATTACTTTAAGATATGAAAAGTATATTCACCAAAGTAAATCAACAGAATAATGCACGTTTTAACCTACCCACAAGATACAGTGTAGTAGTACCTACCTTGACTCATAGATGGACCCATCATAGCTTATTTCATTCTCTACAGAGACTATTCCATTATATAATTCAGGGTAAAACACTGGTGAATACAGAAAACCTTCACAATTAAAAAAAAAAAAAAAAAAATTTTTTTTTGTACATGAAAAAATTATTAAAGAAACTGGATGTAAGGATTTAAGAGGAGATTCATCATTTACTGCTGCCGAAAATGTTTAGCATTCATTGTTAAGCCTAGAATGACAATAACAGAAATTCCTGTGAGCCACAATTAATGGGTGAATCACATAGATGGAACTCTTCATTCAAAGTTTAAAATTATTTGAATATGTTTAGTATGAAAATTTAAAAAAGTATTTATCAAATACAAAGACATAATTTTTTGTGGCTTATTCAATCTATAGATATCAGTATAAATGAAAGAATATCTAGTCATACATTAAAGGTAATATTTTTTTATTGAGACATTTTAAAATTTAAATGCAGAGTTTGGGAAATACTGGTTTACACAAAATGGCTGAGATTTTAACTCTGCCAAATCCAAATTTGAGTTGGTCTGAATTCTTATTGAGACTACTTGCTTTGTTATGCTAATGTTCTTACAGGAAGTGAATTTTTATTTTCTGGTTAAGAAAAGAAAAACAAAAGCATTCAAAATATATTTTGGCAACAATATTTTATAGAAGTCAATTTTATTGAAAAAATCCAGTTAAGGTTTATTTTAATGTTTTAAAGTAATTTTCTCTTGTTTTCATACAAGGTAATGGATGTGTTGTTCCAGTTTGTGTGCAAAGATTATTGTGCAAATTAACTTCTATAAACGTTTTTGCCCATGTATAGTATATGACTGGCCTGAAAAACAAATTTTCAGAAAAATTTATTTTTTTGTAAGGTTGTTCATTTTTATATGCAGTTCCTTCAAAATATATAAAAATAATTTTCTAAAGAAATTTTTGATTTTCTTTCACCTGAACATTTTTTCAAATAAAGTTGCTAATTTTTGCTTAACCTGTTTATTGGTGAAAATAATCTCATAGAAAGGAAAAGTTACTAATTTAAAATTCAAACATTTCAGTAAATTATATTAAAAAAAAAAAAAAAAAAAAAATCAATAAGATATAAAGAAATTTATTTTTCTTGAGATAGCATATGAACAACTTGACAATACCATGTTCTGCATTTATTTTCACCTCAATCATTTACTCAAATGTAATTAAATACACTAATAGATTTGTGGACAATTTACCAATAAGTTACTTAGAAATAATATAGACAAAAAAAAAACTTGCAACAATGAATTAAGCAGCACTTAAAGGAAGAATTGGATTTTGAAAATGTTTATATAATCCTATCACATTTGCTATTATATTGAATTTGTTAACAAATGTATTAAAAAAAAAATTTCAATAATCACTTAAATATAGACTGGGTTGGGTTCTATGATACTTATTACCCCCCCCCCCGAAATAGCCATGTTTACTTTTGGTGAAGATAATTTGTAATATAATAGTAATTTTTGAATGGATTTTTTTTTATCCAACATTATTTCATATTATTAGGTTGGTGCAAAAATAATGTCGGTTTTTCACATAGTAACATGTGAGAAACCGACATTATTTTTGCACCAACCTAATACTATAAACATTATACAATAGATCTACCTTAAGGAATATTTTCTTTCTCTATAGATGGATTGAGAGAGAGTGATTGCAAAAGAATATAAAGAAGAAAAAAAAAATCAGTAAAGATTTAGAAATGACAATTGTTTTGAGTGATCAAATTTCCAGCACCAGTGTTGGAGGTTAATGATGGATATACATACCAATGGACATTGTAATGTAATGAAAAAAAAAAACAAAAACAAAACAACAGAAAATGTAAAATTAAATAAACCAAGTGGCTAATATACAAGTGATTAAGTTTTTAAGACTTATGATGAAGCAATTTGATACTGAGTTGATGATCAAAGACTGTAAGCTTATTAGCTGTTCTGTCTTTAGCTAAAATTTGGAGATTTATTTTCTGAAAACTTATCAAAATGTTATGATAGATTAAGTATAAGCAAATTGTAATATTAAGCTGAGTCATGTCACATTTTCAACAAAATATTACTAAATTTAATTATTTAAACATAATTATTTTATTTTTACCTTGCTATTTTTCTGATTAGCATTTAGCCATTAAAGTAATTTGTAGAGTTTATACTGAACATTTTTATAAGAAATTGCCTGCAGTTACAGGAGGGAAAAAAAATCTTGAAAAAGATCAATGGCTTTGTATGAGTAGCAAATGTATGCATGTATGAATAATGCACTTTGGCTGATTTCTGTTCAAACGTCTATCATCTTCGAGTGTATTTATAATGTATATATGAAGTTCATTCTAAATTTTTGAAATTTTGTTTTAGAAAACAAAAATAAAATGACCATTTATCCATAACCCATTTTTTCTCAAGTTTTTAAAGCTGATAACTTGAAAATTTTTAGACTACATTTATTATTAATTCAAATACTTACCATTATTTAAAAAAAAATTAATAAAGGAATATATATATATATATATATATATATTTCATGACAATTATAATAAGACAGGTTACTGAACTCACTGAAATTCATATTAATTCGATATCCATCTTTGGTTTAAGGAGTGGTGAGGTATCAGTAAAACAAAATAGTTAATTAAAAAAAAAATTAATCAAAATAGATAATGGGACCAATAGTCTTCCATTGCAAGCATTATTCTCTTGATGAAAACATGTAATGAGGTTAATATGTTTTTCCTTTGTTGACTTAAGTAAAACAGCAGAGCTCAAACAAGTAACCTTCATATCAAGACAAAAAACCCCAAAAAACTATGATTTAAATTTAACTAGAGAAAAAAAATAAATAAAAAAATAAAATTTACCTATACAGCTTATGTCTTGATTGCTTGAGGTGGTCGATACTAAAAAAAATATTACAAGTGTTGTAGTGAAAAACAAAATTTTATTCTGCAAAATGCTATAGATAACTAATCACAAAACATTTATAATCTGTTCAGGCACATATTCCTAAAATAGAGATGCTGTTTTACAAAAGTATACAAAGTTTTTATTGATGATAATTACAGTTTAAGAATGTTTTTTTTTGAAAAACTTAACAAAAATGAGGAAGTGGGAGGGACCTGACCTTCCCAAAATAATTTTTGGTATAATTTACCCTTTTCATGATATGTTTTTTTTTAAGCAAAACAAATTTACATAATTCAGTTAACTATTTTTATACCATTTAATATTTCAATTGCATTAACAGGTCCATTTAATCAAATTTTTAAAAACTTCTTTTTGAAATCTTTAGCAGGAAACCAGAAAAACATGACAAATTTACAACTATTTTTAGCCTCTTAAGTAAAATTGTATTGCAGAATAAAACAAAAATATTAGTTTGTTAGGTAATCTTGTTAGATAGTTATTAGTATCTTTTTACAGATTAGCATTAGTAGAGGTTATTAAACTTACATTACTATTTTCTATAAACAAATATTTCTATTTTTTCATAATTATATACTCTAGCAATGCAGTTTAAAATTTTAATACAAATATTGTGATCGATAGAGAAGTTGTGAATTTGGTTCCATTTTTCTAACTAATATATCTCCAAGAAATTAAGTTTTCATGGAATACTTTGTGTATATTTGCATATCTAGATAAAAAAAAACAACAAAAAAACTAGCATTGATTTTAAAGTCTTGCTATTTTCTATTTTAAAGATTTTGGATATGTAAGCAAAATGTTTGAATTGTTAAATACAACTATGTAAAACTGAGGAGTGTTTATCTTCAAGGAAATATAAAAGTAAAGACATTCTTGCTGTATTAAATATTTCTAGATCCCTTGCTGGTTTGTGTATTCACCTGAGGACTAAACCAAGTACAAAATTACAGCTGCATGTTTAAAGTGGATGTGGATTTACCAATATAAAAAAGATATTTGTTTTTACAACCCATTACACAGTTCATTCCAGTTGAACTGATTATATAAATAAAAGCCTTTTTCTAAATGTTTGGGTTCATTTCTGTTCATATTTTATATAGAGACCCATTAAAGCATTTTATCAGAAGAGAATGCATACTTAATTGCTTGTCTATTTTACTTTTCATTACAAGTTGAAAGTATCTGATTTATATTATTTTAAATAAAACCTTTCATTAGCTACATGTTGCCACGTTTTTGCAGTAAACTTTTTTGTTCATTAAAAGTTGGAGACCTGAAAACTGGAAATTTTCCATTTTTTTTAGTTTTAGGTTAAAATGCTTGGTTAGAAAAGGTTAAAGCTGTACCACCAACAAAAATATTTGGCAATTTTGATAATTTTTGCTGCTCCACATTGTTTTTATAGCACAGTTGGTTGGGGTGGGGGACCCCCCACCCCAATTTCCATTTTCTCTTTGTTTCAATGTTTGTTTTTTTGTACAGCATTTGTTAATATCAGTGAAATTTCAAATGTAAAAATCTTCAATTAACACAAAGCATTAATTGTATCAATGTTTTTAAAAAACATCTTTTAAAAATAGTTTAGTCAATATTGCTCAACATATTGGTTTTAAAACATTCAATAAGATGATTATTTGAACTGATCACCAAGTAAATGTGATTCCAACTGCTAATAGCTAATATTTCTCCAGTTGCAGCTTATGTATTTATTAGTTAAAAATAAAAAAAATCAGCATTTGACAATGAAACTAACAAAATAGACATACAATCTTAAACATTTTTAATTTTAGACATTTTAAATCATTACAAATGACAGCAATTAGAATTATAAATCTATTAAAATGCACAATGAATTAATGGATCAAGAAAATTAGCACTAGTGCCAGATTGTATAATTTTTTTTTTTTTAATATAATTAATCAAAAGCAGCATTTAGAAAATGTTCAAATTCAGAGATTGTTTTCCTGTTCTTTAAGTTGATAAATCATTTTAACATTCTTTGGTAACAATAAAATGAAAAAAATAAACATTGAAAATCTTTTCCTTAAAGAAACAAAAACCACAAAATGCCAAATATGGAAAAAAATAACAGAGCTGAATGTATGTTTGAAAATTTTATTGGTCTTTTGTTTTGCTACATACAAGTTGATAAGAGATCAAGTCTGTCTGTGTAATTTATGGGTCAGCCAGAGGTTGATAATTCAGTTTTCAAGTCGGCTTTTGTGTATATATGTGTGTGTGTGTGTGTGTGTGTGTGTGTGTGCCAGGGCCAAACATTATAAACTTGTTCACCACCACCAAAACTACCACCACCACCATTGCAAGTGTTATAGTTGATAACATCAGCTGGAATTGTTAAGTGCATTTAGGACACCCACATTTTCATTTAGTAACCATAAATTGGATTTTACTTGTATGGATAAAGTTGTGAATGGGCATGAAAAGCATGAAATAATCATTCTGTGTGGACAGCACTGACTGAGATTGCTGAGGCTAACAAAATAATGTTTGAATTAAACTTTTAAAGTAAATTAATAACATACATTACTAACTGATGTTAAATTTCTTTTGAAAAGAATTTACAATATATTGATATTGGATTATAGAAATAGATAATTTCAAAAAGAAGAATTGTTCAACCCAAAAAGTCTTAGAGGAAAAAAAAAAGTGCATGTGTGAATTGGTTGCTTTCAAGAGAATATTGCAATTAGCAAAATAAAGGTGCCAAATATGTAGATGTCCTAAACAATTGGATTTCTTTCATCAAAATGCTCCTTTGATTCAGAACAAAATTTAGCAGAGAACACATTTCTGTAACTATTAATGCCCTGCATATTCCAGTTAAAGTTTTAGACGAGGTTTTACTTGAAAAACAAAACAAAACAAAAAAAAAAAAAAAAACCAATGTGTATGATTGTCATAAAAAAAATATATGAAGACTAAAAATAAAAAGATAAAAAATATCCTTTGGCTACCAAATGTATACTTATTTTGGGGTATAAACAAATTTTCAACTTTAAAACAGTAGACAGGAGAAAGTTTTGGCCAAAGTACCAAGGTCAACAAAAGTCAAAGCAATAACAGTTTTTGTCCAAGTACCAAACTAAACAGCAGCAACAAACTAAATTGAACAAAATAACATTCAACAGAGATTTATGCAACTTCTAAATAATTCCATTATCATTTTAAGAAAAAGCATTAATTCTTAACAGCAAAGTGTATTTTGAGCTGAGTACACCATATATTTATGAGAATAACACAAGAGAAAGGCTTTCAATTTCAAAATATCAAGTTTGTCCCACCAAGACTCAAATAGCTATAGTTTTGGTTGTTAGTTTCTTTAGCCAAAAAATCCACAAACGAAGAAAGGAAAATCTAAATTTCATCTTCCAATAGACAAAGGAAAGGGTGTAGAAATCAAAAGCCAAAACAGCTTTAGACATGGAAGAAAAACAGGAACAGGAAAGCACCAAGCTAAAATTTCAAAATAAACATTTATGACCCACAAGCCACACACATTTTATATATATATATATATATATATATATATATATATATATATATCCAGACAGGCTCTTCTATATTTTTAAAATTTGACAGAGATTCAGTCAGTCAAAAATACATGATTGTAAAATTAAATCTTAATGAATGAACAAGGCATTAACAATATTAGATAAATAGGGAATTATTTCCTTTTTCTTTTTTTAAACTCAATTTTTTCCCCTTGCAAACATCTGTCAAGACAAGTTCAGGAATCATAGAAGGCATGGCCAGAAATGTAAGAATAAAAATGGACCAATTCTGATTGGACAATTATCTAGCTTATCGAAAATAGGTTGAATATATAAACCATTCAGTAGTTAATTAGGTCATAAGAATATTTTGCATAAACAAAGATTGTCTACAGTGAGCATAATAGTGTTTGATTTGTCTGAGATTTACTCAAAACCACCAGACAAGTTATTTAAGAAAATAAAATAAAACCTTATATAGTTTTGTAGTACTTTTTAACATTGAAATACTTTCTTGGCTCACAGTCTTATATTTGAGATTTTCTGAGAGAATCATGTAATACATGCAGTTAAATTTTTGTTTTTAGTATAGCCATGATCCTTTGGATCACATATAAAGATGTCTTCAAGTAGGACTTTGCTATTTATGCAAAGTTTTGTAAATTCCCTACAACAATTAACTGCCTTTGCCATATCAACTGTAGACATGACTAATAACAGTTATTAAAATATGTTGGATCCAGTGGTTTTGAAAGACTGGTATTAGCTATTCATTCTTATTTAAAGTATAATCTTTGCTTGAATCTGTCAGCTGATGTTGGAACCAATATATATATATATATATATATATATATATATATATATATCTATCTCTATATCAAGAAAGGTAAAAGCATCTATTATGAATATTTCTAATATTACTCATTTCAAAATGTACTTCCAATGTTAAACATAAAGATAGAATATAGTCTTTATTTGGCTTTTAGGACATTTATGTTTTTGATAACAAGTAAATTATACACGTACAGACAATTTATAAAACAATGGTGTCTGCTGTAGAGCAGATTAGTTTTGTAGTCTCATGTTAGTGAGTTTGGCCCTCACAGGGTACTCCATTGTGATCTTGTGCCAAACTAAGCTACCTCTGAAAACAACAATGCCATATTAAACCAACAATTTTTTTATTTAATAACATTTAGACAGGGATCAGGTAGACAGAAATAGTTGGAGAGGAAATTTTTTAATTAACGTGACCAACTTTAAGATCCAGGAAATTGTCTATGGATAAATCTCTAGTTTTACTGAATTCATCTTTCTGATTTTGTAAATGAAAATATTTTAAACTGAATTCTCAAGCCTTTTCATGACAGCTCATTGTGCAGATACCTAAAATCTTTTGTTTTTGACAGCATCCACAGAAATAACTTGCTTTAAAATATCCTCCCAAGTAACATTAAAAAATACATTTTTTTTAAAAGGAAGGGAAATTGATAAAGAAAAATGTGTAAATTTGAAATAAAGTAAAAAAAATAAAACAACAATGAGTAATGCTATAACTGAATATTTTTTGCTATAAAATACAAGTACTTAAACAATAAGTAAAATTCATTAAAAAGAAAATCCCACAACCGGAGCAAGAGAGAAAACAAAATATCACATTTGATTAGAAACAGTAATTACTTTACGCAAATTATAAAAATAAAAATCCTTTCTTATTAAATTGTAAAAGCAAGGAAGTAAATATGTAATATAGGTAAGCACTGCATCATAGAGACTGAACACGTGGAGCAGCAGTATCAGCAGGTAATTTATAGCATGCCAGAAAGAAAAAAAAAAAAAAAGAAGTCAAAATAAGGTGGTAGTAGCAGCAGCAATGTGGTGGTAGTGATTCAGAGCACATGAAGGTATGATCAAATGTCGTATGAAAACACTAACTGCAGCAAAAGAAAAAAAAAAGAAAAAAAAAAAGAAAAAAAAAAGAAAAAAAAAAAAGAAAGGAGCAAGTAGAAAAAGCTACAAAATAACTGAGTGGAACAAGTGAAAAGAAAGGGGCAGATATGAGTATTTGTTAACATCCTCTCTGTTAGTCATCAATGAAGAGATATTGTGAACTATTATTAGAGCTCATTATAGTCAAACTGCAATATTTAAAGAGACTTGTATCATAAAATTAGAATTTCTCAATCTTCACAAGCCAAATATATATAAAATATAATCTAGCCTCCAGGCTGCAATGCCTCTGATCTTCCAGTTGAGATAAATTTCTTGAACACTAAGCAGTACAAATATATCAGTTTGATTGGATTTTGCAAGATCACTTTTTAAATTTAAAAACTTGGACACTGAGAATAGTTATTAGCTATCAGTTAAAAAAGGTGATGTGAAGAGGCTTATGATCATATAATACATGATTAATAGTTAATAAAAATAATTTCTCTTTTCAATAAATAAGGATTTGAAGACCCATGTTGAATACAGTGACACTTTATTGCACTTAATGTTATCTATTTAGACATAAGTGAAACAGTATTAAACAGTTAAGACCTGCTATACAGCATAAAATATTAAACAGATTGCTAATAATGTTAGTGATGACAGTATACAAGCTTAAAATTTCATTGAGACACAGATTTTGAATTAAATCTATAAAACAAAGATGTATTTGACAAGTATCTTAAGTTCAAATCAACTTACTGATAATATAGAACATTTGAAAAAAAAAAAAAAAAATAGAGAGGAAGGATTAGCTACAATATCAACTGATTCAAAGTTATTGACAGCTATTTCTTGTATGAAAATATCAAGTATAATTATGCATTTTTCTATACGAAACAATTCTACCAAGTAATTGGTCATGGCCTGTAAGCTAATTTTGGCAGTATACCTTTGCATACATTTCAGGTACACAAATACTTTATGACAAATTATCTTGTGTTGTAGTTATAAGGCTTTGATAAATTACAATAAATTAATAAATGTCCTATATATGAACAATATTAAATTATTTTTGCATTGATCAACTTTCATGTTTAAAATAATTTTTGATACCTCTTAGAAGAGTGTATTGTTTGCAATGTCAAAAGGAAATATTTCAGAAAATTTTGTGTATTTTAAATTTAATTATGGCTGAAAAGGGTTTTTGTGTGTGTGTGTGTGTGTGTGTGTGTGTGTGTGGTTTCATATGCACTTACACTTCTTTAAACATTCAAAATACCCCAAATGATGCACTTTTAAATTTTTTTTTTTTCAATACCTCTAACAAAAGTGGATTAAAAATCAGCAATGATGGTTAAGAATTTTATTTTTCTTGTACAAACTGTTTTCATAACTATTCTATTAAAATTATTGATAAAATATTTGTACTGACAGCTATTTCCTGTATGAAAATATCAAGTATAATTATGCATTTTTCTATAAGAAACAATTCTACCAAGTAATTGGTCATGGTCAAAATTATTGATAAAATATTTGTATTGGAACATGAAAAGAATATTGCAATTAAAAGGAATCTTTCAATGCACCATCAATTTAAGTAAAATTAATGTTTTATAGTATAGATATTTAATACCTGTTGTGTTGGATTCTATTTTTAAATTAGAAGTCTAAGATGTTGGACTTGTTTCATTGTGTTTATGTAGCATAAGTTCTGATATAACTAGTTAAAATAAGAGGAAGAAAAAAAAAGGTGTTCATAGATTATTCAATATTCTATTCATAAAAACATTACTGTACATTATCCAGGAATTAAATAAAATTCCAATGAATGTTTTAAAAAATCAGAGTAATATTATTAACTAAGAAATAAAACAAGCCAATACAATTCATGTAATATCAGAATAATTTTTTCTATTAACTATTTTAAAACAGCATCTCTCCATTCTCCTATATGAAGTAATCTAAAAAACAACAACAAAAAAATACTATGTAAAGCCAAACTGAAATCAGTTAATAATTATTCAATACAGACTAACACACAAGTGAAATGAAATCCCCTATTCATCACATTGAACACTAAACCCTGAGATTTTAATTAATGATAATATTGCTTATGATGCTGCTATATCATTTGTTTTGATTTCAATGTTTTGACTATTATATCTTGTCCTTTTTTTTTGGTGACAGAACTGACCCACATGTTACATGAAATAAAATGCTAATCAAATCTTGAAATATCAACAAGAATGACAAAAAACTTGTCCCCAAAATAAAAATTAATTATTAAAACTACAAAAAGACAAAGTTTGCATTATTAAAAACTCTGCTTATTTTACACTGTTAGTCTTAGTCAAGGCTTTAAAATAGCAGTATCATGCATATTGTTCTTTGAAAAATATATATTTTTTGTTTGCATAGGTTGAGCCAAATGTTCAGTTAAAAAAATAAATAAAAGTTCTTAATCTTAACTTTACAAAATAGGCCAATATATGTAAAAGGTAGATTTTGATATGTAAGATCAATTTTGTAGGCAAAATTAATAATTCATTTACCTGATGATTAAAACTGAAATCTAATGATGACCATTCCAGACTAAAACAATGACCAGCCTGATACATTCATTCTTTCATGATATGGTGAGAGAAAATGGAGAAACTCAAAGAACTTGTAACCATAGAAACATATACATATGCACACAGAGGACAACTTGTAAATTTATAGTTTTGTCTTCTTTTTAATCTGTCAAGTGACGTTACACATTCAAACATGTTTTATATATATTTTTTTCAGCTTAGAAAACTGCAATGCATCTTATATGTGTACAGAAGCCAGAATGGTTTGGATTGTTGCAGAAATTATCAGTGAAGCTATCTTCAGATTGTAGAAGCTAGTTATTCAGTCACGAAACACACAGCCATCTCTGATCATGATGGATTGTTTCAATGAATATATAATTAATATCAAATTTGTTAGTTTTCATAGCAGCAGAAGCAAATAGAAAATCAGACTGATCACTCTCTCTCTCACACACACAAAGAAAGTAGTTATAAGAGTGAAGTTCTAAGCTAATTTACAGGTTAATGTGGGCATCTGACAAAGTATATTATAGACTGGCATCTCTAAAATAAATAACATTCCAATGTGGAATAGAAGAACCTTCACAGTAATCTTTTTAACAAACAGGTTTGATTTTTTTATATATTTTTTTAAACTCTTCTAATATTTTTCTACTTTTTAAGCCAACAATAATAGCATCTTAAAACTTTCATAATACAAAAAATTCATAAAAAAAAGGCATCGCTGTGTCAGGCAATTTGATCACAAATTTTTGTAGATTTGTCTTTAGTTTTAGTGCATCTTTAAAATATTGTAAAATAAAAACAGATGAAACATTGGTCCCCAGCTGTTTTAAATGCCTAGTTCAATAAGATTTTTATTTTTTTTTTACCATGTATCATATTGTAAATATCTATTTAAATTTTTTAACGGCATTTATAATCATTTAGAAGTTGTAGGAAGTCACAAAAAGAAAAAAATTTTAGAACACAAATATTAGGTTCATGCAAAAATAATGTTGTTTTCTCACATATGAGAAAACGACATTATTTTTGCACCAACCTAATAAATTTTTTTTGCATCAAAATGAGTAATCTACCTTAGTCCTATTTAGAAGATATCATAACATTTTGGACTGCTTTGCTGTGAAGCAAATGTTAATAAAACTGTTTTGTAGATAATGAATTTGGATTGTGTGATTCTAAGCTTAGTAGAGATCATATATATATATATATATATATATATATACACGCACACACATAAATAAAAGAGAGAGCCTTATAATTAAACTTTGTAAATACTTAATATATATTTTGTTTATATTTAATGTTAAAAATTTTAATTTTGCATCATAATACATGCTTAAAAGAAAAACAATTGCATTAACTCTTCATACTTTTAAAATTTTAGCCCACCTTGCTAAAGTTATTAAAAGTAGTTATATGAAGCCCACACAAATAGGTTTCCAATAGGGACCTTGAAATGTGCTAAGTGTGCCAGTGGAAGATTTTGATAGAACAAAAGTAACATAGAATAGGACTACTGATCAGACATTTTTCAACTCCTTGTTATTCAGAATATCAATATTCTTTTTCTTTTAAAGCCAGTATCCTGGACCTGTTGGTTCATTTAAAAATTAGAAAAACTAAAATATATAATGCAGTGTGCTTTTGTAACACTGTATAATGTATGTGCGTATATGCCTTATATTGTGGGGAGTGGGTAGGAAGGTAGTCATTTTCCTACAGACAACAAATTACAAAAATAACTGCTAAAACCTATAAGTAGGCATAAGATGTCATTTTATAAATTCAAAGCAGCCAGTTATTTTTTGGTGAATGAAACCAGCAGAAAAATAAAGAAATAATTCTATTATGTGCACTTAAGGAGTTGAAAGACTGATGGTAATGACATTCTACAAAGGCTGTAGATTTAAGGTGAACACTATGTATATTTGAAACAAGATACTTTAATTAATAATCATCTTCATTAGAAAAAGAAAATCTTGTTTCATATTTTTTCAAATTTAAATGTTAATATCAATTTGGTGTCATAAATTCCCATTTAAAATGTTAAAATAAAACTCAAAATTGTTACACACTGCAAATTTAAAACAAATTTCTAACCTTTTTTTTTAACAGTGCTTTTCTTGAAATTAATTCTTTATAAAAGCTTTGCTCCTGTTCCACAATTTACCTACATTCTCCATAAAACCAGTTGCAAAAGAATTCAGGTTTTTGTTGCAAAATGTAAAGTATGATCAGGAATTTGAAATATATTGAAAACTGCTACAATGATAGCTACTTAATAAATTATAGCATTATAGAAACTAAATGTTTAAATAAAAAAAAAGAAGGCCTTTCTCAATATATTTCACTTAGCAACTGAAAAAAAGAGTAAACAAAATCCATCTGATTATCATTAATACCTTACCAAAACAGATATTCTGTTACATACTTATAAAGAAGAGTTTTAATTATTACACTTCCTTATTTTCAATTTTGTGAAGCTTTGAATATTTTAAAGTGATAGTACATCAGTTTTGGGAAAATATCTTTAAAAAAATATTAAAAAAAAAAGAAAAAATTTAAGCATGAAAAGATTAACAAATGAAGGAAGAAAAAGAAAAATGTGCGAGCAGAGTAGAGAAAAAAAAGAAAAAGTCAAAATGGGCAAGGAGAGTAGGAAAAAAAAAAAGTAGACATCTATTTGCTAGATTTCAAAAGTCCTGGAACCATCCAAATAGTTACCGCCAAGTTATTGTTGCCATAATGATAAAAAGTCAGTGATGCAGTGTATGTAGGTATCAGCTGTAAATCCTGATGTGTAAGACAAAATGGGTAGGTAGGTGCAGTGGAGTTCTACTGCACACCGTACTGCACTGCACCTTACTGCAACTTAACCAGTCAGTAAGCACGGGGATGCAGTAGTGTAAGTGGTAGTAGTAGTAGTAGGAGCTAAATTTGGCACTAATGGCATTGGTAGTAGTTGTAGGTCAACCATCTCAATACCTCATCTTGCCACCTGTAAACAGAAATCAACAAATGTTTTGGGCAACATGATTGACTGATATGAAGGCAGACTGTCAGCAGTAACAAAGGTGGGGGAAGGGGAGAGCACCACAGTAGAGTCAGTAGTAGTAGTAGTAGTAGTAGTAGTAGTAGTAGTAGTAAGTGAATTAAAAAAAAAAAAGGACAAGATGACAGCAATGGCAATAGCAATGGTGGTGGTGGTTAGATTATTGATGTTAGCAGGCAATTCGGCAGTAGGAGTCAGTGTTTGTTACCTCCCAGACTGGAGCGTGAGCTGTCCGAACTGCTACGGCCATGCCGCTGTTGTAGTTGTTGTTGTTGATTATGGTGATGGTGGTGGGATGAGCCACGATGACCAGGAACATGCTTGGAGGTGGAAGAGCTCTTGCCTGCAAGATGGTCACCAAAAAGGTGCAAGTTGGGTATGGGTCATAAAGCAGAAATTCACAGCTGGCCAAAAGATTATAACTAGTCATCTTCCCCACAAAGATTCCCACCCAATCCCAGTCACTCTTAGATAGGCAGTCAATAAAAAACAAAAGAAAAATGCTGACCTTTCACTGAGGATTAAGATGTTATCAATAATTGTATTTTGGTAGAGATTTTTATAAATCAAGAACCAATTTAGTAAAAGTTAACAGGAAAAAAATGTTATTCAAGAAGAGTGCTCAATATTGGAGGTAGTGTTTGGATATAGAACTCAATACTGCATGCTGACTGGCAGCTTTATGCCTGAAGATCACTTGAAGCATGAAAATGACAGGCACCGTGCAGTGTTGATTCCTATGTCCATACTATCTCTCTCTCTCTCTCATATATAAACTACTGGATCCACTTTTTGAATTAAGTTTTTTGATAATCTACCAAAAGGGGTAATCATTGCATTAATGGAACACTCTGGAATACAAATAATGCTCCAATAATAATATATTGATTGAAAACATTAATGAAAAATATTGCAAATAAATTGGCAAACTGCAGCTTTTACTTCTAAAAAAAACAAATAAATCCTGAAATTATAGCCATTAAGATACTTTATACGAAAGATTCAGAAAAACATGAAATTGCTGTAAATATTGTATATTAAGGAGAAATAAAGTCAGCATTTTTCAAATATTAATTACTTTAATAGGAAGGAAAAAAAGGCATTTTTCATTAGAGAATTCCATGCAATCTGACATTCCACAGCTGGCAATACATACATTCAAGAAAGAGTGTTAAACATTTCAGAGGGGTCTTCACAAAATACATGCAAGAATAATTATAATTTAGTGCATAAATGTAATAAACCTAACAAAGAAAATCAGTGAGTTATTGTTTTATTTAAATAGGAAGAGTATTGAACAAATGAAACTTTATTTAAAAAAAAAAAAAAAGAAAAAAAAAAAAAAAGAAAAAAAAAAAAAAAGAAAAAAAAAAAAAAGCAGTTTCTCTGAGCAAAGATTACTTTAGAGAATTATAAATAAAATGGTAAAGTTCAAAGTTCTTAGTCATGCTATTATTTCTGTTTCCATTAACTTTTGATGATGATGATTAAGCTTACTCTGGTTTAGCTAAGACTGTTTTGGTATCTTACTGGAGATATAACCTATTAGTATTCATTTTCTTTTTCATTTTTGTATCACACCTGAAGATTAAGGATTTCTGGGTTATGAAAACAACATAATAAAAGAAAACCAAATCTATAATAAAAAATTGAAAACTGACCAAATTTGAAGCCTAGAAATTATGGTAAGAAAGATTTTATAAAATTAGAAGTATACAAAATTCTAGTTCATATAACTTTTAGACATCAGTTCACATAGCAATTGTTTTCCTATGTTACAATACATTAAACCATAAAGACCCAAATATGATCTAATGATTTAAGAGTTAAATGCAGTCAGTGAATGCTGAAGGTTTCCCTATAAGGAAATGACTAATATTACCATTCAGAATTAATTTATTCCAAGCTTTGGCAGTTTAATTTCTAGATAAGCCCTATCTTACTTGCAGGGATTTTGAAGACTGAATTTTTTTTTTCAGGTTTAATTATGAATAAATTCTTTTGTATTTAAGACTATTGTACAGAACTTTCAGCTTTTACTAATTCCCTTAATCACATTAGTATCAAGTAATCTATATATGTCAGTAAACTGCTCATAGTACTTGGATCAATGATAAAACTAGTTTGGAAAAATTTAATACAAAGATTGAAAAATGGCAAACTCCTATGAAATTTATCCTTCAAAAATTTTGAGGCATCTTTAACAGTTGGATAAAAACAACTGAATTCTGAAGAACTATTAATTTTAAATGTTTTAAATTAATTTTTTCCTTGACTTCATCTTGGATATAGTGTTCACAATTTTAGAAGAAATTCATTTTGATTCAGTACCATTGATACATTTAGAAGAATATACCTGTAGACTCAAACTAATATACTACTTAATTCCTAAAACTTCCAAGCCCACTTTCTGGATAGAATAATGGTGTCTTTAAATAGTATTGGTTTTAAGATTGAAAACTTCTCTGCTTAACAACAAATATTTCAATAACATTTAATAAAAATTTTTTATTTTATTTAGCACAGACTCCCTGCCAATATTTTTCATAATTTATCAATGGAATTAAAACAATGTTCATTTGAAAAAGGTAAACATTGCATCTAACCAAGACAGAGAAAAATGTAAAACATTTCAAATTAATATTGTATTCAAAAAATGTTATTTAGTTAGCTGATGCTATTGGTATTTATAATATACTAAGAGTAAAATCCTTGCTTTTGTGGAAATAATATTCCAAAAGAGTCATTCATTCTGCTATTGCCTTATCTTCTGTTCAGCTTATGATTACAGTTATCTAAAGCTTCTGTATTTTTAGGCGTATAAAAGGATGTGCAGGTAGTGTAATGGATAGTGGATCGGAATTAGAAATAGGAGAGCTGAGTTTGAATTCCAGTCAGGTTTGTTACGTTCACTTATTCCTCCCCACCCACAAGCTATGAGTTAAATAGGAGGACTTGTATCTGGAAAAACCATTGTTATTCTCAAAAATTTATTAATGCAATATTCACTTGCAAAAACAAAAGAATTGTTCTTACAATTCAAAATGTTTTGGTTTTAAATAAATCACAAAGGGTTGATAAGCTGTGAAAAACCTAAATCTGTGTAAGATGCAATTTTTTCAAACTAAATTTAATGTCAAGATCTGTTTGCATCCTATACACTGTAAGTATGAATAATATATATAATATACACAATCCTTGTGTAAATATATTTAAACAGACACACACAGTTCATGTGAAAAAAGATAAACCAAAAAAAAAAAAAAAATTATTCACACTGAACTTAAGTTTTTTGGTAAATCTTACCTATATAATCATGCTACAATTATACTAAAACACTTTTTTCAACTTTGAAAAAGAATCCAACTGATAATGTTCATTTAACAAAATCTAAAGTGACTCCTCTTGAAATACTTTTAATGTTTCTATTGCTTTCAATATATCATGTGAGTGTTTAATTCTTAAGAGTTTCTAATAATTTCCCATTTTCTTCCATTGCTAGGTAAACTTTTAGACTTTATCAGAATAAATAATGCATTTGTTTTGTTTTTACCCCTCCTGCCCTGCATTATTGACTTGATGGTCAAGGTTAGGAAGAATTTAATTCTTAAATTCTTTCAGATTAAAAAGAAAAATATTCAGTACTTTCTATTGCTTCTATTGAAGGGCATTCTAATTGATTAAATGCTTGATTTTAATTTTTTTTTAATAAACATCTTATTACCATATTCACACAACAGCTATGCCAAATTGTCATTTATTTAAATCTTGTTGGCCTTGTACCAATCTTTGATTTTTGAATAAGAAATGAATTTGTCTCATGTATACAGTAAGCACAGCTTTTGAGGGTAATAGAATAATAAATTGGGTGATCAAAGCATCAGGTTTTTATGGTGGGGCTAAAATTTCTTGGTCTGAACTACTTTCCAAAATCTGACTAAATGACCAAATACCAGATTTTTTTGATTTTTTATTTAAGTGTTGGACCAAGAACTTTTCAGCACCACTTCATAAAGTATTTTATGAGAAATTTTATTAATTATTTGATGCCTTGTAAATGGATACTGAGTGTGCTTGAATCAATAAGTGCTAAAAGGTCAACTCTTTAACATTTATTATGATACTGTGAAAAAAAACATAGGTAAAACAAATGTATATTTATGGATCTGTGGAAATTCTTTGGTTGTTGACAACTTAGATTATTTATTATTTCAGTTCTTATTTTTTTCCTTATCCCTGACAATTCATTATTCATGCTTATATATTTCAAATGTTAACATATCTATACTCTGAATTTCGCATAATTACATCCACTTTTCAGAACACTTGATTGTAAAATTTTCCACTTAATTTTTTTATTATTATTTCTTTCTTTTTTATATTGAGTCCTAAAGACAGATTGCCTTAAAAAACATATCTTCCAGGAATAGTCCAGTTAACTGCTTTTTGTAGTAAACGATCTTTGTTTATATATATAGATAGATATGCAGGTGGTATAATGGCTAGTGGCTCAAAACGAGGAATCGATGAGCAAAATTAGAATTCCAGCTGTGTTTATTACATTCACTTTTGCACAAGTATCATCAGCTCCATCACTTCTCTTTCCAGCCCTATTTGGCAGTCAGTTTGGGAAGACAACTCTGAATTCAAAACTGAGCATGGGGCTAGCAACTTCAACCCATGAAAAACCTCCTTGTTATGGAAACCACAGTAGTAACGCCTAGCATGTTCACGCTATGGATCATTTACTCCATCATTGGAGTGTACAGAACTATATATCTCATGTGTGTGTGTGTGTGAAATTTATTTTCTACAGCATCCTCTGATCTTCCTTTTGTTTTGTCATAAAGAATTTTCATGTGTCACAATTTTTGCACATTTGCATCATTATCTACCTTTTACTCTTTTGCTCATTGTCTTGATATCCAGTCAACATGTGTGTTGGTTTTTCATCTCTATTCCTTCACCATCTCTAATATATACCCCACCACCATTCACCTGATTTTTCATTTCTTTCTAGCTTCTCAACTTCTTACCTCATACCACCTCCTCACTTTCTGACACTATTTTCTGTTTAGCTTTCTTGATCAGTAACCATAACAGATTCCAGCTCAGAAGGGTCAGGAACTGAGCAGATACTACACTTTGATCTTGGTTAGAAAACCATGATGTTTGTATAACAAGCAGAATAATGGTGTAAATTATTTATTCAAATTAATTAGGATAGATTGTTACTACATTTCTAGACCTAAATCACATCTATAAGTTAGCAAAAAACTATTCAGGAAAAAATACTAGCATTCAACTGATGATTTATATTTTTTTATAATATTTTTTCTAGATTGTAATATTATTTTGGTTTGTAATCATAATTTAATATATGGCCAGCTACCCATTTTCAAGCACACCTATCTACTAAAGTAGCTAGCCAATCCCTGTGTAGACACATGTTCTGGCACATTTTGTATGTGTTCAACACCCACAGGACTGAGCTGTGCTTTATATTGCAACTATGCTAAGTGGACTGTAGTTACAGTTTCAGGGAAAAAAACAGATAATCTTGCATGATGAACAGTTTTTGAACAAGACCAGTATGCTCAAACTTCTGGTCACAATGATTTGTAACTTTGTGCTTGTATAATCATAGACTCCAAATGGTTCCATCTACCCAATTTCAATCACAAGGCAAAGTTCAACTTGTGTTATAGTTTTCAGTTATTTTCCAAGGATGCCAAATGCCGTGATCACATCCCCAGTCCAATATTATCAAGTAGTCACCACTCTGACAACCATGGTAAGATTTGGACCTTGGTTTCATGGTCTGAAAGCAAATATTCTAACCACTGTCATGTGCCCATCACACATGTGTCCCAAAAGTCATTGGATAGCAATATGTAAAAGTAATGTCAGGTGGCACTATTGTATCTTGACATCAGGGAAATGACCAAACATATTAGTTGTGTTCAGATATGGCAAAGCAACTTCAGTTATCAGGGTTTGTATGATGTATGAATATTTGATTTCTGAGATTGTGAAGATATGTGACATCAATGGTCTTGTGTGTACCAGGAATAACTGATGAAAGCATTAGTGCCTATTGTGGATAGCACAATAGCCAATTACAGATTCTTAATGTTTATGATCTTCAAATCAGGAGGCACCAGACATATCCAGCAGGACAGTTGAGCATCCTTTAGCTCCCATAGATATGAAAACAGAAGGTCCACTTGGGTTCATGGCAACACTAATTGGATCCTGGAGGAATGACAATGTGTAAAGTGGTTTTATGAGTCTCACAGTTCCAGTTGTTTCAGACTGAGGATAGAGCTCAGACCCCATGAAACCATGAATACTGACAAGCAGTATGCAAGCTGGTAGTAGTTCTATGAAAGTGTTGGGCATGTTTTTGCGGCATAGGTTGTCTCTACTGATCAACCTAAACAGGTTATTGATTGGTGATTTCATGAACATTTGCAGCCATAAAAAGAATCCCTATATTCCAACAACAATGGGTTACTCCAGCAGGATAATGTGGCATGCCACTAGGCTCATGTTACCTTAGAACGAGGAAAATTCTGGAGACTTCTGATGAATAGTTATGCTGACATGAGCTCAGTTTAGCATTTACAGTGTGCAGTGAATAGGTATATTCAATATCCTACACCTACAAATATAAAGGAATTGTAGACAGTTATCAAGATGACATAATCAGTTCTCCAGAGGTCTTCCAATCACAAGTAGAATTGATGCCATATCAAATTACTGCTTTTGGCTGGTCTAGAAAGGGCCCAACATGATACTAGACAACTATCCCATGACAAGTGTGTGTGTGTATATATATTGCAGAGGGCATCAAGAGACTCATGTCAAACAAGAATGTTTAGGTCCTAGTTTAGTGCTCAAATCCAACCAACAAGATAAAAACAGACATGGTTTTTCTTTTCTTTTTTTAAGTAATTTTTTAAAATTTTATTGAAAAATAATAAATATCTCTGATTTCATTCTATCCTTCACTGCATTGCACACATCATTTTAGCTAAAGTATTATATTTCTATGTACATATTAAAAGAAGTAAAATGTGAATAAATTCTGTGATAAAAATAACTATCCAAAATCTATTAAAAAAAAAAAAATCATTAAAAGTTTAATGACAAGTCATCTCTTTATATTGAAAATGTTAGATTTTTATGGTTGTTAAAACAAGGAAAATGTGAATATTACAAAATTTACATCATGCTTGTTTTAATATATCTATAGAAAGGTAACACTGGTTAAAATGATGTGCACTTTATCATGGAGAGTAGGATGAAATCAGAGGTATGACACTATATATATATATAAATAAATCAGAAATACTTCCTGAATTGTTCAAGAGTTGAATAATCATAAGATATAGAATGGTTGAAATTTAAATTAAAAATTTGGAGCTTGACTATTGAATAACTGGTTTAAATTTGCTTTTCATTTTTTTTTTCTAACAAAGCTGACTGATTTGTTATGTTATATAGTAAACATAAGACTTAAAGATAGCCACTAAGAAAAGTTGTTTAAATTTTTGTTTGTGCTTTATAGAGAAAAATAAATATCTGGATTGTGATTTATGGATGAAATACCATTTTAAAATTAATGCTGAGAAAGATTAGTCTAAAAAATAACTAAAAATTAAATTCATTTTTTAATTTTCTCTCAAATTATTCTTAAGTGTCAAATTGATAAAGATGTACAAGGGTGGATTAATAAGCCTGTAGCCTGACAAAGAGTCTCTAAATTTTGATCTGTAATTATCACTATATATTTTCACATCTGTGATTAATATTTACAACTGAATTAAGTGCATTGACAGTGAAGGAGATTATATTAGAAAAATATGTATAAAATAAATAATTTTTTTTTTTTTTTTTAATACACATCAGGCCAAAGACTTATTGATGCACCCATGTATATATGCAATATAATTAAAAATAAAAAAAATAATCCTAGTTTCTAAAAAGTTATTTTGAGATAAAACAATAAAAAATGATTTTATTGGTACTTTAGTGAGACTAGGAAGCAAACTATTTTGTGAAGACCTCAACTGTGCATTTTGGACATGCACAGAAAAATAAGAATGTGGAAGAGGAACATGCAATGTTAACATGAAAGAAGCAAGAATTCATTTCTTTCAACTGACATGAAAATCAATAGAATTACTGCAACAATCAATCAACAGACTTTCATTCTACTTAATTGGACATGTACTAAGACAGAACCGTCCAAATAATATCAGACAAAAAAGGAGAAAGAAACATGTCAACATTAATGGTCAAGATTTTGAGTGGCAAAAATAAAGAAATTGTTTTTAGCACTGAAACTGGTTAGAGAATGGAATTATTCAGTTAATAACTTTCTTCTTTTGGAAGATTAAATCTGACAAAAATTTTTTTTTCTATTTTTAAAATTTCAGGCAAAATTTTAAGATTATTTTCTCTAATATGTTTTCTTTTTATTAATGAAGTGCTAAAGACAATTGAACAAGAAAGAGGCACAAACAAAACATCAAATAAAACAGAAAAAAAAAGAAACAGAAAAACAGACAATATACAAAATTGACTAATATATTCATGCAAAATACACAATTTTTTTATACATGCAAGTAAATTTAAGCAAAAACAAAAATGAAAAAAGAATGAAAAAAAAAAGAAAAGAAAAAAAAAAAAAGCACACTTTAAGCCAAAAATCAATTTTAGATTAACCTTGTTCTAAGTAAACATTTTTATGATTTACACTCATCAGGGTCAGTTGCTTTTGGTAACAAACAAGTACCTGTGAGGGTTATTTCATGCTTAACATTTTCTATTATACTTATATTTTTTTAGCACTGAAAGGAGATATTTAAATCTCTTCACAATGATATAATGATTGTCCTTTTGTTGTCTTTTTGCAACCTACAGACTAGTTGGATGGTTCTATTATTTCAACAAATAAATTTTCAAGTTACAAAAACATCAAAAATTTTTTAGTTTAGTCAACTGTACTTTTGCTTATGTAAATGATTATAAATTCACATTCTTTGCCTTATTTTATGATTGTAAATTTAAAAAATACATCTCTTTAGAAGAAAAAAAAATCTTGAAAACAGAAAAAAAAAAAATCTTACAAATGGTTATTAGTCTTACTGCAAAAAGGATTATAGAGAGTGATATTTTAGAGCCAATTTTTATTGGCTAGAATACAGATAGGGAGGAACTTGGCAAAATAAATTGTTGATAGAGAAAAAGGAGACAAATTGTATAAAGGGCAATGAAATTTAAATATTTAAACCATTTATTAATAACAGACTTTACAATAAGAAAATATCTTTGAAGTTAATCTTTGTTGAAGATAACTTACAGATAACAAATTTACCTATTTTCAACATTGAACCATGAAAGAGGGTTGGATGATCAAAAATACAATTTCTTTGAGAATGATGTATATAACAAAAAATATGTTGAAGATAACACAAATCTGAACTACTTAGCACCAATATTTAAATACTGTTCAAAGCTTCAATATCAATTGTTCTATTAAAATTATCATAAGGGATGTTTAAGAGGAAGCATGAAAACATTTTTAGTATTACCATGACATTTTCTTTTAGTTTCTAATAGGAATAAGGAAGCTGACATGTCACACATACAAAATGTTCTGAAAAGTGAGTCTTTTCAATTTCTACTGAATGCATCTATTGTTGAATGTTCCTGTGTAATTAGAGAATATACTGATAAAAAATGTGGAATTAACAAAAATATATATGTTCTGAGAATTTGAAATGAAAAGTTAATATTCAACCCATTTTGTATTAGTTGATAATTATAGATCCTCACAAAGAGAAAAGTAGATTTTCCACTTGAAAAGAGGTAATAGCTGTTATTTCTGGCAATGATGATGTTTACTCAAAATAATGTCAATAGTTTATGCTTCTAAAACCTTATCAAGAGGTTTTTTAGCACTAGAATGTTATATCAAGTGATATTGGATCCCAAATGCATTAAAGGGAAACACACTGTTTAAAGCTCATTTTTTTTCCCTTTATTCAAGAAATTATTAAAAAAAAAAAACCCTTTAAAATAAACAGTGGTACCTTGACTAATGAGTTTTTCGAGATACAAGCTGTCTCGTGGATGATAGTTGAGAGCTTAAATTCAGGTTACATGCAGCTTCAAATATCCCACTGCTTGTTGGTGCAGTGAATGTTACAGTGAACACTGCAACATCTACCCAGCTTCTTGTGTCTCACTCGTTCATTAAGTGGTTAGCTCACAGTAGAAGCATCAGTGTTTTGCTAGCATTTGTGCTTGCAGTTATTTTGCAAAACTTTGTTTTTTCCAACAATGGGTCTGAAGAAAGTGAGTGCGAAAGAGAGTGCTGAGAAGAAAAAGTGAACGATGTGCATTGAATTAAAGAAAGAAATTATCAAAAAACATGACCAAAGTGTGTGTGTGTAGTTGGTGAAAGCACTTCTATGATCTGCACCATACTGAAGCAAGAAGAGTCAATAAAAACTATAACACCAGCCAAGGGCATTAAAATAATTTCTAAACAGCAGATATCTATCCATGAAAATATGGAGAAGCTGCTGATGGTGTGGCTGACAGAGAAGCGGCTCGCAGAAGATACTATGATGAAGGCTATAATTTATGGGAAGGCACAAACTATTTACGCTGATTTACTGCAGCAGATCCCTGACACTTCAACACAGTCATTTAAAGCCAGTCTGGGATGGTTCGAGAATTATCAAAAGATGACTGGCATTCACTCCACTATCAGGTGAAATACTGAGCATGGATATGAAGGCAGTTGAGGATTACCTCAAAACTTTTGCTGGAATTATAACAGCCAAAGTATACATCCCCCAGCAAGTGTTCAACTGCGATGAGACAGGACTTTTTTTTGGAAGATGCCAAGGAGGACTTATATAACAGCAGAGGTGAAGAGAATGCCAGGCCACAAACCCATAAAGTATAGGCTAACCCTTGCATTGTGCACCAATGTGAGTGGTGACTGCAAAATTAAGAAGCTGCTCATTTATCATTCAGACAACCCCAGTGCCTTTAAGTCACATAAGATTCTGAAAGAAAAACTGCAAGTTATGTGACGGCAAACCAGAAGGTGTGGATCACCAGGCAGATTTTTTGTGGAGTGAGTGAATTTGGTCTTTGGTCCCAAGGCTAAGTAAAAGCGAATGATGTGCATTGAAAGAAATTATCAAAAAACATGACCAAGGTGTGTGCGTGTGTAGTTGACTTGGTGAAACAGAGTGCAGCACTTCTATGATCTGCACCATACTGAAGCAGGAGGAGTCAATAAAAACTATAACGCCAGCCAAGGACATTAATATAATTTCTAAACAGTGGATATCTATCCATGAAAATATGGAGAAGCTGCTGGTAGTGTGGTTGATGGAGAAGCAGCTTGCAGGAGAATCCATGATGGAGGCTATAATTTGTGAGAATGTACAAGCTATTTACGCTCATTTGCTGCAGCAAACCACAAGCACTTTGACAAGTGAGCCAATTAAAGCCAGTCATGGTTGCCTTGAGAATTTTAAAAAGAGAACCAGCATCCACTCCATTGTCAGGCATGGTGAGGCATCAAGTGAGAATATGAAGACAGTTGAAGGATACATCCTCCAGCAAGATTTCAACTGTGATGACAGAGAAACTTTTTTGGAAGAAGATGTGAAGGAGGACTTCTATAACAGCAGAGGTGAAGAGGATGCCAGGCCACAAACCCATGAAGGATAGGCTAACCCATTGCATTGTGCACCAATGTGAGTGGTGACTGCAAGATTAAGCTGCTGTTTGTTTATCATTTGGAAAACACCAGAGCCTTTAAGTCAAATAAGTTTCTGAAAGAAAAACTGCAGGTTATGTGGAGGGCAAACCTGAGGGCATGGGTCACCAGGCAGTTCTTTGTGGAGTGGGTGAATTTGGTCTTTGTTCCTGACATTAAGTATTTTCCCCAGGAAAATAATCTACCCTGCAAGACCTCCTCCTCCTCCTGGACAATGGCACCTGCTCACCTACTTATCCTTGAAGTGTTCAAGTTTATAAAGGTTCTATACCTTCTACCCAACACCACCCCTATCCTGAAGCACATAGACCAGCAAGTGATTTCTAATTTCAAGAAGCTATTCACCTGTTCTGCCACTGCTTTGAGGTGATGGAGAGCATAAACCTCACCCTTTGAGAGTTCTTGAAGGAACAATATAACATTGTGATATTCCTCAGAATTATCGATATGGCCTGGCAGGGTGCCACAAAGAGGACCGTGACCTCTACATGGTAGAAGATGTGGCCTGAGGTTGTGTCTTGAACAGACTTTGAAAGACTTGAGGCTGAAGCGGCTATGGTGGAGGAGATCGTATGCCTCGGCAAGTCCTTGGTCCTGGACATGGATGAAGGGGGACATCAACGAGCTCATCGAGGAACTGACAATAGAGGAGCTAAAGAAGCAACAGACACAGCAGCACATGGAGATTTTCCAGGAAATAGATGATGCTGAGGAGGTTATCTCTACAAGTGAGATAAAGGAAATGTGGGAGAAACTTTCAGACTTTATTCAAAAGAAACACCCAGAAAAAGTTGCAATTGGGTATGAGACAGTGCTATTTAATGACACCCGCCTAACTAATTTCAGAAACATTCTGAAGGGGAAGATGAAACAGACCTCACTGGACAGGATTTTATCAAAAATCTTTGCAGATGAAAGTGAGGAAAGTGAGACAAAAAAGGGCAAAAATCAGTGAATAAGATTCAGTTGTTCGGTTCAACCTTTCTCCTCCATCTCTGTCAGCATCTTCAAGTTGTCTGATCTCCAAGGTAAATGATGTACATTATACTTAATAAAACCAGTTTATGGCAGTATATTCTATTGTATTGTGTTTTTATACAATAATCATTATTTATAAGTACATTTTTATTATTTAAAAACATGTAATAAAAATTTTCAGTGTTTTTGGGGGTCGAAAATGGATTGATGGCATTTCAATGGGGGAAAATTGATTTGACATACAAGTAATTTGAGTTACAAGCTCTGTCACAGAATGAATTAAATTTGTAAGTCAAGGCACCACTGTAATACTTGTTTTATATGTTCTGGTGTGTTATTTAATGATGAAAATGTCTGGGAGATGCTTAAACTAATGATAAACAAATCTTTGTATGGAATCAAATGCATTTTAGTGGTTATTTGATTCATGTGCAGATGCATCTAAATTCACCAATTTAAAATTGGTTTCTTGAGACAAAAGAGAAGCCTTACCAACTCAATATTGTAGAATAGACAAGAAGTTGTGTTTTTAATTTACAAAACTAAGAATGTCTATTTTCAAAAAAAAAAAAAAAAAAAAAAAAAAAATCTATAATGGTTACAAATTTCAAAAGCAATAAGAAAATTGGTTAATGCAAAAAAAAAAAAAAAAAATGTAAATGTGATATCAAATTTGCAAGTCACTTAGATTAAACACTACCCGATAGGAATTAATATTCCAAAATTATATCTAACAACAAAGAGAAAAAGAACTGACCAAAATAGAAAGTGACAACAATTTCAATGCAAAGAACAGACAATTGCAGATAGATAGTTACATGAGAATATTTTCTTAACAAAAAGCTGCAATTTGACCCCAAATTATCAGTTTTTTTTTTGTTTTAACTTTATGTTCCTGTCAAATAATATCCCATATTAGATAACAATGAAGATGTAAAGGAGAATCATATAGCCATAGAATAAAGTCATTTTAAAGATAGAATAAATTGATAAATTCATATGGAAAACTAAAATTTATATTCATCACAAGAAATGTATAAAGCTTTTATAGAAGAGATACAGGCAACAGTAGATTCCCCCAGCCTACACATAAAAAGATAAATTTCTCTTGATTGTGTAGCTTTTAAACAAATATAAGGTTAATTTAAATTTTCTTCTAAGTGATTATTTATTAATTTTTCTGATCTTATTTGTGTTACTTTTTATCACAATGTTCAGGTCATTTTTATATCTGATGAGCATTAGTGAAACAGCATAGACCAGAAATAAACAGAGGATAAGGATTACAAGTTCAATTTTCATAGCAAGCTGATTCTTTCTAATCCATGCTGCTTACTTAATGGTCATAGGATGTAAAAATGAGGAGAAAAAGCAACAGAGTGAAAAACAAATCAAACATTTATAAGGTTTCAGTTAAGAAATTTTTTATAATTATTACATGTATTTCTACTAATTTAAAAAAAAAACCCACAAAAACATTAAAAATGTTTTTCTCAGTAAAATTTGAACCTAAAAATGAAAATGCAAGTTTTAATTGGAGATGACTGGAATTGGAAAGCAAAGAGAAAGCATTGCCCACTCTTTATCAAATTGATTGTTATCTGTATTTTGTAAATATGGGATTGATGACAACTCTAACAAATGGAACAGATCTACTAAGTAGATAAACCAAAACTCCAAAGAACAGAAATTAAGTTGAAAATGCGGATAAGATTGATTCATGGGACTTGTGTGACAAGCCCTGCATTCTCCAATAAAAAGATGACAAAACCAATAACATCTCATATGTAACTCCTTATTTCATTGTTTCAAAAGTATGGCAAAGGATAAAGTTGGTGAGTTCTAGTTGTAAGAGAAAGAAGCCAATCTCATTGTTTTAGTTTATGAGTGCAATGAAAATGATTAGCTGAATTATCAAAGTGAGTCTTTCTGATGGTAGAATAAGTCAAGAGAATCCAAGAAAATGATACAAGTTGAGATTTAAAAAAAAAAAAAAAAAAATCAAAAAAGAAAAAAAATCAGTAGTCTGATGACATGTGACAGAATTAGTTGTAATAGTTGTTATAACTAAAAGAAACTAAAATTAATGTCCTTTAAGAAATGGCCCATCAAAATAACTCATCAACATGGATGAGTTGAATATAAAGTCCATCACATGATGTTTTCATGGCAAACTGGTTTAGTTGAAGTCCTGAAATTGAATTTACTGACCAGTGGTCAGTGGATAAGATTTGTCAAAACAAAACTACATCAACACAGATAGATAAAAAAAAAAAAAAAACTATCCAATATCTCATATGCTACTTAAGGTAATTTGGATATGAAATGTAATTTTTTCTTAATTGTATAGATCCAATTTTATAGTCTATTTTGATTTTGGAAGCAGAATAATAAAATAAAAAAGCAAGAAACAATCTAAGCAGCAGTAAACAAAAAAAAAATTTAAGATTTGATCAGCAAGAATACATACATTTAAAATTATTTCATAGCAACTTGATTTTACATTCACACAGGTATATATATTATTAGTTATGACAAAAGTAGAGATGAGAAAAACCTTTTTTTATGATTATTAGCACTTAAAAACTTTGTTTTCAACTTTAGCATCAATGTTAATGTAAAATTATAAGATTTGAAAACTACAGTATAACAATCTGTATGATAGCCCAAGTATACAAAAGAAAATCTAAAATTAGATTTTTCCTTAAAATTTCAGATTTTACAATTATTGGGATGAACATTAATATACTGGGTCAGAACAAAAGTTCACAACATTTTAAGTGAATTTCAAAGATAATATTTATATATTTGTAAATAAATATATTCAATCACATATATGGCATTTTGCTCCACTACTTTTTTCCACCATTGAGGCAGCTTCACGATTCCATCCTTCTAGAACTTGGCATCTTTCTGAGTGGTGAACTAGTCAGTTTTTTTTATAGGCTTCCAGAGAATTGAAATTCTTCTCATTAAGAGAATTTTGTACGGATCAAAATAAGTGATAATCTGAAGGTGTAAAATCATGGGGAGTATGGCAGGTGCAGTAGAATATCCCAGCTACGCTGTACCAATTTCCATTGAGTTTGCATAGAGATGCAAGGCCTAGCATTGTCTTGATGGAAGCAGACACTTTTCTCATTGGCCAATTCTGGATGCTTTTCATTGATTTCTGCCTGTAATTGGTCCATTTGGGAATAGTATTAAACTGAATTTAATCTGATTTTGTGAATCAAGCTTGTAATGCACAATACCTTTCTATTCCCACCAGATATGCAGCATCACATGATTTTTTATTTTTTAACACTTCCCATTGTTGTAAACAATCTGTTTTTCATTGCCTATGATTATTCTTTATAACAAAATAGTTTGTTTTTATTGTGTTTGAGCAGAGAATTGCAAATGGAAATGCATTCCATTAAATCATGAGGTACCCAAACATCATAGTGATTCATGTACTAAAAGT
Source organism: Acanthosepion lycidas (assembly GCA_963932145.1). Lineage (NCBI taxonomy): Eukaryota > Metazoa > Mollusca > Cephalopoda > Sepiida > Sepiidae > Acanthosepion > Acanthosepion lycidas. The sequence continues at coordinate 31,081,646 of OZ010583.1, read as the reverse complement.
GTTTTCATATGCTTTTCATTACTCATACAAGATATGTAGAGTATCTCTGATGTCTAGTGTTGTGAGCTGAATTATTTTTAATCAGTATTTCAATTTGGTCATTACTAATGACTGCAGGTCTGTTAGAAGTATTTTACAGCTCAAATTTCTACTCCTGAACCTAGCAAACCACTTGCAAACAGCTATGGCACCATCTCCATAAATAGCACATCTTTTTTGCTGTGTGTACATTGATTTTCCTTTCCAGAAATAAAAAAAAAAACACTAAATGATGAAAATGCATCTCATTTTCCTCTATTTTCACTTACAACATAAAAACATTTAAAATTTACAATCCACACACGAATCATTTAGAAAAACATGTTGAAATGTCACCTTTCAGAATGTATATAATAAATTTCAGTCATGTGTTAACGGAAATCATATGTTTAAATGTCACCTATTGAAAATTGCTACTCCCCCCCAACCCAATAGAATAATTTTTCACTTCAGTGATAGAAAAAAAATCCTATTTAGATGAATAAATATGGAGGATAATGCTAATAGTATTAATATTCCTTAAGTGAAAAGTTCAGAAATAAATAATAAAATATCCTCAATTCCTTTTACATCTTTTCATAAAGGATAAAAATAACCATAAATGCATAGGATCACATAGACAGTTTTGTTAATATATGCAAAACTAAAACTTCAGAAGATCAAAAATAATTTTTAAATGTAGAATAATTAAATTTCTATGACTGATTTTTGTGTGGCTAAAAAGTTCATTCTGTTTTTGCATTAAATGAATCTGGTTTGAACTTTTTTAAAGAAAAAAAAAATCACATTTGATTGTATTGTGATAGCTGTCCTATGAAGCATAAAAAAAAAAAAAAATACCCAAACTGATGTATTTTTGTTTATCAATTACAATATTGAAAATAGGAGAAAATAATATTTTTGGCATATTATACATTTATTTTAAGGTAAAAATGTGATTCAAGCACCCATACACATACAAGAAGATTTGTGCAGTTTATAGTGAAGGTACTGTGAATGATCAAACGTGTTAAAAGTGGTTATGTGAAGATTAATATTGGAGACTTCTCACTGAAGGATTCTCAACAGTCAGGCATACCAGTTGAGGTTGATAGCAATCAAATGAAGACATTACTTAAGAATAATCAACATTATACAATGCAGGGCATAAGAAACATACTCAAAATGTCAAAATCAAGCATTGAAACTCACTTGCACCATCTTGCTTATGTTAGTTGCTTTGATGTGTGCCTTCCACATAAACAAAAAGTAGCGGACCACATTTCTGTGTGTAATTTGCTGCTTAAACAAAGAAAAGTTCTGTTTTGGAAACAAATTGTAAGAGGCAATAAAAATTGGATACTTTATGACGATTTGAAATGCAAGTCATTGCAGAGCAAGTGAAATGACCTGTCACTAACTGTCCCAAAGGCTGGTCCTCATTCAAAGTAGGTGATACTATGGTAGGATCATAAAGGTGCTCTAGGTTTTTTTCTAAAGAATCAAATGATTAATTTGAACAAGTATTGCTTCCACTTAAACCAAAGTCAGTAATTGACAAAAAACAGAAGTCTAGAATTAGTTAAGAGTAAAGACACAATATTCTATCAAGAAAATCATATACCACATGTTTCTTTGGTGATCAAGTAAAAATTTCTTACAGCTTAATTGGAAAATTTTCATACACCTGCCATAGTCACCAGATATTGCAGCTTTTGATTTTAATACATTTAGAAAAATATTTTATAGAACTGTCTTCAGGAAGAAAAACAAAGTTCATTTCTCTGAAAAATTGCAAAAGACATCTAGAGTAATTATTTGTTGAAAAGGATAAAAAGTTCTTGGAGAACAGAATTATGAAGTTGCCTGAAAGATGGCAGATGATAGAATAAAATGGAAAATATGTTCCATAAAGTTAAACTTGAAAACAGTATAGATTTTATTTTTTACTTAATAAACTGAATGAATATTTTAGCCACACACTTTAAAATAAGTATTAAAATGTCAAGTTCTTTCCTTTTTTTTTTTTAGAAGATAAATTTAAACATTTTATCAATTATATTTTCTTACATTTTTTTAATATTAAAATGAATCTGACAAAGGTAAGTAATAATCTTAAAATTTATTTTAGCTCTGGTAAAACCAGATCACTCTTAAATAAATTAAAACCAAGTTGCCATGTTGTAATTAAATGTTATGCTGTACAATTAAAATAAAATCCACTACTACATGTGATCAGTAATTCTGCACTATAATTGACCATACAGGCATGATTTAGCCATTGACAAGTCAACAACAACAATAATAATAATAATGAAAAAATATACAGAAGAAAAATTACATAAAATTTCAAAGCAACATTCATGATCCACAAGAGCACAAGTGAATACTAGAAAAACAGCTCATCTATAAGGATCAATGATAATGTGTGTGCATGATTGTATATTTTCAATGATTATTAACATATTCAGTGCCAAAAGGACATTAACATTTTTGCTACTTTACCTGTTAAGTAACAGACAATATTAACTAATGTCCCTCTTTTTGAAATGTGTACATAGTTTTCACAGTTCTGCACATTGCTGTGACTAATTCTTGCTTTTCAATGATGCTACTTAGTCTTTAGGGAATCTCCATTGTTTTATTTTGGGTCCATATATGCTTGTGCTCATTTCTATACATTGGCACTGGAACTATTATAGAGAACTTCATATTGGGTTACAATGTTAGCAAATTTTAAATCGTAAAACTGTATAAAAAGACAAAACTAAAGTTTAACTTTATGTTTTGTTATTCAAGCATATTTAACTTTCTTGATATCATGCTTAATTTTCTAAAACATGACCCATTATTTTCTGAGATCAATCCTTGAAATGAGGGCAACTTGTGGGTAAATACACAAAGTTTAGCTGAAATCTGCTCAGGATTCTCAGAGAAGTTCACAATCCTTTCTTACACAGAAATAATATTACTCCAGTGGTTTGGGATTTTCTGATAATGGTAGAAGACAAGATTAATGTTAATCTATTGTTTGTGGAAGAAAATAACATTATTCTGGATTTATCAGTGTCTTTTTATAGCATTTATAATCAGGAGAATATAGACATACAAGGAAAGCAACTTAAGCTACAGGATTGCTTCCTTCTGCATACTCTTCCTGCGATATAAAGAAATGTGTCTAGTAATTAAATACAATGGATTAAATTCAATGAGATATTGGATTTTCTTAGATTTGGTGCTGGTACTTTGTATCTTTTACACAATCATTTCCGTCTTTGTGTTCTTATGGGGATGACCATAGTGTGTGTGTGTGTGTGTGTGTGTGTGTGTGTGTGTGTGTGTGTGTGTGTGTGTGTGTGAAGATGATGATCTGGACAAATTGACTCTCCAAGACAGATGCAGAGATATTGCTAAGTGTAAGGTTCCAAGCACATTGCTGAAACACACTGTCACTGAGGAGAGGAGCATCATGCACAGATGTTAAGGCAGCAACAAATACACAAGGTTGGAGGGTAAGGGGAGATGGGGGAGGGGAGAGAAAAATAAAAAAAAAGGAGGATCCAAAAAGAACAAGCCACTTACCTGGTTTCTTGAAAGGTGCATTGGAGAAAGGATCTGAAGAATCCGAGCCAGACATGACCAAATCTTCTCTGCTTTTCACATTTGATATACCTGCAATACAATGATAATTTTATCAGTCTTAGAGAAAGAGAGCAGAAAGGGAGGGAAAAATGACAGTACCTCCAAGATATTGATGTCTGTTACTTCTGACAACATTTTGAAAAGAATGAGCAAGATATTGAACTGGTCAAATGACAATCAAATTTATGCTTATTAACTTCTATAAGGAGGTGTCAAAGTAACCAAGATTAAAAGTAAAAAGCTGAGGATTTGAAAAGACAAGGAGGGAGGGGAAAAGAATGAAAGGAAAAGCTTCATCAGAGAATGATATATGGAGAAAAGGAAAGGGTTGCCCTGGTGTAATTCTCTCTTATGTTCATAGATGTCTCACCAATGTAACTGTTTCTACATTGCAATTATATTTTTACTGAATAATTAGGATAAAATAAGTAATAAATTAATATTAGGTTGGTGCAAAAATAATGTCGTTTTCTCACATATGTTACTATGTGAGAAAACGATATTATTTTTGCACCAACCTAATATCAACATTGATATTAGTGTATTTTAAGTCAAAACTAATAGAATGACACATTTTTTAAGCCAATTCAGTCATTATGAAGTTTACTATCAGTAGCCTGTGAGACCAATATGCTGTCCACTTTTATAAACTACAACATTTTATTGATAAAAGACTGATTATAATTGCTACACTTACAAATGATATTATAAAATACTATATTTAAATTGACATTTGATTTAGTCATTACTTGGATAGTTAATATAAAGTTTATTTGTTACTTTGTAGTATGATTGGAATTTTCAAGATGTCATTTTTACTTACTGCTATTGGAACCTCTTCGAATTTTATCAAATTCTTTCCCAAAGATAATATCCTCTGTATATGAACTAAAATTATCCTCTCCAAATGGATTCCATTCTGACATATCCATAGATAATGGCCTTGAGAGATTAGGGGACCTGAAAAAGAATTTTAAAAAGATACAAAAATACATTAAGTAAACTATAAGTTTTGCTAAGATGATTTTTTAATGTATTAAAAAAACAAAAAGACGACATTCAAAAAATGGTAATACATAAATGTATGATGGCTGATTGGGTCATGTGATCATGATTTACTTTATTTAATAATTAATGAATGATATCAACATTATAATTTTAGTTGCTAAGATATTGAAGCATTAATATAAAAAATAGCATATAAGACAAGGATAATCTTACATCACAGCAAGATATATATTTTTATATTGAGATATATTATGAAAATTAAAATATAAACTATAATACAAGTAATTTAAGACTATAATTCAATTATAACTACAATTAAGTTTTCGAGTCCAGTTGCACTAATATTTTTAAGTTATAAATCAGAGAATTTATTTGCTGACTGGATTTTTTAACCAATAAAGAATTTCTTTCATAAGCACAGCACAAAACAATAAGACCATTATTATAAAAATAAAAAATTTCAAACATACACAAAACAACTCAAAAGTGCAAATGTTAACTTAAACACCAATCTAATTATGTACATTACCGAAGTGATTTCAGTAATATTAATCACAATGATGCAAGTAAATAAATATTTAATAAAGTTATATTCATTGACAATTATTCAATTCACTATAAAAGAAAATACAAAGGAGCTGCTTAATCATTTCACAAAACCTAATATTCCAAACATGAAATTTATCAGAGTTAAAAAGGGAGTATAATTTTGGCTACCCTAATGTTGGAATGAAGCAGTGTCAAATAGCATCAAGATTAGGAATTCAAATTGGAACTGTGTGAAGATACAATTCATTAATAAGGGGAAGGAAACTACAGTGTTTTGTCTGAATTGACCTGAACTATCAGAAGTGTCTTCATGCAATAAGGTGGAGTGTGTGGGGGGTTCTTTTAAGACAGAAAGTGTAGCATAATGCCCAAATCAAGAATGAAAAGAGATTTAAACATTTAGCAGACAAAGCAGTAATTATGATGGTAAACAGATCATTGGAGACTCAGTATATTTTTATCTTTTCAGATAAATTTATTCAATTTTTGAACTGTGGATGGGGATGGAATAGGAGCATGACTTGCTTAAAGTCTCTGAAATTCATGAAAAATATCAGTTTAAAAACATTTTGCTCAAAGATTCCCAATATTAACTTATGGTTGTCAAATAGAAACAAGTTTTGTTTTTATGAAGCATAGAACTCCATACTACACAAAATATTAATGGCAAATTTAGAAAAGAATTAAAGTCACTCCTGATATAAATCCTACTGAACATGTCAGGGTCATTTTCAATTATGAAACAAAAGAGAATCTGAAATAAGGAAAATAGAGAAAACCTTCCACAAGATATACTTGATTATATTAACAAAATATATATTAATATATTTATAAGTGTATATCAATAGGTTTATATTAATATATATTAACATTTTTAATACAATTTCATCAGATATTCCACAAAATAATACTGAAAATTAAATAAATTAATTGTCCCAAAACAAATTCTTCTTGGATTCAGGTTGTAAAAAAAAAAAAAAAAAAAAATATATATATATATGTTTACTTTTGTCAGGTTTCTATTTTTTTTGAAGTTCTTTTCTTTTTCTTTTTTATAAAGACATTTTATTAGACAGTGATGTACACTACAATAAGGTTCAGTGTGACAGAGACTAGTGAAAGTAGGTGTCATATTACTGATATTCATAGTTCTATTAGAGCATTGAGAGAATGTCAGATTTGCCAAGTTCTTGATGACCATGTAGCACCAATGTCAACCAGAATCAACACTGGGAGATCACAGAGTGTCTATGGCAGATTTCAGAGAAATGTGTTTGACAACACAAATTGCTGGGTATGGCTTATTTGCATACTTGCCTCTTGACAGATTTTTGCAACACTGTGGTGTATATCTCCAGGTGTCATGAGAGGGTTACCTGATACTCTGCAGTGTTCAGTGATGAGAACAACCCTCCCCCAATTATGAAAGTGGTGGTTATTTGTATATGTAACCAACCTGGAGTGTAACATTTTCCAGTGTGTATTTACTCTGGACATACAGGCCCTACTCCTGGCATCACAATATGACATGACATATGTTACAACTCTTCTTTGGTATTTTTGAAAGGAATAATGAAAATTACCATGTTCTATCTACCCTTTCTGCTGCCATTCCTGCAACAGGAAGGTGATGTATTGTTCCAACAGGATAATGCTTAATCATGTTTGTGCTGTTTGCTATGTTCTGCAAGATGTATGACAACTTCTTTGGTTGGCACAATCACCAAACCTGTCCATTCTAGAAACATGTATGGGCCATGATGAGACAACACCAGACTCATTTATCCCACCACCAACTTTACTGTATTGCATTAACAAGTGCAAGATGTATGGAATAATTTACTGCAGGATGGTATTTACTATCTGTATGATCATATGCATGCAACAGTAAAGGCCTGTGTTAATGCATAAATAGGATATATAGTACATTGATATGGAATGTGAGTACTGTTGAGAGACTCATTTTGAAACCCATGTACATGTTGATATGTATACATGATCATTTAATGTAATTCAGCTATATTACGGTTGTATTGAATCACGAGTAAAATGAAACAGTCATTGTGTTACAATTTTATAACTCGTAAAGACTGTATAACTTAAATTGGCTCACATTTTTTTTGTAATCAAATTTTCTTTCATACGATTGGTATGAATCTTTTGTAAAGAAAAAATTAATTTGAAGCAGATATATAATCTTTGATAAACTCTTAGTTAAAAAAAAAAAAAAAAAAAAAAAAAAAAAAAAAAATGACAAAAAGAAGCCAAGCCCAAAATAAAATATTAAGCTCATAAAATAGAACCAGTTTTGATAAAGCAAAAAGAGATTGATGTTAGGCATGATTATTTCCTCGGTCTCACACGAGACGACATGAGGCACCATTTTTTTTGTTTCAGTGGATGTTTTTTTTAGTCTGGATATAGTACCAATGATGACTGACTTTAAAATCATATAATTTCAAAGAGTAGTAACAAAGTTTAATTTTGCTTTTTACTTCAAGGAAGAGTTAACAAAAAATGCATAAACTTATCCTGCTTCCCTACCTTTTCTTCAAGGAAGGAATAGATCATGGCTGATGATGTCAGCCAGGCTGCCAAGACCTTAACTGGAAGGCCTTGACTAAAATCCCTCCAAAGGAGAAAAAAAGCATACAAAAACTCAGGGATACATGTGGAGATTCTCCTAACCAAGAGAAAACTTTCCCATTCAATAACAGTGATGGATCTGATCCAGAGGGTTAAAAATGTACCCACCTTGTAAAATAAAATAAAATAATAAGTGGATTACTTGCTGAAGGCTTTGAGAGTTGAAAGAAAGAACAGTGTGAGTCTTCATGATGAACTGAAAAAACAAATACTGTGAAGTATTCAAAAGATGTAATCACATCACTCATTGGTCTCTGAGTAATGTTACTACACGATAGCAAGGACACTAGTTTTTCTATATGGGACACGTTCTTGCTCAAATCAAAAGACTGCATGGCGCTAAAAATAATTTTAGGGGAATACCTTGCTGCATATTTTTCTCTAGTTGGATTGTGTGTGTGTGTGTATGTGTGCTTTCAGGATGAAAACGTAATCATAAAACCTTCTTCTCCTTTCCAAAATTTGTGCATACAGTGACACGCATAAGTATTGGATACATGTTATTTTCTGTTATAACTCTAGTTTATGTTCACCATTTTGCCTGATATTTGGTAAGTAATATCTCGTAAAGTTGTTTTAGTTGTATGTGGAAGGAAAATTAAAAACTCATGGTTGAATCCATTTTTTTTTTTATCAAAGTTAAAAATTACCCTATGCAAAAGCATTGGATACATGATACTTTTTTCAAATTTCCAATCGAAACTTTGTATTTTAAAAGACTACAGCAAACCTTCCAAGAAATGGAAGACCGAGAAAAATAAATGAAAGTACTTCAAGGTGGATCAGCAGAAATGTGCAAAAAAAACAAAAAAAAACAAAACAAAAAAAAAAACTCTTCATTACTCGTTCTGAAACTAAAACTGATCTTGAGGGTGCTGGAATTAATGTAAGTAAGGATACCATTAGCAGAGCTCTATATCGTACAGGCTTTCATTCAAGATCACCAAAAAAAGTGCCTTTACTGAAAACCAAACATGTCAAAAACCGATTAAAGTTTGTCGAAACTTATGAAAAGAAAGGTATGCAGTTTCGGGAAAAGGTAATCTGGTTGGATGAAATGAAAGTTGAACTATTCGGAAGGAACACAGCGACAAGTGTTTGGCAAAAAAATGGCACTGCCTTCAACAAGCATAATACCATCCCCACAGTTAAGTTTGGGGGTGCTTCCATTATGATATGGGGATGCTTTTCATCCAAGGGCACTGGTGAGTTACAAGCTATCCATGGTAGAATGAATGGTAGCATGTACAGGGAGTTTCTAGAGAAGAACCTTCAGAAATCTGCAACTTCTTTAGGACAGGGTCGGAATTTCGTGCTTCAACATGACAATGATCCCAAACATACCGCAAAACTTACAAAGGAATGGTTTGAAAATAATGGTATTAGTACTCTCAGTTGGCCAAGTCAGTCTCCTGACTTGAATCCAATTGAGAATTTGTGGAATACTTTGAAGGTTAAAGTTCATAAGCAGAATCCACAAAATATCAAGCAATTAGAGGAATTATGCAAGGAAGAATGGGGTAAAGTGACAGTGGATCAGTGTGGAAAACTTGTGGCCAATTATAGAAAGCGACTGGAAGCAGTGAAACAAAACATAGGCTAGGCAACAAAATATTAAATTGATGTATCCAATACTTTTGCATAGGGTAATTTTGAACTTTGATAAAAAAAATGGATTCAACCATGAGTTTTTAATTTTCCTTCCACATACAACTAAAAAAACTTTACAAGATATTACTTACCAAATATCAGGCAAAATGGCGAACATAAAATAGAGTTATAACAGAAAATAACATGCATCCAATACTTATGCATGTCACTGTATGAATAGCTGGTAGTTGTTGGTCACTGTCAGCAAAAACAATGACCAACATGTTGGCACAGTGGAATATAAAAAACAAAAGCCACCAAACTGGACTTTTGGATCCTGGATTCCCTTGCTGTATGTAACACCTGAAGCAAAGGTGGAATTGAACAAGTGAAAAAGGTTGTCTACTTTTGCCCATCCATGCTGTATATTTTGTATTTGAATCTTTCTTTCCCAAGTTGAGAATAAACCTAATCTTGTGTATAATTACTTGGTGCTATCATGTTGGTCAGACATCCTATCTGTGCTATTGTTGTCTGCATGCTTGTAACTAGCGACAAAGAGGTTGGCAAATAAATTAAATTGCATGGGACTGTGACAGGAGCCAAAATTAATAATAAATCTGTTTGCAGTTGGACTCATGGAGGATAAGCTAAGCAGGATATTTAGTGTCTGGTTTGATCTCAACCTCCAGTTGGAGTTAGCAGTTCAAAAGTGTACTGAAAAGTTCTCAACCTTACCCAAAAAGGAAGGGCTTAGATCCATGGAAAGTACATGCTATTCTACATATTCACTTCATATAATTTAACCCAATTGGCACATTAATTCTCAAATTTCTATTCTGTTTTAACTACTTGGCTATATCCCCAAAAGCTATGGCCATGACCTTTCCTGCTGACTTTGGGACCTTGAATTTTAACACTATAGAGAACCTGAGTGCCATCACTACATGGACTGTTGTTTGGTCTCTGGATCACAGTAGTATAAACAGGTTTCATGTTATTCACACAAAAAAAAAAAAAAAAAAAAAAAAAATCATCAAGAGATCATTGAAAATACCACAAAATAAATGTTGAGATATTCACTAAAGGTTGACATTTGAACATTTGAGTACTTATTTGACTTCTAATTTCTGCATGCTCAACTGTACATAAATGCATTTGTTAGATATCTCCAGTTTCTAAAGAATTCTTTTGGCAGAGGTAGGATGGTTAATATTAGGTTATGAAAGTCATCAACAATTTCAGTTTCATTAGTTGTTCTTTTCTGTACTGCACTTTGATTTTCAAAAGCTTCGCACTGGAAGTTGACACACCATTGTTACCAAATGTTTGCATTATACACTCAAGGATTACCTTTGGAATTTTCTTCTGAAGGAGTAACAATTTCCTGCCAATTCCACACATTTTGTTGACATGGTTTAGCCAATGGTCAGAAGAAAATTAAAAATTAAGCACTAGGATCCTGTAAATTAGCACTTTAAAAAAATAAAAGATCATTCTTTCCAGCTACAGTGATAAATAATACTTGGATTTTGGGAAGTGATAAACTTTTCTGTTCCATATTCAATAAAGTTGTTACTGCAATTAAGATATGGTTTGTAAGAAATCTTTCTTTGTAGAGGAGGGTTGAGATGTGGGAATTTATCAAATCAGTTGGAGTTTGACAAATGGGAAGGAGATCCTCCACTTCAAAGAATGTTGTTCTCTCTTCAGAACACTTTTCAAAATATCCAAGTGACATATGGGTTGTCTGCACTTAGTCCCAGTTTCAGCAGAGTGATGAATTGAGATTTCAGTTTCATAGGTGTCTTAGAAGATGAAAAATACAATAGTGAATACATACTTATCAAATTAAGTTTAGAGGAAAAGGTATTGTGGTATGAGAAGCCTTTTATACTTTTTTTTTGCAAGTGAATATTGCATGAACAATTTTTAGAGAATAATAAGGATTTTTCCAGATACAAGTCCAACTATTTAACCCATAGCTTATTTCATAAAGGTACTTAGCATGTGAATGTAATGAACCTAACTAGAATTCAGACTCAGCTTGGTGATTTCTCATTCAGAGCCACTATTCATCTCACCACCCACATGTCCACCTTTTCTAAAGAGGATCAATCAGATATTATTTTTCAACAAGACAATGTTCCTACTCACACTACAAAGACCATAACAGTGACCTGAAAACAAATCCATTTGGCCTGGCTGGAGTTCAGATTTTAATCATATAGAGAATATTTGGTCTTACATTAAACACAAACTAACCAGGAAAGTTTTCAATCATTCATCAACATTAAATGAAACACTGACTTTCTGTAAAAAGCTGCTAACAAGGCTTATACATACACACACACATATATATATATATATATATATATATAAGTCAATGGTTAAACTGATCATATACTAAGTTACTTTTTCTGTTTCACTCTTGCTTAATTCTTGACCATAAAAAAGCTTTATATTTTACTATTTTAGACTTGACTCATTCTCTCCCTACTCCAACAACTGGACATATAATCATGACTCAACTTGTTTAGCTACCTTGGAGTATGAAAAATAACAAGCAAGTTGCCGTATCTTTGACGATATTGTACATATTTGTTATTTGAATTGTTTCCTTTTGCAATTTATTCAGTCTATAGCTGGTTAATATTTTATAGTATGCATGTTAGTAGGATATAGAATTTAAACAAATGTGGAGAAATGAGATAAACAAAGAAATTTTTTTGTTTTTCATTTTTACCAGAAGATTCCTACCTAAGGTGAAATGTGTTGTCATTAAAAAGCTTTCCCACCCATTTAATATTTTTTTTTTATTTTTCAGTAATGAGGTTGCTCCTGAAGAGACAGTTTTGGAGAAAAAATATTATTTGATAATGTTACTTGTGTCTTTTCTTTTGTGCATGTGCTTTGTGCTATAGATTCTGTGTCTTACCATTTAATTTGTCTGTCAGTGATAGCCAAAGATCTGTGAAATTTAATAGGGAGTGTTTATTAAAGAAATAAAAATACCATAGAATGTAGATGAATCAGTGTGTGTAATACAAGTATTAACATTGGAAACTAATTTGAAGGATATATGTATTTTCATAAATACATATTTTCTATGATTACACTATATATATATATATATATATATATATATATATATATATATATATATATATATATATATATATTTATTCATTCAGATAGAATATATCTGTAAAGGAACAAAATGAATAAAAAGACAAGAGGAAATACTATTCTTGGCCAACATGTTCGAGAGAGAGAGAGAACAGCAAAAATAACTCCCAGATAATAGTAAGACCATATCTAGATGACAACACCATTGCCACTAATGTCTTACCATTATGTGGGAGGTATTTACGCAACACCCTGTGTGTGTGTGTGTTTGTGTGCGCGCATGTATATGAGAAAACTTCAAAATCAATAATGGTTTAAAACTGTTGCATCAGTTTTGATCAAATAAATTTACATTTAACTTTTCCTTTTCAAAATTAATAACTTTTTATGAATCAAGGGTTTTGTATTAGTGATGACAAAAATCAATGCTGTGAGATGTGAAAAGGTAATTTTTCGAAAATGAAGAATTTGCTAAAAATATATAGCCCTAAAAATGAAATTTAAATTATTTTATATAAACTTTTGATTCATTGCAAGTCTAAAATGAAATTTCTTTAGCAATAAAACCTTGTTTTGTTGCCATCAATTGAAGAGAATAAAAAAAAATCTGAAATATTAAGAGTAATTAATCCAATTCATCTCATTTAACAGACAATAAAGGCAAGTTAACAAAATTCAGCTTGTTCCTAGATACAAACAAGGATAGATTTTCAAGCAATTTTCAAAATAATTCTAACATGCAAACACAAAATATATAACATTTGTTTATATATATATATATATATATATATATATATATATATATATATATATAGCATGCTACAAGACAAATATGAACAAATGCATATGTGCACAAGAACAGTATACAGCAGAAGAGGAAAAGATTAAAAAAACAATCAGTATTCTACAAGGATCCATATTGAGATTCTTAAATAATGTCAAATAGTTATAATTATAGCAACATTAATAAAGTCACATGTTATTAAAATTTGAAATAGATAAACATGAAAATACAAGTTATGAAAGTGATTAATAATAAAATTATCAAAATATTGAGACATAGCTAGAAAACAAACTGTAGCATTAATTGAAAATAGGTAAAATAAAACAAACTTGTGTCACAGGTAACTTAAAGAATGAATTTCTTTTTAGCCCCCACCCACACCTCTCATATATTATTGCCCAATAAGTGAATAAATTTAACAATACCATGTCCCAACAATAAATCAAATTTTGAAATTTTCACTCACTAAATTATTTCTAAGTCCAAAGATACATATAAAAAAAGAACCATAATCAAAAGTTCTCTCTCTCTCTTTATATATATATATATATATATATATATATATATATATATATATATATATATATAGTTCTTACAAGAACCAGTGATGCATGTTCATTTGTATAGAAACAGAATTGGTCAAATAAAACATTAAGCAGAAAGAAAGCATTGCTCGTTTATAGCCTATAATCAAACATGTATTCATGAAGAATAGATACCTAACTACATATTATTTAAACTTTAATATAAAGAGATTTGTTAACATTTCTGCTGGGATTTATGTAGTGAAATAACATTTTACAGAAATATACAATTTTATCAACTTCTCAAATTTGTTCTGTCACAAGTATGCAGAATCTAAAAAAAAAAAAAAAAAAAAAAAAGCATTGCAAGGCAATCAACTTTTGCAGATAATATTTTAAAAAGGAAATTTATTTAAAAGATAAATCAACTCTCACCACACATACAAATAATACCAATGTAATATTGTAAATAATGTATATAAAAAAAATTTTTTGGCAAAAATTTAAATCAGAAAGTCAAAGTTAACTGAAGGGAAGGAAAAAAAGTTGAGCATTGTTGGAATTTCCAAAATAAAATTATGGTCACTAAAATTATTTAATAGTCCTGCTTTTTTTTTTTTTTTTTCAGATCACACATAATTGGGCATGGTTAAAAATTTATAGATTTTCATATGCTTATTTCATATAAGTTCAAATTTATGAAAATATATTTAAGAATATGTATTGCTGTGAAATAAGTTATTTTATTTTGTAAAATGGAAAAATAAGTAACTTTCATTCATCAATATCAAATGCTTATAAAAAATTCTGAAAGGCACACAATAAAAATTGAATATGAAAGAAGAAACCAATATTGTGCACAACATTGTGAATTCTGTTATTTTCAAGTAAATATAAAAATTAGACAGGATGGAAAATTCAGTGGAAACAAAACATGGAAAGGGAAACAAAAATATTTAAAAAGGAAAAATATAAAATATGCACATTTTGTGAAATGAGGTTTAGGCAAAGGAAGGAAAAAAAAACAAACTAAAAAATATTTTAATTCAGAAAAATAATTTAAAATTTTCAAAAGGTGTTTGAACATGTGATTTTATTTCACACATGTCTGAAATTTTTAACATCTATAAATCTTTTGAAGCATAACATTTTAACACACCTTTCTATTATGATTCATGTGTGAATTTTAAATGTTTTTATCTTAAAAGTGAAAATGGAAGAAAACGAGATGCATTTTCATCAGTTGATGCTCTTATTTCTAGAAAGGAAATAATGCTGTATCAGCAGTAAAAAAAGATAAGTGCCATTTATAGTGCCATAGCTAAGAGTAATGGTTTGGGTGCTCCACAATTTAACAAAACGCAAAACAGAAACAACAATTTTGATGTGAGAAAAATTTTGTTGTGGGAAAAATGCAATTAGCCACCATTAATCACTACAAAAACTAGTCTGCATCCCAAGAACATAATACTGTATATCTGGTGGGATTGGAAGGATATTGTGTATTATGTGTTTCTTCTGCAAAATCAGATGCTGAATTCAGACTGTTCTCGAATGGACCAATTAAAAAGGCGGCAATTGATGAAAAGTGTCCATAAATGGCCATTTGGAAGGGTGCTGTCTTTCATTAGGACAATGCCAAACCTTATGTCAATTTGCAAACCCAGCAGAAATTGATACTTCACCCACTGTACTCATCCAACCTTGCCCCCTTGGATTACTATTTATTTTGATCCTTACAAAATTCTCTTAATGGGATGAATTTCAATTTTCATGTAGCTCACCATGTAAACCAGTTCATCACTCAGAAAGCTGCCAAGTTCTGGAAGGATGGGATCATGAAGCTGCCTCAAATATTACAAAAGTTAGTGGAACAATATAGCACATATATGGTGGAATAAATTATATATATATATATATATATATAAAATTTAGATTAACATTATGAGTGGTTTAATACAAGATTAATTACAAATAAATAAATTAAAAAAATCAACTTACAAAGTGTTACGTAGTACAAAGAAGAAAGCAAGGATAGAATAACCTTTTCTTAAGGCTTTACTGAACTTAATTCACAGCAGTCAGTAATCAACAAAGGAAAGAATTCAGAATGAAAAGGAAGACGAACGCAGCTTTTAAAGAGGAAAGGGAACGTGTGAAAAGTCACGTGGACAAGAAAGTTAGTTTCCTTTTTTTTTTTTTAATGAAAATATAACATTATCCCCCACTTGCAAAAGAGATTGAAAAAGTTTTATAAATCCAGTCGTTGGATTGGTCTACGAATCCTGCTAGACCGACGTGGAGGTAGTTCACCACTGGAAGAGCCAGACCTCTGAGAAGGCTGACTTTCAGGATTCTGGCTATTATTCACAGATTCATTTTCTGTATAAGGTGAAGAAATATTAACGGGACCTGTATCAGGCAAAAGGGTTGACTCTGCATGGTCCATGTCGGGTTGAGTATTTTCAGGTCCATCCGCGCATGAAAAACGTGCCAACCATCTCAGCGCCACTGAATCTTTCTGGCCATCATTGTGACGTATTTTGGCATGCGTAGGGTTGGCCTCAAGGAGTTCCACCACCTCAACGATAGGGTCATATTTACCTCTGCCACCGAATCGTTTTAATAATACCTCCCCAGGCTCACAGAGCCAAACAGGCAACGCAGTACCGGAGGAGGACCGCCTTTCAAAATTGAACATTCGTTCGTGGGGGGTTGGATTCGTAGTGGTGCATAGCAGGGAGCGGATAGCATTTAACACATCATGTAGAACATCCTGCCAAGCACTAATTGGTAACTGTTTCGATTCCAGGGCCAATAATATGGTATTCCAAATTATGCCGTTGTAACGTTCGCACTGGCTATTGCCTCTAGGGTTATAAGCAGTAGTATTACTGCATCCAATTCCAAGTCGTGTTAGAAATTGTTTAAATTCTCCCGACATAAACGAAGTTCCTCGATTGGAGTGAATGAACGAGGGAATCCCGAAAATGGAGAAAATACTTGTCAGGCACTGAATAGCAGTTTGCGAAGAGCAATTGCGGCAAGGAAAGGCAAAGGGAAATTGACTATATTCGTCGATAACAGTAAATATATATCGGTAACCTGTCGGAGATACAGGGACAGGCCCTTTGTAGTCTATGGAAAGATGCTGAAATGGCGCAGTAGAACGGATCAGAACATTACTAGCAGAATCGAAGAATTGGGGTTTATTTTGGCACAGGTCGTACATTCAGAAGTCACACGCCGGACTTCATCAAGTGAATACGGCATATTCTGAGACCTTACAAAATGCCAAAAGCGCTGTACCCCAGGATGTATTAAGGAATCGTGTATCGATTTAAGTTCCTTCAAGGAGAAGCAGCAGCACCACATACTCTGGATAAGGTATCCGCAACTGTGTTTTCATTTCCAGGACGGTGTTTTATGTCGTATGAAAAGGGAAGAAGTTCCATTTCCCACCGTATAATTATTATCGTTTTTAATTTTTTCGCGATTAGCAGGTTTAAACATAAAAGATACGGCTTGTTGATCAGTAATAATAATAAAATGTTTCCCGGCAAGGAGGTCTCTCCATTTACGAATGCATTTGACTATGGCATATGCTTCTTTTTTGACTATATGAAGTCGTATTTCAGAGGGGTTTAGCGACCGAGAAAAGAATGCTACAGGTCGCTCAGCTTGTAAAAGAGTGCCTCCAATAGCCTTTTCTGAAGCATCGGTTTCAATAGTAAATGGCAATTCATCATCAATAACTTTTACAGATGACTCGGCAATGTCTTTCTTAAGTTTTTTGAAAGAATTTATAACTATAGGAGGCATAGGGAATTGTTTATTTTCGACCAGTGGACGAATTTTGTGTGAATATTTAGGTATCCATTTCGCATAGTAAGCAAACATACTAAGACACCTTTTTAACGAATTTGAGTCGGAAGGAGGAGGCATTTGCAAAAGTGGCTTCAAACACTCAGGATCTGCTGTGAATTAAGTTCAGTAAATTGTTACGTAGTACAAAGAAGAAAGCAAGGATAGAATAACCTTTTCTTAAGGCTTTACTGAACTTAATTTACAGCAGTCAGTAATCAACAAAGGAAAGAATTCAGAATGAAAAGGAAGACGAACGCAGCTTTTAAAGAGGAAAGGGAACGTGTGAAAAGTCACGTGGACAAGAAAGTTAGTTTCCTTTTTTTTTTTACGAAAATATAACACAGAGAGTGTTTGTTTTAAATGTAACAATAACATTGGCTGAGGTATTTTGCACATAAACAATGAATAAATAATTTTTCCAAGGCAGGATTTATTTTATTTTCTTACAATCAATCAGCCCTATATAGATTAGAATGAAAATTAAAGCATTAAGGTTGGTATTACTATTGCTGCAATAGCAAAGTTTGTACTCTTCCTCCCATTTTTAATTTATATTTGGCAGGGAACAAGACTTTTTGACATATTAACATCTATCTGGAACACAATATTCAAAATCATTTCTTCCATCACCAAGGAAAACAACATTTTGGCTATTATTTAATGGAGAGAGAGAAAGAATAAAAAATCATATCCTGTTTATTAATTTCTATAATTTTGTGGTTGAAACTTGGAATAAATTTATTTAAGATTTTTTAAATTTTTTTTTTATTTATTTCAAAATGAGATTAGCTCTCCATTTTTAACATTAAGATTTCTATATCTTATTGTAAATATTAAGTAGTAATATAAAAGCAGTAGCAACTATTATGAAAAGAAGGAAAAAAGCATCTAAGACATCACACAGTAGCTGCTACTTCAAACAATGAAGGGGGAAAACGCAACACAACAACCAAAATTATTAATGGAAAAGGGAGATAACTAACATTCTTTTTTAGAATTCAGTTTTGTCATAGTAAAATAAAACAAGCACCATATTAAGAATTCATATATCCTGAACCAAAGACAATTTTTGTCAGCATTTACATTTGAATACAAGATAGTGGTTTCTTTAGAAACCGAGCTGACTAGTTTTCCAATTCCAATATATCACAGATTTTCTTGAGAAAGATATAGAATAAATTCAGAGAGAGAAAGAGATAGACAACTCCCATTTTGCATTTATTTCGGCGTAAGTTTGGCTCTAAGGGAGATTACTCAACATGTTTAAATTTACTTCGGGTCATTTGCAATTAAGTCTAAATTTATCATTTAAAAACTAAACTGGAAAATATTACACAAACCTGATCAAACCGAGTGTATAAAAAGAGTGGAAAATATATATTATGTCTTGTATAGAAGATAAAATTTTCTGGAATGCTCCAAAACTTAATAAAAAATATTAAAGAATTAAATTTACAGTTCATTTAATTTAGTGTACCATATAAACATTTGTGAAAATTGATCAGATTAATTGAGATAATCACTGAGAGGATTTTGAATGGTAAATTTGAGTGACTAATTGACTTTAAAAACTAGTACAAACAATCAACTTTTCACAATACCACCACTTACTAGAAAAATATATTCAAATAAAATGTAAAATACCAATTCAGAATTTACATGGGCTGAAGTCATCTCAATCCCATTATTTCTAAGCATTTAAATCAGATCTTCAAGGCTTTTACTGTGTATCCAACTGTTTTAACAAATGTTACTGATGGTGCTATATTAAAAATATTGTGTGGAGAAATATAAAAAGTAAAACAGAAAACAATCATTCAAGATATGGAAAAATTTAAGAATCATATTTAAACTAGAAGAAATAATCACATTAAGTCTCAGAGAAATTATGAGATAGTTGTCTTAGCTGTCATAAAAAAAATACATTATGAAGATCTAGATTAATGTAAGAAAGTTTAATTTTGAGGGCATAAGGATGGCTGTATTGAAATCTCAATCCAAATGTCAAACAAATAAAATGTTGTGTATGTTGTTGAAAATTTGAAATAGTCTTTTTTAGTGTCAGAAGAGAGTGTTCCCTCATTATCCCTCCCTTTTCTGTTTGTTATTGTATAAAGAGGATTTCTGTTTGAAGAGTCACATTTTAAATATTGATTGTACTCTTTCAGTTGCCCATAATAGGGAATATTGGGTGTCTTAGGTAACTTGTCCTTGTGATGTCACTTCTACTTATTCTATACAACCAGAATTTATGAATTTCACTGCATGGATCAAGGATTTAACTCCTGACCAATAAGTAAACAGTATACACTTAACTAATGTCTTTACATCTCATTGAACAAGCAGATGGTGTAATTATGAAACCTTAAACTAAAGGTTTGTTCTTTATTGATATGATAAGACAATATTAATTAAATGCTTGCAGTTGTTGAGTTTAATCTTTGGATAAAACTGAGAAATTCATATACTCTGGTCAAATGGAACAAACAGAAACTTAAGTACAAATTAAATAATATAAGAGATTCCTTGGCATGTATAGCAGAATGGGAACAGTCTAATCCAGTGGATTAGATAAAGGGTAAAGTTCAAAATTCCACAATCACTACTGAATATAACAGACACCTAAAGAAAGCTAAAAGTGTACAAGGGTCAAAATATTGTGATTATAACAATCAAAATGAGAACACCAGTTTGAGTAAATGATAGTTCCTTATAACACATACACACAATATATATATATATATATATATATATAATGCATCAAAGCTCATTCCTTTTATAGGAGGCAGTTAGTATTGGAGAATTATTAGTTACTCACGGTCTAATGGACCCAATTTCAAAAACTTGATCAAATGATAAATCTCTATCACTTATAGTAAAGTGTAGGAAAATGCATTCTTTGTAGAAAAGATTATAAAAATGCGCAGAAACTCATTGACAAGACAAAGGATTGGTGCATTTGAGTGTAATATGAATGGGGTTGGGTTAAGAGTAAGTATTAAGTGGGGGAAAGAAAAACAACAAGAGACAGGCAGACAAAGAGACAACATGCTTGTCAATAATGCAATGTGGCCAAAATCAAAACACTGGCTTGCCACATGGAAATGTATAAAACAATTATAAACTTATGTACATCAAATAACCTAATGGCTAAGAGTATAACACACCAACAGGATATCAAGAATCTAATTCTACAAAACCATACAGACAGAAATAGTAATGTTAACATCACAATTTAAATAACTCAAAGCTACTCCCCACCTAACAATGTAAGTATACCTAGGTTTCAGATTTGCAGTTTCTCTTTCCGGCTAAAAGGAATCCAGCTCAGATTTTTAAATAAGGGACATATCTTCACTCAAGTGATTCATTTACTAACAGACACTTACCTGGATACTTTTTAAAATCACATGGATTGTATGATGGGGTGCTGAAAAGTACCCAGCTAAACTCACTTCCCCAAATCTTTCTAAACACCAGATATTTTGCAGGGATGGAAATCCCTTCTTGTTCAGGCTAAACACTTTTCAGCATATCCTCTTATGCAACCCTGTCATTTAGGGTGAATTAATATGAAAAGCAAGAAAGACATTGAAATCAGAAATTCCTTTTTTTTTTGGTAATATTGATACTTGGAATTTTATTGTATTATTATTTATCAAGTACACCTTTTTCATTAGATATTATATTTAGAAATGTATTTTATTCCAAAATGCACTATATCATTTACTAATTCATTTTGGGTGTGCATGTTTGTGCTGTCAACTGTAGAGTTACCAGTAATTGATATTAGATATTCTTGACTAATAATTCAACAATCACTTTTTATCCTTTTGTCACATGAAAAAGTAGGAATGTGCTTATTCATAAGTACAACATGGAAGATAGATTATGTTTCTGATGTACCTTTATGAAAATGATATATTTGAGAAGTAATGGTAATTTAAGATACCACAATCATTTGGCATTTGACTTTCTAAAACTTTTTTTAGAAAGTCTGGAATATTTTTATTGTATTACATTCAAAGTGATTATAAAAAATATTAATAAAATAATATTGACATTTGCTATTCAGAGTTTCATGTAATAACAATCATCAAATGGATATAATTTGGAACTAATAACTGTTTATACCTGCCTGTTGATTGTTATTATATGAAACTGAGTAGTGGATTTTGATATTATTGTGTTAATAATATTATTATATGTAGACATTGTTGACTTTGAGCCATTGGTTTATTTTATATTTATGCTTTAGTTTTTACTCTATTTGTGCATGTGCACACATGTGTGTGTGTGTGCGTGTAAAGGCAATAAAAGAAATAAAAATGAGGAAAAATTTATACTAATGCATTTCATTCCTTGAGGAATTTTATCAAGGCAAATGTCATTTTGTCTTCTTTTATATATTACACATATACAAGTTTTGTAAAGTGTAAATTTGCATACAAGTTTGGCTGCCATTTTGAATAGGGATTTGTCAATTATACTAATGGGAACTAGCCAAATAATGTCAAATTACCAATGTGTAAAATTAGGCATTAGTTAAAGTTTTAATTTTGCACTACAATATTAAGAGTTAAAAATTGAACTAAAGATTTTGATTTGTAATTTGTACAGGCTTAAAGAATACCTGTGTCATTGGCACATGGCAACCATTTCATTCAAAGAGGTAAAATCAATGAATCATATAGACCATTTGCTTAAAAAAAATCTTTTTGCATTTCAATATGAATCTTCCCAGTGGAAATGGAAGTTAAATGTTGATTTATATTTCAGCTGAATTATATCATGAAGCATAAGTTTATATAAAATATATATTTAAAACTTAAATGGTTACAGAAATCAGTACTTACTTATAAATTAAAAAAAAAAAAGAAAAGAAAAAGTGATGTTAAAAACTTGCATTAGTAGACAGAGACAGGAGAAAAAAAATCTTACAATAAAATAAATAATGAAGTCAGAGATTCTTCAGCAGTTACACTTATTCAGACAAGGTGTTTATGTGAAAAAGAAAAAAGTTTTCTATTTACAACACTTAAAATGATTCATTGATCTTCATGAAAGAGTGAAACTCAGTTGAAACATGCCAACAAAAATATATTTCCTTTTTTTTTCCTATTTTCATCTAAGAATTTGCCATATTATTTGTATAATTTATTTAAATCATTCAATTTCAAGTACATCTATCCATTTGATATATCTCCCTTCCTTACTTACTGAAGAATCTCCACTCCCTCCAACCATTTTTTTAGTATCATTCCACCCAACCTAAAGAAGAACTAAAGTATTAAATGCTTGGATGCAGCAGCGAATAAGGCTAAGGAAGTAAGATAAAGAAAAAAAATAAAATAAAGAGTAGCAGTAGGTGGTGATTGTGGGTGTGGGTAGGGGAAGTTGGTGGACAGGTGAACAGCCAAACTATGAAGCTAGCTAAGTCTGCCTACCTGGGAGGTGAGTGCACAGGAGAAGTGCTTGCAGATTTGGACTTGTTCACATCGTGTCCAGGTGCATCCAAAAGGTTACCAGTGCCACTGCTGCCGCTGTACGCCCTGAAATCAAATTCACAGCGATGCTGATCATGGCGATCAGAGGTGGGCTGGGAAATATGATCCTAGTCAGGAGGAGCAAATGTGTGTGTGCATGGGGGTGGGAAGGAAAGGGTGCATGTTGGATTATTTTATTGATGAAATTGAAGGGTAATGTTTATTAAAAAAAATTTTTTAACATGTACATTTAAATATTCATATGTATCAAATATCTAATCTGACATAACCTTATATAAAATATTATATAACTAACCTAATAAAAGGTTTCCATAATGTCTGTGTGCATTGTAATGTCTTAATAGCTTGCATTATTATATTCATAACAGAAAGAACTTTTAAAATCCAATCTATTCTGGAGTTAACATTAAATTTAGTAGGAGCATATTGTCTATAACACTTACAATGCTGATTCATACATTTTTAAGAAGTGGTATTAAAATTAATTTCTGAAGTTATTTATTGATGGAAATGTAATGTTTATATTCAAAAAATTTGGAAAGGAAAATGATTTATCCCTTTAAAAACTCCTGCATCTCTAAAAATAGGTAAAATACCTTGGTTCATGAACCAAATTGTTAGAGGAGATATTATCCAGTGAACTTTATATACTGTATAATTTGTAAAGCTCAGCAATAATTTGTTCATACAAAAAAAGGTTATTATCAGGGAATATATTCAATCAGAACAGTAACAACATTTACGGCAAAAATAATTTTGGTTAATGAAGGTTTAGCAAAGCTATTTTAATTGTCCTTTTATTTTTTTCTTTTATAAAAGACCTTAAAATTGTAGCAATTTTTTATAAAATTGATACTTTTCAAAGGTCTTGTACTTTGATATTATTTACAATAAATAGAAGAACTTTATTATGATGAGTAGTAGTTTATTCAAGTGTTGAACTTCAAACAGGAGACATTTCACATTCAAAATTACCATGGAAGTCATTTGAAAGCACAACACTCAATTAGAAATATTTTAGGGAGAAATTACCTAAATTAGTCAAAATAAGAATGTTTCACTCTTAGAAGTTGAAATGTGAAATTAAACTTTTTTGATGACTTGTCTATAGCTGATTTCATTACTTCTTTTAACAAATGACAAAATATTTTAAAATTCTAGTTATATTTACAATATGTCTAATAAATTAATATTAAAAGACAAACTGTTTACATTTTTTTTAAATGCACAAAGAATCAATGAAAACTATATTACTGTAAACTTAAAAATCCATGAAAAGATTTCACTTGGTTGCTTTTGGTGTATTTATGTAAGTGCATTTAGCTGCTACTAGCAAATAAAGAAAGAAAGGCAAGCAACAGTGAGGGAGTGAAAGCAAAGAAATACTTTTGAATGAGAGGAAAAAAGTCATAAGAGATTTTTAAAGAGGAAATTACATTTCAAAATTTATTTCTTATAGCTACAGGCTGCAAGAAAATTTATTATCCTGGAACTGTAATAGGCATTTTTATTAAAAAGCTGAAAAAAGGAAAGAGAAAATGTAATTGCTTTCGGATTAACATTCCCATTTTTACAGTTTAATATATAAATTTAATTCTAAAACAATTTTCTTCTTTACATTATTGTCAGAATGTAGCAAAATTATAATTGCATGAGTAATGAGAAAAAAAATTAATTTTGTAGCCCATTTCATCCTTTTTATTGTTGGGAAAGAGAAAAATGAATTTACCTTTTACAGAATATTTACAGGTAATTAATATTTAAGCATTGGATTTTGTTCATATTTTAATATCTATTCTTAGGATATTAAGTCATGTCAAATCAGCTAAATCCACAATTTGCTGGAGAAATTTAATATTTAAGAATTTCTATATTTTGTGGTGTATGAGACGCATCCTAAATTTCACATGAAATATATTGGAAAAATATACTCTGTGTATATTCATTCTAAAGTTGGGTGAATAGTTAAACCAGGATGATTTATAGATTTCAAAACCTGACCTTTACCATAAAGAATGCTTAGTGATTTATAGTTTCATATTTTATAAATGTGATGGAAGAAAAAAAGCATGTCTTATATGCTACAAAATATGGTAACTGTTATCTTTAATGTACTTTTTGGCAACATTTTGTCTCATATTTCTTTCTTGATTTCAACACCAAGGCTTCAACACATAACCTGATTAGAATTTGTAATCACCTAAGGAAACTTAGTTTTCAGCAGAGCTAACATCTGGATATAAAAGAAACATTTTTTTTCTTTCCCATCTTTATAGGAGATGAAGCATTATGTATTATTCATTTTAAAACTTCTTGTAAACCTGCAGAAAGAAACAGAACTTGATTTGTTTTTCACAAATTATAAATTATTACAAAGGAAACAAATGAAAGAAATTAGGACCAAATTTGAAACCGTCTAAGAAAAGTACAATAAATAGTGGTTCATATTTGTTTAAAATATATTGCATTAATTTAAAGTCATTAAAAATAAATAAAAATCTTGTCTTAAATTATTCAAGATAAAAAAAAACAGAGAAGGAGCATGTTAATGATCTAAGTAGCAAGTTAAATTTTATTACAATGTGATTAACTTAAATGCTAAAGTATTCTTCAACTTTTGTTTTATAATACAGATTTGAAATTTTCTGTTTAATACGAAAAAGTAAAGATGATTTAACAAGTATTTTAAGAACCACCTGCAGATTCATCACTTCAACACTTGAATACAATAAAGTATCAAAAAGATCAGAAATTAGATTGTAATTTAAGAATGATGAGTTTAAAGGAAAATTTTATTAACATCGTAGGTGTTTTATTATGATATTGGTAAATATTATTCTGAAAAAAAAAAAAAAAAAAAAAAAAAAAAACTAAGTCAGTAATCAAAATGGATGTAAATTTTATTTGCAACTGACGTTCATTAATTACTAAATCAACCTATTTCAGTTCAGAGTTTATGAAATTACTTTTCTCCATCAATTTATGCTGAAAGGAAATTGTCTTTGCCAGTAATGAGCTTTAAATGAAAGAAAATTTTATTTGCTGTAAATTGATTTTTTTTTTGATAACTTATAAACAAAAAATATGATTTCTAACCCTTAAGTCTTAATTTACTGTTTACAGTTCATTTCTTGTCAGGTTTGAAAATATTGTCAATAAAATTTTGCAACTTCATTTTCAAATACTCATGATCCTTTTTGAAATGTTTTATAGTTCAAAGTCAAAATATAATGTCATTTACATATAGAACTATACTTAATTTTATATATAGAACTTGCTACCTCTTTCACAAAATATCAGGAACACATTTGCTAAGAATTAACTGTATCATGTCAGAGTTAAATGCCTTCCCCCAGTTCAAAATGTAAAAGTTCATGTAGTATTTGTAAACAGTTTTAAGTATTCAAAATATTTTTTTCAACAAAAATAACTACAGAAGCAGCAACAATTTGTGGCACGTTATATAAAAACAAATAAATTAAAAAATGAGTACTAGAACAATATCACTTCTAAAACACACTCTGCACCTTATTTTTTGTAATAATTACTTTAGACATTTGATTTGGTTACAGTAATAATGAACCAACTTTGCCATTGAATTACAAAGTAAACATTTAAATGCAAAAATTATGATCAATAGATCTGAAAACATAAAACATTATATATATATATATATATATATATATATATATATATATATATATATATATATATATATAAATAAGGAGGTTTCCAGAATTGATCTTAGCTGATAAAAAATGCGGTAAATAAGCAATTTTAAGCAACTATGGATACAGATAATATTTTGTTTAAAATGGCATTTAACTGTGAAAACACATGAAGCAGACACAAACACATTGCATAGGCATGAACCCAAAAGATCTATTATTTAGAAGACACATTTTTGTAATTATTTTAGATTCTAAAACAAAAACATTTTTTTTGCTAGAAATATTGATGCAGAACCGAAGATTTGTTTTTTGAAAAAAAAAACAAAAAAAAAAAAACAAAAAAAAAAACAAAGATAAACCAGTAAAACTTGGCATTATTGATAGAGTTAACAGTGACTGAATTAACAATGAACAGTTATTGCTGCCTTAAATAGAAAGATGCACTGATATACAAATTCAATATAAAGATTTAATTTAAGCATGACCATTTCGATTTGACTAGTCTTAAAAAATAGATTACACACACACACACACACATATATATATATATATATATATATATATATATATATATATATATATATATACACACACACACATACATACATACCTACCTACCTACACACACACACACACGTTATAAGACAATTATTTCCACAGCAATTTCCTTGGCAAATAACTTTTCAGCATGGATTTTTTACAGTAAACTTTACATTTTGAAATGAATGCTAATCATATATCCTAAATAATACAATAAATATTGATTCTGCCTTACATTTACTGAAATTTTAAAATGGTAGTCAATCTTGAACTGAACATTACTTCACTTTATCAATCAAGAACCAGTTTTAGTAATACATAAGCTCATTATACTTCAAGAGATACTTAAAGGACCAGATAAGATAATTTGTTTTCAGTACTATAATAGTACTGGGCTTCACAAAAAATATTTATGTTTTAGTCATTTTAACTAATTTTATCCAAAAAAAAATTCCTTTTGATTGTAACAGCTGTCTTAGCACACATTAAAAAAAATGCAAAGTTAAAATTGGCACATTTTATTTTACATTATAACATTGAAGATCAAAGAAAATAAGAAACATTTTCAGTACATTAACCTTTTTATTTTAAGAGAGGTAAATGTGACTAAAATACAATAACAAAAAATTTGCAAAGTCTTGTGCTGGGGTTTTTTATTGCTCCATGATCAAGTAGACCAGTTGAAGTTGATAGCAATGAAATTGAGACATTACTTGATGTTACAGAAAGGAAATAGACAATATTTAACAAAAAAAAAAAAAAAATTCATCTGCACCAGGTTTGTTTATGTCAGTTGCTGAGTGAGACTTTCACAAAAAGTTGAAAGCAAACTAGTGAACCATGTTTAAATATCCCTTTTCTGAAACAAATTTTAATACCAAATGCTGACTAATTCAAACAAGTTGTACTCCTAATTGAATATTCCATCAAGATAATGCTCATCAGCAGGTTTCTTTGGTAGTGACAGAAAAAAAACTAAAATTGCTACAACTTAACTAAAAAATATTCATCAATATGCCATAAGCACCAGATATTGCACTTTTGTATCATTTATTTCAGTCTTTTACAAAAATTTTTTAATAAGAAAAAATGTAGTTCTTTGCCAAGAAAGCTAACAAGTTCTGAGAGGATAAAATTATGAAGCTACCTAAAGATGGTAGAAAACAGTGTAACAAAATAGTTAAGTATGCTATTCAATATAAAGTTAATATTGAAAATGAAATAAAAGCATTCTCTTATTTTTTTTATTTAATAAATTGAATGAGATTTTTTGCCAAGCTAATACTCCTATTTTTTCTTCATTTTATTGGAATCTTATTTCAAAGTTACCCCAACTATGGGTTAAATAGTAAGATAGACTGGGCTCTCTAACCTTGGGTAGCAGTCAGTCTAAAAAGAAAACTTCAAGTTCCAAACTGTGGAGAAGGCAATGGGGAACCACTATTTTTCCCAAGAATGTATGATAATTCACAGATAATGAAGTAAAGGAATCTGTGGAGAGTCATAATTGCCTGTCCCCGAGGGAAGTGGGAATTTTTTTTTTTCTTATTAACTTACTTTCATAAATGGTCAAGTTCAATACTCAGGATACATTTATAGGAAATGATGCAATTTCATGTCAAGGAAAGTTCAAGAAAAAAAAAAAAAAAAAAAAAAAAAAAACAACAACATTGGTGCAATTCTTAATATATATATTAAAAACGCCTATGCACGTTTTCTAAAAAAAAAAATAAAACACTTGTCCACATTTTTTTTTGGTCAATTGGGTGTACAAAATATATGTGGTCACTTCATAAGTAATTTGTGGAGCTAACACGTGTGTGCGTGAGCCCATCAGAACATTTAAATAAGGAGAATATTTTCAAAATGCTTCAGAACAGTTTACTTGTTTGGCAAGATGAAATACAACTGTCTCTCACCACAAGCCCACTCATTTGACCACTGAATGAACAGTATCAAATAACAATTCTCAACTTGGTGATAATGCTTTTAACACCACATGGCTGCTGATATTTCTTGGTGACTGAGATTTTAAAGAAAAACAAAACATGAAATTAATTTTTGTTCTCAGATATTTCCACATTTCTTGTGTTGTAAAAATAAAATAAAAACTTCTCTATTTTGTAGCACTCATGTTAATCGTTTTCAGTTAGCATTAGTTCCAGTACACTTTTACAAATTTTATATTTAATTAAAAGATTATCTATATAGCAATATCTGGTTCCAGCTTAACTTTCATCCCGATAAACCAGAGAAAAAAAAAAAAAAAAAGGAAAAATCCAGATGGAATTTTCTGGTATTTTCCCCAGTTGATCCCCCAACCCATCCTCCACAAAGTAAATGCTAATCTTCAACTCCAATGTACAACTGAATGTTGATGTAGTATTGCATTGACATGTGCCTATGCTGCACAAACTTGTTTTGAATCATAAGCTTGTCCATTTCTTAAATGGTTGTAGGTTTGTTATTCTGAACAGAG
The DNA here is from genome assembly GCA_963932145.1 of Acanthosepion lycidas. Classification (NCBI taxonomy): domain Eukaryota; kingdom Metazoa; phylum Mollusca; class Cephalopoda; order Sepiida; family Sepiidae; genus Acanthosepion; species Acanthosepion lycidas. Next base: position 31,051,692 of record OZ010583.1, on the reverse strand, counting down.
TTTTTGTTAGTACAGGTCTGAACTTATCACTCACTGTGTTTTTTTTTGTTTTTTTTTTTTTTATTGTGGGCATGTCTCAGCTAATTTTGGTAGCATATAGCACTCATTGGTTTAAAAAGTGTACAAGAAAGTTTTTGAAGATTTAAAAAAATGCTGAGTTACTGATTAACTGTAGAGAATTGATGCTCCAATTCTTCCTGTTCCTCTTAAAAAGAGACAAACGTTATTCTTTTTGCATTGGGTGCCAAGCACAATAATAGTTACTGGATGGATTTTAAGACAAAACTGAGAACCGTATAATCTGTTATGAAACAAATTTTAAACAAAAACAAAAAAATTGCATGTTTTTTTCCATTCTGTTTAATAAGCTTTAAAATGGGCAAGTGTATTCTTATCTATATTTTAGAGTGTGGACAGCAACTTTTTTTTTAATCTGAAAGCTGAACAACAAGCTTTTATTGAAAAGTATAAAATTTGTCTTTTACATGAAAGAACCAATTGAAAAACCAAAAACAAAATCATAGCCTCAAGTGAAGTTCAGCTGTTTGCCTCCTCTTGAAACTGTACTGTAATACAAGTGTAAGATGGAAATCTGTATATCATTTGTGTTTGTCTATATATGTTAAACTTATTTCAGAGTTGGAAAAATTTGAATAACTGACTGTATCCAACAAGTTAAAGAGTTATATTCTTAGATTATCTGATCAGAAGTTAAGTAATCAAGTTTTTAGGCCCAATAGAAGCAAGTTGAACAATTATAAAAATAGATGAACCATTCTGTTTAACCTGTACTTCAAGATACAAAAGAGCAATAGATTAAGCTGAAAGAATAAGACAAGAGAATTAAGTATCCAATATATAGGCAGGTGAAAATGATAAATGCTTACCTGAATGCACTTCCTTTGCCGCCCATTGTAATATAAGATGTGTCACTAACATTACGCCGATGACCTTTCACTGAAGTGCGGGTTGGAGGTGGTGGAGAATGAGGTGGTGTGATTGAGATCAACGGTTGGCTATCATTCTGTTAAGAAAGAAGAAAGAAAGATTGGAATTTGTCTTGCATGAAAAGTCATATTTAATATTCATCTTATAGTCTATCATTAGTACATTTATCTATCATTTCAAACTGGTTATGAATTATATTCATTAGAGTAGATCCAAGAACTGTTACTGGAATACCTTTTAATTCTAATAAACTACAGAAAGTGAAAAGCAACAATTTACATTTTTAGGTATCTTTTTAAAATGTTAAAATCTTTGCTTATATTTTTAGTTCAAAATGTTGAAGACATCTGTATGAAAGCCAGCTCCTAAACTATCTACAAATAGAATCAATAGCTATCTTGATGGGAAAGATTTTATAGTAGTCTAACATGCATGTGTGTGTGTTGTGAGTATTGAATTTCCTACTAGTAAAGGAAGAAGCCAGCAACAAGTAAAATTTATTTCATTTATGAATTAGAAGAGGAAAGGTTTTCAATCAAAAGCTAGAGTAAAAGAAAAAAAAAAAAAAAAAAAAAAATCCAATATGGAAGTAAAAAAAAATTTTGTTAGTACTTAAATAGCACCATTGCAGTAATATTTTGTATTCACTAGTATTCACTCACTCACCCAAGATGGAGATGGGATTACTTTTTACCATTTACAAGAAAATTTCATATCAATTTTATACCAATAATAGTGCAACTTTTGATGAACAAAGATTTAGTTGCTGTTTGATGCTTTTCATTATTATTATTATTATAAAATGTTCTTTTTTATTAATACTAAGCAAGGACTGTTTGCTTTATAACTTCATAATGGTTGGTACTATCAATATGAAACCATAACTATGTGCACCTTTATCCTTACTAACCTTGTCTTAAGCTTTAGGAAGGAAATTTTCATTACAACTATTTTACAGAAATTACAAAAAATTACCTCAATATTTTTTAAAATATAAAATTTGCATTTTTATTTTTTACTAAAACAAAGTTACTAAAACAAAGTGAATGTTTAACTAAAAGAGTCATCTACATAAATAGAAAGCTGTTTACTGTAGATTCTAAAAATGATTTTTAATGTAGTCTAGCATTTGGCATATGTCTTGTGAATTTTCTGGTAAAGAGTTTGGTTCTTAAATTCATTACATTGGCATAAAAAGATTGGTTTCACCTTTTCTCTCATCAGAAACAAATATGAGAAATGAAAAAACATGCTAACAAATTGCGTATAGTAAGATGATATCAAATTTATCTTATTGCATGTTGTAACAAAATTTTTTCAGCCAATGAAAGCATGTACTCAATGTATCATTTTAAAGTTATAGGTATATATGTGGAAGTTGGGAATGAAAAGTTTTTAGCTTAACCAAGAATGAATTAAAATTAAGAAAAACAAAATATCTGAGTTTTGGTATTTTCGTCATATTTTAGGAATGAGGCTGTGTTGAAAATTTATTTTAAGCAACACCTCATATATAACTAATAAAATATAAATACAAATGCAATATAGAGACTTAATTTTTTGTTTATAGAAGTGTGTATAAGTGAAAGACAGGTTAAAAAGGAATAACATGACTTGTGAAATGTATAAAAGAGAAATAAAACAAATAGATTTGCTTCAATATAGATTAATTCGACAGCAATATTAATTGATAAAAGATTGCTATAAATAGCTACGTCTACAGAAGTATCAATAATAGTAGAACATATAAAAAGAGAGAGATGGGCAAATATCAAAAGAAAGAAATTGCTAAGCAAGATGAAAAGGTTAAAACAGCTGCACTAAGTTCTCCAATCATTTCTGAATGACTGTTTTTGGGGAGGTGTGTGTGTGTGTGTGTGTGGGGGCACTTATTCAATCTTACATGGAATAAAAAAGTTAAAAGTGATATATATATATATATATAAAAACCAAAAACTGCTAATTAATACAGTTATTAAAAAATAAAAGAATAAATAAAAAAAAGTCAATCAATATTTTATTAATTCAGAAAATTTTAATAAATTTTGTCAAATTTTAATGTTTATTGAGGTTATATGGAGGACATAAATAAACATTCAACAAAACAGCAAACCTTTAAGATATTTTGCATGGAATCTTTACAACAAATAACTTTAGTTACTTCTTTAATAACAATCTAGCAAAAGGCAGCAATCTTTATAGATACAATATAAAAAAGTAGAACATATCAAAATATTCAAAATCAAAGAATAAACCTTGATAGGCAAGACAAATTGCTCAGTGCATATATGTGCTTCTAAAATATACTCATTCACTAGCAGAAAAGACTTTCAAAATCTGATACAAAACAAATTCTCAAAACCCTAAACAACTTAGCAACAGAACAAACTAAATGAATGATCAAATTCTGCAGGAATAAATTTGACAAACATGAAAGTTGACACCAACAAAATTTGCTTTACAGTATTTGATAACTGCAGTTCAAGAAAGATCAGCAGGGAACACATTTATTAAAAAGTTAATTAAACAGCACATACCAACCTATAGAATTTAAGAGAATACATGACAGCTGAAATAGTTCTCAGCAAGAGCAGGTCAATGAATAAACCTTGAACAAAGCTTAAGCCACTTTGAGAAATCTAAGCTTACAGCTGTCTTTATTTACACATAGACTATTGTCTTTATCTTCGTTGTCATTATAACAATGTGCTGGCCATTGTACTCTCTGGCCTTCATCAGGTATATGTTGATCTGGATAACCTACATGGAATTCTGAACTGAACCTTTTATTTAATTTACAGGGGTAGACTGTTCGTGTTACACTGCCCATGACTCGGGATAGCTTGTCTAGTACTTATTTTTAAAATAGCCTTGTTGGTTTGTGAATTTAGTGACATAGTAATTCTGAGTTCAATCCATGAGCTGGGCAGTATATACTTGGAATCAGTAGAAACAGGGTGAACAATAACCGAGCAGTACTAAAAATAAGATATCCTAGACATGGGTAGTGAAACAAGAACAAGATTAGATTAAATAAAATGTTCAGTTCATAATTCACTGCAGGTTACCTGGATTGGCATACATATGGTGAAAGCTGGAGGATGCAACAGCTGATACATGATAAAAGATGATTACTTACATTATTTACATTATATAAGATCTGGTAAAAAATATGCAATAATAATAATAGAAAAATTGCAATATGAGCACTGGTAATAAATGGTTGCTGAAACAGGTTTACAAATCCCAGAAATTTGTACACAAATTTCCTCAAGGACATGTGGACAAAGGCATTGATTAGATCCAGGTTACAGTGTAGAGTTGAGGTAAAGGGAATTAACAGAGATACCTGGAAGAGGTATGGCACGTGGAACTAGAACAATCTATCCCAGTGGACAAAAAGGGTTTGGTTTGAAATTCCAACCAATCACCTGAAGAAGGCCAGAGTATACAACAGCCGAAACATTGTAAATATAGCAATGAAGATGAGGATATCAGTTTGAATAGTGTAAGTAATCATAATACCTCATCTCTGAGATATATACAGATAACAATGGCAACAATAGTATGTATGTAAATAATAACTCATTCCAGAAATTCAAACAGAAATTACAGCTGTCTGTTAGCCTATTTTGGTCCAACGATTTAAATTGAAGAAAAGACTGTGTGTAGCTGTTAGCAAGAGAGACAACCCAAGATCTTTGACATGGAGATGTCAAAGATCAAGCAAGTACAGAAATTTAAGTACTTTGGAAGAGCTATAATAGAGGACAGAAGATAAGAAAAGTAAAATGCCTTTGAAAGGCTAAACAAAGTATTAAGCAATAGGAAAATTTTCTGTCTGAATTTCTGGGATGAGGAGTTATTATTTACACTATTTATGTTCGAATTATAGTCCTCAACTTTGTTGTTATCACAACATTTTGGCTGTTGTGACTTCCGTTTATCAATCTGGGTAACCAACAGAGAATTCTGAACTGAACCCTTTATTTAATCTACGGGGTAGACTATTCTTGTTCCACTGCTTATGTCTAGGGATATCTTCTAGTTCTTATTGTTATTAATTATTTTACTGCCTATTTCCCTTGAGTGCAAGTACACTCATTACTGGAAATAAAAAGGGCACTTGTATTTAGAATTAGAAAGAGAGTTGAAATTTCTAAGTCACATAATGAGGAAAAAAGGCTTGAAGTAGGTATCTCAAACTAAAATTTTATTTTCAATATACCTAAAGACTTTTAATACAGACATAGCTTGACCAAAAAAAAAAAAAAAAAAAAAAAAAGTACCAACAAAATTATGATCATTCAAAGTTTGTCAGAAAATTTTCTGTCTTGTGTGCTATTGGGCCAGCAGTCATTTTCAACAGAACTGTAGAGCACATGGCTGAGTGGTTAGAACGTTTGCTTTTTGACCATGAGACCCAGGTTTGAATCTCACCAAGGTCGATTTGTCAGGAAGGTGACTTCTTAATGTTATCAGTCTGGAGGAGGTGATCCCAGTGTGCAACACATTTTGGAAAGTGCCTGAAAACCATACCATGTGTTGACCCAAGCCTTGTGAGGAAAATTGGAGAGCAATCAGTGGTTGTGCTAGCATGAAGTCACAAGTCATCGTGACTGAGTGTTTGAGCATGCTGGCCTTGTTCAGACTGTTAATAACACTAGATAATGCACACTTTCCCAGAAATTGTAACTAAGGTCCACTCAGCATAGTTGTATAAACCACAGGTGGGCTCTGTGGGTGTTGAGCAAAAACAAATGTGCCTGAGCTGGCATCTGCAACAGGGATTAGCTAGCCACCTTAGTAGAGTGGCATCCTCCAATACAAGTGGCAATGCCATTTAGATAACTGAAGATGCTGGTTTCAAACTAGTTGAAAAAAAGTAATAAATTAAATGTTATATAGGTCATCTTGAAGGAAAGGAAATATAATTGAATCCATAATGGAATCAATAATTATTAGATAAAACCAAACTAGACATTGGGAAAAATTGTGCTCTCAAAAATAAAATAGTTAAAACCTGACACAGAAAGGCAATTTTGACTCTTCATATGAGTTTCATTTCATTAGTTAATGCCTTGCAACTTCTTGCTTGGATTCATAGCACAAATGAGTTGAATCTAAAAAGGTGCAATTTTTTTTTTTTTTTTTTAAGTTTTTTCTATGGTATTTAATTTACTAAAGTTTTCAACTTGGAAATTTTCTGTTAGACAATTTCAAACATTATCTTAAGCCAACCAAACTGACAGATTTGAAGGATATTTCATCATTTTGACTCATTTTCAGTGTAAACTAAGGCAGTTTTAGGTATCTACTTGGAAACATTGACAATTGTAGGACATATTGAAAGCAAGAAGGACAGATGGAAATGGTGAGTAACCTACCTAATAAGCTGATGCAAATGGATAGCAGAATAAGGACTGGGAAGGATAGTAAGGAGAGAAACATTACTTAGAGCTACAAAAGGTAGAAAGTTGTGGAGTTTTTGCCTACATTTTGAAGGGACATGATACATGAAGTATTTAAATTTGTTTACCATAATAACAATAAATATTGATTAAAGTTTAGTAGCACACATTTATTATAAAATATGAAAATAGACTTGATATATTTATTTAAAAAAAGGCTATTTTGAAATAGTAAAACACAACAATACAGACAAAAATATGAAAACAAACTGAAGAGTCTAAACTTGTAAATGCATCCCCTGTGGAAAGATAAAATGAAGTAGAAAGAAAGATAATATTTATTGAAGTTTGAATTCTCTTGATGGATAATTAATTGAGATTTTATATATATTTAATTTTGAACGAGAATTTGACCAAATGGCAAACATAAGACAATTTTGAAAAAAAAAAAAAAAAAAAAAAAAAAAAAAAAGAAAAGAAAAAGAAAAGAAAAAAAAGAAAAAAGAAAAAAAAGAAAAAAGAAAAAAAAAAGAAAAAGAAAAAGTGTTTTACCATGATTTAATGATGAAACAACATCAGAAAAATGTATTTTTATTTTTACTAAATCCACATATAGCAAGACAAATGTGATTCATGGTAATTATATTAACACTTGATATTTTTTTTTTTTTTTTTTTTTTTTACTTCAACTGTATCATTTAAGATTTTATTCATTTCAGTTCATATTTAAATAATTTCAAGTTCGTTTTCCCATGAATTCCAAGATGGTTCACCAATGTAGATTTTTAGAGCATTGTTTACATTCTATTTGGTAGACTCCTGCATCTAAAGTAAAGTGTGTGTATATACACACAATCCTCTTAATCTTCAAATTATGTACTTATCAAGTTATTTATGTAATATCTAGAAAGAAAACAAGGAAATTAATGAAAACTTGTAAGAATTTATATTCTATATATCAAATTTTTTAAAGGCTTACAAATTTTTGAATTTAGAAACATTAAGATCTGAAGATTTCACACTTTTTAAACACAAATAAAACAGAAAAAATAGATTCTAATGCATTTTAAAATCATTTTATTAAAATTAAGGAAAATATGTACACTTCATTATAAAAATCAATAAATGTGAGTTATTTTGACATATCCTTGATAAGTAGTACCAATTGTCTTTGTGCAACATCTTCACACAGATAATTTTATGATAATGTTTACAAAATGATTTGAGTGTAGAAAAGATATTTAATGAATCTGAAAATTAGAATATATTACTTCAGACTAAAAAGAGAGAATACAATGATAAAAACAAACCTTTTAATAATAAAAATTAACTAATAAATTATTCATGAAGCCTTATAACTGACAATCTCCAAATAACACTGTTGCACTGTTTTATATTTCTGTCACAATATAAAGATTGTTTTTTTTTTTTATCATGCAACCTAGTTAGTATACTCATTAGCAAATAGAATCTACAGGGTTTTTCCTATAATAAATATTGGGTCACAACAAAAGTTCATAGTTTTTTATTAAAGTGAATTTCAAAGATGATATTTAGATATTTGTACATAGATCTTTTTCAAGTACATATATGTTATATTGTTCCACTAACTTTTGCCACCTTTGAAGTAGCTTCATTATTACATCATTTTTATAGGTTTTCAGAGAATTAAAGTTGTTCTCATAAAGAGAATTTTGTAGGAATAAGTGATAATCTAAAATAAGTAGTCCTCTGAAGGTACAAAGTCACATGAATATAGTGGATGTTGTAGGATATTCCAGCAAAGTTGCACCAATTTCTACTGGGTCTGTAAAGAGTTGTGAGGTCAGGTATTATCATGATGGAAGACCAAACTCATCAGATGGACTAATTATGGATATTTTTCATTGATTGCTGCCTTTAATTGATTCAATTGGTAATAGTATTTATCTTGTCTGAATTCAACATATTTTGTATGAGCTCATAATTTACATTGCTTTTCAAATCCCACCAAATACATAGCGTCACCTTCTTTGATGCAAACCAGGTTTTGTAGTGGTTAATGGTGGCTCATTTTGTTTTTCCAGGGAGTGTTTTCATTTTTCACCACCTGTGATTGTTCTGTTCGAAAACGGGCTATTTTTGTTGAAATTAAGCAGAGAATTACAAATGGAAATGCAAGCCATTAAATCTTTTTCAGTTATATAATCAGACATCAAAATGTGTGATTCACATATCTAAAGGTCTTTAAATGCCTTACAACACATATGAGATATGCCGAGCATCTTTTTGATGTTCCATGTCAGGTGATCTGGATTATTTTAATCAACATTTCAATTTGGTCATCAACAACTGCAATGCTTGCGAATACCAGGTGTTGTAAGTTTGGATGTGTGGGTGGTGTAATGTATAATGGATCAGAATTCTTAATCAGAGAGTAGAGTTCCAATTCTAGTTGGGTTTGTTATATAACACTTATATGCAAATACTCTTGGTATAGATATGAATCCAACTTTTCTTCCCCAGCTATGGGTTTGTTATAACTTGCTCCTAGCAGTTATAATATTATGTCTCACTTAGGCTACTTGCTGTGACGTCACTAGAAATTTCCCTTGACCGACTCCAACGGACTTTCTCTGACACACTTTGAGTTCTTTATTTAAGGCTCTTGCCTATTTCATTTGTCTTATTTACTCCACAACATTCCCGCTCTTTGAAATATTTTTTTTTTATTTTCACTAGCAAATATTTTATTTTATTTCTTAGTATTCACCCTGTCCTCTTTCTGGAGAGTTTGCCATGTATTGAACTTTGTATTTCTTTTGTTTTGGTTAGACTTCTAGTTTTTCTGTACATTTCCTTTTTCTGGTAATCATACTTGTATGTTCAACAAATTCTTGGGGTGTTGGTACATCAAAAATATCATACAGTACTTGCATAGGTTCTTCCTTTCTTGCAGGCCTTTCTTCAGTAAACCTTTTCTTTAACCAATTCCAGTGTCTTTTGTGCTCGGATTTTTTCTCCTTTTTACCATATACATCATTTTTCCAATTTGTGATCTTATGCCATTTTCCCCACATTTTTTGCCATTTTTATATACTCTGAAAAGAACTTTTTCCCCAATTTTGAAAAAATTGGTGTGCTTTTTGTTAACCATTCGTATTCTTTTTTGACCTAGTAACAACTTGTACCGATTTAATTCTTCTTGAAAACATCAATTCTGCCAGTGACATGCCTGCTGGTGTACTGGGATTCTGTGGTATACTCTCAAGAATTTTTGTAGTGCTTCTTTGCTCATGTTTTCATTACTTGCTTTGTTAAAAGCTCTCTTAAAAGTGCCCACAAATTATACAGCTTGTCTGTTTGACCCTGGGTGATATGGCAAGGTGTCTTATTTATTCTACAACAGGCTTACTTAGTAAGACTTGTATTACTAAACCATTTTTATCTCCAAAATAAAATTGCATACAAAATATTTAGATTTTGGCATAGAGGTGTTGATATGCCACTAAACAAAATCAAACAACCAACCAACAACTGCAAACCTATCAGAATGTTCTCAGTCTTCCAGATCAAAATTTCCACTTTTGAACTTGGCAGGTCACTTACAAACAGTACTATCAACTCTGGCACCATTTCCATAAATGGCACATATCTTTCTTGCATCAAATGACAAAATGCATCTCATTTTCTTTAGTTTTTAGCAAAAAAGGTTTAAAATTTAAAATCCACCAAAAGACACATTGAAATGTCACTTTTCAGAATATATCGTAGATTTAAGTCACAAGTGAAACAAAATCTCATCTTCAAATGCCACTTATTGAAAAACACTATAAATTTTTGTTCCAATCCAATATATAGTTTTTCTAATGACATTTTTATGAGAGCAAATATATTGTGCATGTTAAGTATGTTATATGAATAAATGTTTTTCAAGAAAAATTAAAGCCAAAATTAATGAAAAATTATTCAAGTCTCTACTGAAAATTTAATGGAACAGTTTAGGCATAAAGTAAAAAGTGCTTTATCCTGAAATAAAATGTGAATGATATTGATGCTTTCTGTTTGAATTCCTGAGATGTGGAATTATTATCCATTGATCGAATTGGACTAATTCATATCTTTGTTATTATGGCCCAACATAGCCAATGTTAGGATACCTATCTGAATAGATCAGTGGAGTATAATAAGTGTTTTTTTATTTTTACTAATTCACTCCAAGCAAGGCAATAATGTTACTAAAAAGCAAGTGAGTGAAAGAGAATGAGAAGACTTTAGAAGGAACCAGAGACTCAATCCTGAAGGATAAAAATAATAATATTACTTTTGTTAGATCTTAAGTTTTGCCCTGTGTAGTATGATTTTAATTTTCTTTATACATTTTTCAGGAATATCAAAAATAGATAAGTTTTGAAATAAAAACTAAAAATAAGATTATAGTGTATATTCTTGCCTATACTTTTATGAAGTGTGGGCTGAGAAGTTCCTATTTCCCAAAATCTGACCAAATGACCAAACATCAGATTTTCTTAAGTGAAAGGTTTTCTTGGTTGGAATTTCAGTGTCAAATGTAAATGTACATGTGAATAAAGACAGATACAAACCTTAGCAGTCGTTAGCTTTCCAGCATTTCTAACAGGATGTTCAGCTGCCTGATGAGGATCCTTGGCCTGATGCGTCAAAGTAAGTGGAAGTTCCACAGCCTTAGGTTTGCCAGCACCTCCTCCTCCTCCACCTGCATCCAGTGGCAGCAGGTGTGTCACTGGACGGTTAATCACAGGAGATTTATCAGAAAGTAGCAGATCAGTAGGGGGTGAGGTATAAGCACCACCATCAGTGTTCACCATACTAGACTGAGACTGGCCCCTAGTCATTGTCACCGGGGGAAGGCCAGAGGCACAGAATTGATTTTGCATTGAGGTTGGAGGGGTCACTTGTTTGCTTGGTAGTTGATTATTTTTTTGTTGATGTGGAAGAGATGCAGGGGCAGCAAACTGGGCCTGTCCCCCAGGGGGTCCAACAGCTGGTATTATTTGCTGTGGATGTGGCATTACCTGGGAGACGGGCGTCATTTGCGACTGTTGTAAATTATACACAGATTGCATCTGTTGTTGCTGCTGCTGCTGCTGTTGTTGGTGCTGTTGTTGCTGCTGCATGTATATGGATTGGGTTTGTAAAGGGTTCATGCTAGTCGTATTAGCAGAACTTGCAAGTTGTGATGTCGATGTGGGCTGCGATAATGGCTGGGGTTGGGGTTGGGGTTGGGGTTGGGGTGGTGCCTGTTGTTGTTGTTGCTGCTGCTGTTGCACTGGTGGTCCTTGGCTTTGGTTATAAGATGAAGAAGTTGTCTGTCCAGCTGAATGTTGCCGAGGATCAAATTGATGTACTACTGATGCTGTGTGTGAGGTTGTTATGGAAGATGGCGTTGGAGGTACAGCCCCTTGTTGAGGAAATGTTTGCATTGGAGACACAGCGTTTGATGCTGGAGATGTCTGTGGCAACTCTAGTATGAAAAAGACATTGAATAAAAGTGAATTCATTTTGTTTAAATTTATATAAAATATTATATTTACCTAACCACTGACTTAAATTTAACTTAACAGTTCTTAGTTCGTTAACCATAATCATACTGAACACATGATTTTTTTTTTTCACTTCAATAGACTGTAGCTGAATTTACCTAAAAGATGAAGAGTATGCTATTTTTTTATATCGAAAGTGCTGCAGAGTTATTTAATTTTTGTGTGATCTCTGTCTAACAGTTTTCCTTGATAAAAATTTAAAAAGTTCTTCTATAATGATCTTTTGACAATACAGATTTATTAATTTTACGTAGAAGGATATATAAAAATGTACACTGAAGACTTGTTGAGTCTTTTTCAATAGGTATTTAAGCAGTAAATATGTTTAAGAGATCACAATAACATACAAACGAACAAGAAATCATATGTCAATGTAGAGATATGAGAAAAACTTTAATAAATATTAAAAAATGATAATATTAATATAAAAATAATAATTTTAAATGAATTTATTCTTAAAAATCAAACACTTATATGTGTGGCCCGAGTTAAAGAGAACATTAATTTTTGTAAGATTTTCTTTTATGCATGACTTAATTCCTATACAACTTATGTGGAACAAATGAGAAATCCACTACTTTCCTATTAGGAAGTTGCAAGATTCTATGTAAAATTCTCTCCACTGCTGAATTTTTTTTTTTTTTTTTTTTTTCAGTATAAAAGAATTTTTTTTCCTATCAATATTTACTGGAGATGAATAGAAATGTTTTGCATTTGATAAAAAATTAAAATCAGACAAAAACTAAGTAAACTCATTTGAAAATCATAATAGATTTCACAATTTTTTCAGTTATTGAAGATAGTGAATTAATCAAAATTAGCAATACCATCATAAATAAGCAATATAATTATGCCATTCATCTCGTATTCTAGCTGCCCTAGAGTTCTTGGCCCAATTAAGTAACATTAAAAAAAAAAAAAAAAAAAAGAGCTGATGCCTGTCTATACTATAATTTTAGAAGGGTTTTGAGCAAAGAACTTTTTTGCACGCTCTCATAATACTTAATCTCATATATAAAAATATAAAATAATATATTAAAGTTTTCTTTGAATAGAAAAATATCCCAAATATAGGTTACAATTGGTTGTTTAATTGAGATGTTAAACTGAGAGAGAAAAAAAACACGCGTGTTGATCATTTTTATTTTAAAATCATTCTTAAAAAAATAAAAATGATAGAACGGAATCTATCATACTTTTCAACATTGGTTACGCACAACGGTAAGTCACAGTTTTCTTGAGTAATCTTAAGGATAATACAAAGAAGTAAAGAATACTTGGTTACATCAGATTTTTAAAAAAATGTAAGTACAAGAATCCCTTGATTAGTGCAGCTAATGTGTACATCAGTAACTATAAAAAAAAAATCAATTTTTAGTTACTCTGGTTAAACTGAAGAATGTTTCACCACACTAATCAAGTATTATGTATGTACTAATCAAATTTTGGTATATAAAAATTTTAGAGCACTAATTGAAAATGAATTAATCGAGGGATGCCTGTATTATCCCATAACTTTGTAAGTTATGAAAAATGTAGAAACTATATCCAATGAAAATTGGAGATCATCCTATTACAAGCCAATTGAAAAGTAACTCCCCATTTTAAAATACTTATATTTATTAAATATAATTTTTACATGAAATGGATATGAGAGGAAAGTGTTTAGCATGTGGTTTTATTTAAAATTCAATATGGCCACTAGATTTGGCTGCCAGCTTTTTGAGCTGCCCAGGAATCATGTCAACTGATTTCACCAAGAACTCTTATGGTATGGAAGACATAACTTCTTGTATTCACCCTTCAAGTTCTCCCAAAGTCTTGGTTTGGTATAGTAGACTTGCTCCTTTAACCAACCCCAAAGAAAAAAGTCATCACAGTTAGGACTCCTGGCTAGCCATCCATATATAAAATAGGGAGTTACTTTTCAATCATCCTGTAGATTAGAAACCATTTAACAATTTGAAATCCCAACAAATATTTTTTTATCTCTAACAATGGCAAAAAACATTTTAAAATGTTAATTTTACTTATTTGGCAGTTGGCATGTCAAGGTCAAATCATTATAAAAGGTCAATTTCCATTCCTTTTAATATGCTCAGTTAATTAGAAACTACAAACTGAAGCACTTTTTGCAATTTGTCCAAGTAATGTCTATTGCTATTCAACAAGCACTACATGTAATATTTCTTGTAACAGATACTTCTTTGCTATTTTGTTTTAACAAGGAATTAATTAAATATAAAACATTTTATCACATAGATAAATTCAGGTGTATAGTCTCAGCTAACTAGTTACTGTACCTTGTTGCTTTTAATGTGCTTGAGAATTTAATAAAGTACAAAAAGTACAAACTGGAATTTTTCTTTTGTAAATTGATAGAAACCAGTTGTAAAGTAGTTAGCATTTGACTTGAACAGTTCATAGTTGAACTTTATATAAAAATCGGTCTTCTCAAGTTCAGAATATTTGTCCTTTAAGTTTTCTTGTTGAATTTTATTAATAGTCTTACAAATCTGTAGAATATTTCTATAGCAGAGAATTTTAATTGAAAGATAACATTGGTTCTTCAAGAACAGAACTGAACCAGTTTGCCTATTTTGGCTTGTTGGTTTTACATGATTTTTTTTTTGTTTTGTTTTTATCAAAAGATTGGTAATGAGAAAAAAGGTACCAGTGCTTTGTTTTTAGTTTTGTACTCATTTTAGGATTTTTTTTTTTTTTGCAAAAGAAGAAACTAAGTTAAAAAGTAGAAAGTACTGCAAAATGGATTACTAAAATTTAGTACATGTAACATTTTGTCATTTGAAATTTGTTGAAATAAACTTAATTTATCAATTGAAATAATGTTAAAATTTGCACTATTGTGAAAAACTCAGCAAAAAAAATGACAATTATTGGATCAAGATTCTAGTGAAAGTAAGACAAAGTCAATTTAATTGATTATTTTTCAGCTGTTTACACTATTAAAGTCTTTGAACATCCAAATATTCCTCCTAAAATAAGAAATCTATGATAAAAATCCATTGCTTCTGACCTTGTGCTGTTTTCTGCGAGTATCCAATTTCCACTCTTAATTTTGTTGGTAATTGACTGTCCTTTAAGTACCTACCTCATGAAATAAAATTACAATAGATTAAATCAACAGCCTTCTTTATTTTCTTCTCTATAATTTAAATAAAATGGTGACTACACTTAACTGTTGCTATAATTTATATTAATCCTTGCAGTCAGAACTTGTTGGCATAAAATTTAAGAAAAATTCTTATTCCCACATGTCCAGACTTGTGCCATCTCCTCCATATGTTTCAGCCAATACTCTATACTTTTTAACATTCATGTATTCAAATTAAATTAAATGCTATTGCTTTTTGTGAGAAGGATAGCTATTTAATTATACACTTTCATCATGATTTTATTTAAAAAAGAAAGAAAGAAGTCTAGTGTGTGTGGGGGGGGGGTGGAAAATTGTTCTTGTTTTCATTAGATACACTTAACTTAAAAAGTTCCTTTTGAATATGGCAAACAATTATTTACCAGAAATTAACTTAGAAATTATCAAATTAAAATTAATAAGTGTTTGCTTAAAAGACTAGGTAATTTTAAATTTTTTAAACAAAAGCATTTAATAATTTTGGCAGAGAACTCTACAGTCTACAGGAAATCATGAATTCTAGAAGTATCATTCAGATCCACTTATTAGTTACTCAGGTGTCTATTGAAATGTATTTGGCAAGATAATGTCTGCACTCAGCTTAAAGAGAGAGAAATAAAATTGATAAATCATGTTTTAAGATGAAAGAATCTTGAAACACAAAACAGATCTAAAGTGTGTTGGTTAGCAAATTGTCTCAGATGAATTCTCTATGGTAGTGCTCTACTATTGTGATTTTGTGCCAGACTAGGCTTAATTTCTAACATCATTTTAATTCATTTGCTTTTTATCACAATTTCCAGATCATCATTCTATGATAATTTAGCACAGATCAGAAGTAAAGAAAATGTGAACTCATATCCCTTATCTTCAAGAAGATACCTTTCCAGAGCAGCTGCCTTAATGATTAGATTAAGGAGATCAAAGAATGTAAATTTGAATCTGGTTGGAGGTTTATTCTTTACTTTATGAAATGACAATCTGGGAGTTGTAATAAAAAGCAACTGAAAGTAAGATTAAAGAAGTACTAGTTATACCATAAAAACAACTGACAATGCTGTAATTAAATAAAAAAAGAAAGAAAGGTCATGCTTAGTAAATATAAAAGAAGGATCAACTTGAATGTATTAAAGCAGTTGATATTTCAAGATTGTTTGGCATCATAAATATTATTCCCCTCCTTGTAAAAAATTGATATTTTATTAGCATAAAAAGAAACCCTTACAAATACTTTCTATTTATCCAATGGGCTGGAAAATAAGCTGAGAACAGTCTTAGTTTTATATTACATGTAATTAACCTGAAAACTAATCTAGTTCATTAATTATATTGCTTATGTTGCTTTTGAAAAATCTTGAATTGTTTTAAGTCTTTTACTATTATTTTGTACTGGTTGAAAACATTTATTAGATTGATCTTAAAAAATTACAACTATGCAAGAAGAACTCTTTGTTTTAATAATATTTAAAATAGTAACATCATTAAGTTTTAAGTGACTTTTCTTATTCCAGAGCAACTAATTTATAAGATTTTGTCAACACTTTCCAGTTTTCTGATTAGTGGGGAAAAATAAGATAACACCTAATTCCTTATTTGTTTAGATCAGCAAAAATAAAATCAAAGAAAAAAGAAATTTTCTTAAACAAAGTGGGAAGAGAAGCTCAAACTACTTGGTTTAAAGTGACAAATTAACCTTATGAACAATCCACTATTCCATAATATTTAGTATAATAATTCAGAAATGTTCAATGCAAAGTAAAGTCTGCATCTGTATATATTTGTATGGTAAACCATTTTAGATTGTTAAAATAATGTTGACTTGTGTGGCAAAAAGCAAGTTTCTGTTTAAATATATTATAAATCACTCCCCACTCTTTTATAATTTAATAAAATGTCAGGGAGATACTGCCAATAAAGTTATCAGCCTTAAAGCATTATTCACAGCAATAGGATTTTCTTTTTGAGTAAAGAGGACATCTGATCTAAATGAACAAAAATTGCAAACCAAAATACCTACCTTCCTATGTAGGTGTGAATGTGAGGGAGAGAGAAGAGAGAAAGAGGAAGGGGAGTGTGAAAGAGTGAAAGAGTGTGAGAGTTGTTTTTTTATGGTTTATCACCCCTTTTTAAAGCCAAAACATATCAGATTAAGAGAGTGATAAAATTATTTTACAGTTCCTTGCTAAGTCCGAAAGGATACCTTTGCAGTAAATATTATATGAATAGTATTTCTTAGGAGAGGCAGTGAGAACCAACTCACCTCCTTGCGGTGTGGTTAGTTGATTAGTAGTACCTGGACGTTTCCGAGATGTGACTGAGGTGTGGACAGGCAGACCAAGGGCACCGCTTTGTGGCATAGCTTGTCCTTTAGGTCTTTGTCGAGGTGTAACAGTTGTCGTCTCAATGGTTGGAGTTGTGACAGTTCTGAAGTTAAAATATTAATGATTAATTAACTAATTTCATAATGAATAAACATAATAAATACTTGCATGCATGCACACACACACACACACATATATATATATATGAATTACAAATGTTATTTTTAGTGGATACCTATGTTTGAAATAGACATCACATTTTTTTTTTTTATTTTAAACAAGTAATGTCTATCAGCTTGCACACCCGAGAAAACTTAAAGAAAATGTGCTCTCTGGCAGGGTTTGAATTTGTGTTACCCTTTTTTAGAAGAAACCAGTTTGATCTGGTGTGCTTTAGATCACTCGGTCTGAGCAAATCACAGCTTAGCATGGTTCTTTTTAATCTTTTAAGGAATGCATGCTTCCTCATTCAGTTATTTTCAAAAGCCCGTATTAGCTCAGTTTCGTATCTGAAAGAAATTTTCTCAAGTGTACAAGCCGATAAATGTAATACACACTGTTTAAAATAAAAAAAATAAATGGGTCATCTATTTCAAACACAGTTATCTACTAAAAATAATGGTTGAAGTAATAAAAATGTCAGATCAAAAATAAATCCATTATTTCTTGAGAAACTATATAAGTAAACAATGTAAAATAACAGAGGTAAAATTTATACTAGTAATGAATGTACATTTGTTTGTCATTGTTCTATGCAGTGGAGAACAAATGTATATTTATTCTTAGTATATATTTTCAATCATTAAGTTATATACACCAATGAATTAGATTTTTAATGGCTTTTTTATAGGCACCCCCATGAATTGGGTATATGTAAGGTTTAAAATGAATTTTAAAAATGAAAGTTTTCCTGAAGATTTCAATTTAGCTTTAAACGAAAGCTAAAGGATTAAATTTACTATACTCAGTAAGCAAAATACTTTGGTGCATTTCAGACAGAAATTATATTGATTGGAATAGACTTTCATTTTTTTTCCTGTAAAATCGATAATGTCATCCATTTTTTTAGACATTTGTAAACAAAATTTTCCGCTTTAAAAATCATGCAAAAATAAAATATATATTTCTGAAATGTTATTTGAGGAAAATGGGCAGATTTAAAGTTAAGTTAATCTGATTTGATACAAATATTAGTTACTTATAGCATAAAATATTCTATACAAGCATTTCTTAACCACGGGGTCTTGTTTTTCTGACGTGTTAATTGATTTATTGATGGTGGATTGACCGCCAAACATGTTCATAGTTAAGTATGGTGTAGCAGACAACAAATTTCATTAGTTTTTTTTTTTCTCCTGTAAGGGGGGACAATCTTTAAAACACGTGACTTTTTAAGAATAAATTTATTGGTTTGTACATCCATACTTCAGAAATTTTGCATTTATATCAAAACAAATCGAAATTCTTTTAAAAATAGTTGGGGGGGGGGTCTTCAGATGGTAATAAGCTTTAAAATATATGATTAATAAAGTTTTACTTAACAATATTCCCTAAAAATTATCTCATTGAAAATTAACTTTAAAAGTTTCAAAAACTTTATAACTTTAAATTAAATAATTTATAAAGGAAAAAAAAAAAAAAAAAAAAAAAAAAAATGAAAACAAATCTTATAAAAATTAATTTTTAATTGAAAAATTTTATTTCTTCAGACAATATCATCTTTAATATATATTATTCATAAAAGCAATTAAAAGCTTCTCTAATTAAATATTGTCTTAGTTTTATTGTTTTCTATTTTTTGATTCAGAACAGATTTTCAGTAAGACCAGGTCCAATTTGGCAAAAAAAACAAAAAACAAAACTAAATAAAAAATATTTATACCAAGATTTTCAAATAAAACAAATTTCTAAAATAATTTTATTTGTTTGTGAATAAGTCCTGAAAATTGCATTAAAATTTGACAGTTATTTAATTTTTGCAATAATTTCCAAATTTATGTATCTCACTGCAAAAACTTGCTATGCTAAAAATTAGTACAACTGCTGACACAAGTTGTTTTTTTAATCAAAATTTCAAATGTTCTAAAAAGGAGTAAAAATGTAATTAAATAATCAAAAAATACTTTGATCCTTCCTCTTAATAACATGCTACTGCCATTTAGTGGACAGGGAAATCATCTCATCCTTACTCCTATGACATCCTTCTGGAAGTGTCTTCTCATGAAAATTGACTTTCCCCAGATTACCATAGCTTGGGACTCAGGGTTGGAATCTGGGGACAGCAATTTAGGACCGAAAAGTGTGGAAAGGGATTGTCAGTGGAGTTCCGACCAACCATAGGGAGGTTGAAGGATGATGATGATGAATAATAACGTAACAATTTTGATGATAAAACTGTTTTCATTACATTTGGAACATATTTTCATCACAGTATGCTGATTTTCTAGTGATTCTGTGGAGGTACCTACTTTTTTATCTTCTATATAATTAAGATTACATCTGGTTCAATAGAATAAATTAATTATATTTTTATTTATAACAGGAGGGTTATTGTGTAATTTTCTAAACTTCTTTATTAGCTTTAAAAGAAGTTTAAACAATCACCCAGCTATAAAAAAAAAATACTAAAACATTAACTTATTTTACTGTAACCAGATACACCCCAGTTATAAACACAATTAAAAGAGCCATTAAAAATATAATTTTCTGGTACATATTGCTTAATGATAGCCATATACATACACATATGTGTGTGTGGGGGGCGTGTGGGTGTGATGGCTTTGAATCATTAAACAAGTTTGATCTGTTTACAGTCTTGTTTCTCTTGAGAATGAAAATAGCTCTTGAAGCCATCAAATGACTTGCAATGCATACTGCAGATGTGGCAAACTAAGTTTTGGCCTGTTTTGTAAAGTTTGTTCAGCATTTGATACACACTTCATATTATTTCCAGCAATTGTAATTTGTGAAAATTTTACCAATGTGACTTATTTAGGCCTATATTGGACAGAAATACTCTGCTACATTCATCACATGTAAATTGATGGATTGCCAAATCAATGATTTCCCCTTTCCTAGCTGCACACTTGACAACTTATTGTATGTTCTTAAACCTTAGTACCTTCATGAATTGTACACATCCACTTATATCTATCACAAGCAGTAGTGTCTCCACTCGGGATCATCTATATGGCAGGCTGTAGGAGACGCTCTTAAATAGTCCTTGAAGTGCTTCTTTGGTTTATGCTGGGGTTGAGTGCCATAGAGCATTGTTTTGGTATTCTGCTGTAGTCAAGGCAAATGATGTAGCCTGCCCATTGAAGCTAAATATATACATACATACACAGACACACATTTCTGAAACACAAAGATGCTTTATGAAATCAATAAATAGTTACTTGAAGGTTGTTGTCTTCACTTGTTTGAATTCTTGTTCAGTTAATGGACAAGGTAATTTCGCTATGTCAGGATTTGGGGAACACTAGGAGAGAAAAGAAAAATTCATTAAAATGTACATATGTACAACAATTTAAAAAGACATTTATAACTTCACTTGATAATTATTGAGTAGCATCCTGATACCCAAAAGTTTTGGCTTAATGAAAATATTGGAACAGTCAGATTCAAAACTGAACTCAAAGAGGAAAAAGCAAAAGCTCAACCTTTTAATTCTTACAAAAAGATCTTATGTTGATAGTTTTATTCATTTTGTTAAATTGTTTAATCTGCTTTGGGAACAATGCATTACTAAATAACGAAAGACTTCCCCCACCACTTTTCTTCTCACTTAAAATAAGCATTTTTAGTTTTACCTCTTACAGAATGGAATAAAATTAGATTACTAAATTATCCCAAAGAAATACTCATTTAAGGAAAAGTTTTTTTTTTTTAAATCTTAACATTCATTTTCTTTTGCCATTGATGCTAGGACAACTGCTCCATGTTTAGGTAGCATTTTCAAATCACAGGTTTCAAAATATTGAGTTGGGAAAGGTTAGTGTTTTCTGCAGTACATTTTTCAAATAAAATATCTGAAAAACTGTGTTGTTTGTTTTTATTTTCAAGCAATATTTAGCGACAGTAACATGGACATTAATTTTCAAAATTGAAATTTTCAAAAACATTTTCCCTTGCATTTAATTGATTAAAAAATAGTTGAGTTGACACTTCTTAAAAGAATTTTACAAAGTTTGAAAAGAAAACTTATTACAGCAAAAAGTGACTTTTTGTTTAGTAGACATTTGTAATAATATTTTACTTTATTATATTTTTATCCTAAATGAAATAGTTAATTGACTGTTGAACTTTTGTAAATGGAGATCTTAGACATATATAAAGATAAATAATCAAAGATAAAAGTGAATTTGCGTTCTGAAAGTTTCAAATCAAATCTATTTATGTAAAAGAAAGAATTAACAGAAGTAAAAAAAAAAATAATTTCAAAAAAATACATTTTTTTTTAAAGACTTACATTCATGTTGGGCACTGGAGAATCCTTGCTCTGCAGCAAGAAGGCAACATAGGAAACTTGGTATATATCAGGGCGCTTTTCAGGATCCACTTCCAGCATATAAGCTGAAAAAAAAAAAAAAAAAAAAAAAAAATAATGTCATTAATGAATACATTCAAAAATATCTACTACCAACATATCATCAATGTAAAAAAAAAGATCTAATGCAAAATTGTTAAAATAATGACATCTGATCAGTTGCTGATCAATTCCACAAATATTTGAAAAGTAATATTTGAGTCTTGAAAAATTGCTCATTTTAAACAGTAACATTTAAAAAATAATAATAAAATGAACAAAATCAATTTCCTTCCAAAATAAAATCTTTTTTCTTATTTGACATCAATTGGGGTCTTCATTATGAAGAGCATTAAAAAATTATTAGTCCATCAAAGAGATTGAAAAAAAAAAAAAAAAAAAAAAATTTTCTAATATTTAGTTATGTAGTCAAACGTTTTAAAGTGGCCAGGCAAACCACTTTTCCACATCCCAATCATAATGCATAATTAGGAGTAAAACTTTGTACAAATTGGATAGAGAAAAATGTTTGGTTTAAGTTGTTCACGTAAATAACCAGGGGCAGTTAACTCTAATAGTCGTTAACTTATCAAGGAAAGATAACTCCACAAACCTGCCGTAAAAATTTCAGTGTAAATCATTTTGAAAAAATCTCAAATCTTGTCGAATATTGAGGAAATCCCTAAACTAGTATGACTTAAATAAAATTAAAATTGATATCTCCAGATACAAAGTCATCTAGTTAGCTTCTTTTTGTGATATTCGTTCCTTGTTGCTATTTGTAGTTATTGGTAGTGCTGTATGAAGTGAAGGAGAGAAAGGCATATACAATACTTGTCAATATGTTTAATTTGAGAAAAGTTTAAATTTGTAAATGTGGTAAAATAGAGATCTGTATTTATTTAATGTGGTTACTTTGCTGTTACACAACCTAGACATTGATTATTTACGCAGAAAGTAGAATTGGTAAGCCAAGTTCAAATTCCAGTTGATTCAGTTTTGTTCACTTCATGCCAATGCGCTTGGAAAATGTATGAATTCTTCTTTCAGCTAGGAATTAAATAGTAGAGTAGACAGGACTCTTTTGCCTTTAGTGGCAGCCAGTCTAAGAGAAGGAAAACCGAATTCAAAACCTGAGGAGAGATGTTTGGAGACTTTGCACACTGGGCACCATTTCTGTTATCAGTTCTGAAAAGTGTTGCCAATTCAACACTATATTCAAATCATCTGTCCAGGTAGTCTAGCAGTTCAGCCTTAAATTGATCAGTTGGGCTCTTATATGATGACATTGATGAGAATGTCCAAAATGTTGTTAGTACATACTTTTATAGATTTTAGTTTGTTGAGTCTATAAAAATTAAAGTTATTTTTTGCAAGTTTATTTTTTCCAATCATGAAAACATTTTTAATTGTTTAAAATAAATTGTGCTTTCACCATTATATAAAAATTATAACATATTTAGCCTAATATAATAGCTCAAGTATTTTGAATCCTAATTAATATCTATGCTTTCAAACTATTGTCAGTTTTGGAATTCATAAGAATTTGAGAGAAGTTACTTAAAACTATTTTAAATGTCATCAATACTTTTTACTCCTTCAAAGTTTAAAAATTCTAACCACCTTTTTCTTTAATATCTGACAAATTGCTGAAGAAAATGTTTTTTTGGAAAAGAATAGCAGATAATGTTAAAATTATGCAACAAGGATCATTGATAGGGTAGAGAAAAAAAATTTATATTCGTGACAGTTGTATCATTCAATAGTAATTATTTTAGTGTCATAGAAAATTACTAATACAAGGAAGTGTTAAAAACTTCACAACTTGATCCAATTCTCAAAATTTGACTAAATTACAAAAACAAAAACATTTTATTAAAAGAAAGGATTTCTTGGTCAGGCCAAGAACTTTTCATCATCATCCCCCACAACTTTGGATTTAGTAAAGAACACAGTTCTTCTTTATAAAGGATTAAAATAGTCGTAAAGCATTCATCATGAAGAATTATGTGATAAACTTACCTATAAGAGAATGAAGTTCTTTTGAATACCTTGAATTGTCTGGGATAGTAAAGTTTCCACTTTGAATTGCTAAAGCACTTTCTCCAAAAGGCAATGAGAAAAAACACAGCCGATATAGTAGACATCCCAAAGCCTAAGCAAAAAAGGAAAAATAAGGAAAAGAGTTAGAAAAAATTGACAGATTGCTCTCAATTATCAGCAAAACAATGAGGGATGCATGAAAATATAATCAAAGACTTCCTTATAAACAATGTTTACCAGTTTTGGTCCCTTATCAGTTGCCTGCAATACTTTTTCATGCATTTTCTATTTTCCATGTATGAATTTAAACATAGTCCATGATTTTCTTGTAAGAAGCTTTGTTCTGCCCAAATCAAATCTTTATTTTGCATAAGTTAAATTTTGGCTTTTAATTAAGAGATCCAGATGTTAGATACATTTCCTTTCAGTCAACTCTGAATTTGATTTCTACTTATTCAACATTACACCAAGAAATTTACTGGTGCACAAATGTTTTCTAAATGAACCCTGAATATTAACATTCAAATACCTTGATTAGAGATCAAATGACCTTCAATTTTGATTAGATAAGCCATAAAAAGGTAGTTTACTAGTACACTTTCACCTGAAATATTGAAGAACTAATTCAAATTCTGATTTAAATTTTTCAGTATTGTTAGGGTTCATTTATATTACATATATATTGATTAGAAATTGACTGGATCTCAATGTTAACATTTGATTTCAAGGTTTGTTTATGTTAGACATAGAGTGCTAATGGAAGAGATTTTAAGGTAATTAAAACCTTCAGTTCTATTAATATTGTATGATTTAGGTTCAGTTACATCCTATATTTATTACTAATCCCCCAAAGAATACAGATTCCCTTCAAATTTTTCATTGAAGGTAGATAATGGCTATATACCTTTATAAAAAGATAGCTTAACATCAGTTACTTACTTGAAAGAAATCCTGAAAAACGTTTAAATTAGTTTTGATTAAAACATCTGCAGAACTCAATATTTCAGGTGAAAGCATACTAGTAAACTACCTTTTCACTTTTATATAATTTCATTCAGTTTTCACTTTTTATTAATAACCTTTCATTTCAAAATGTAATTTAGGTTCAAATAATTACTTTCTTCCAGGCAACATATTTTGTGTCACTTTTCATATTAAACTAAAACAAAACCTATCGTTAAATGCCATTCAATAATCAAAGAATTAATTTGAATTTTGAGTTAATTATAATGATATTTCCTTATCTGGTCTCATTTCATGAAAGTACACAGTAAAAGTAAACATGAAATTTTTAATTATTAAGGAACTTCACTTTATATTAAAATTTAAAAACTGATACCATGTCATATAGATATTACATATTAATCATGATTAGTGTATTGATTATAGAATCCAGTCAGTTAACTTCATGGTAAAAAAAAATCTCCATAAGTTTGAATCTCATCAATGGGTTAGGATACTGTTTCATATTTACATTATTTAACTGTCCTCATTTATGTTGTTTTTATCACAACGTTTCGGCCATTGTGCCTTTTGGCCTTCCTCAAGTGCATATCAATCTGGGAATTCTGAACTGAACCCTTTATTTAATCTACAAGAGTAGACTGTTCTCATTCCACTGCTCATATCTAGTGATATCGTCTAGTTTTTAGTTCAGGTAATTTTGAATTGAACCCTTGATTTAATCTTGGGGGGGGGGGGGTAGATTGTTTTCGTTCTGCTATCCATGTCGAGGGAGGTTTCATCTTGTTCTTGGTTAGTACTGCTCAGTTACTGCTTCCTCTCTTTCCACCAGCCCAGTAATTGAACTGACAATGTCACCAAATTCATGAAACCAACACTTTCATTCACTAGGCCAGAGTTTCTCAACTGGTGTGCCCTGCTTCACTAATATGATCTGAAAGGTAGCCAGGTGTGCCTCAAGTTAACAAAAGAGTAATTTATGAATTATTTTTATATTTAAAAATAAATATTTATTTTTAAAGAGCTAGAGACACCAAGCACATGGCCAAGTCAAGTCTTGTCATTTGATATTTTGAACTGAATTTAAAATTTCTTAATTTTTAAAGGGGGTGGATAATCCTTTCCCTTTTGCCTTCCTCGAGGGATTTAAATCCATCATTACTGGTCTCTCTAAAAAAAAAAAAAAAAGAAAAAAAACGCAGGAATCTTGACAAATTCCTTTAAATGAAAACTTTACCGCTAATCATCTTTGGAGATGCTTAACCAAAATTTCATATTTTAAAGTCTTATGACTAATTTTTCCTTATTAAAATTTAAAGTGCACCCTGAAGTAAAAAAAAAAATCAGAAACACTGCACTAGGCGAGTGAATAGTAGGGCAATCCCGAGTCTAGAACTTGAAACCTTAAACCAAATTTGCCCATTGCCACTGCTTGTTATGCTTGATTGCATTCACTGAAGCCTTGTTGTCATTTCTCTTTATTAATGGCTCTCACATTAAATTTATTTCTATGCTAGGACTACTATGGAGATCCACATAGCTTAGCATATGTGCTGATTCCTTCAGACTTTTGACTCTCCAGTGTTCTGTCTTCATCAAAGATGAGGACAATAGTTTGAGAGTAAATAATGATATCTCTTCATTCTAGAAATTTGAATAGAAAATTTATTCTTTGTATTTGCTAGATTCTTGGGAGAAATGAAATAGTTGTATTTATGAGTTAAAAAAATTAAGTTGATATTTTTATTGTAAATTCACTTGTTTGGCTGAGGGTGTATAAATAATTGGCAGTTGAGCAATATAGAAAGTCCAGTTTTAGAGTCAAGCTGAATTAGTTGTGGCTCACACACAGTGGAAGAAAGTAGTTGTGATTCAAGTAACTACAAGTTACTTGTTACAGTTCCAAATGGATAAAAAAAATACATTCTCAGGAAACAAGTGGTGTTCAGTCCCCACCAGAAATAGTTCATTGCAATGTTCTCTACATTATAACATTTGGCAAACAAAGTAACATAAAACAATTAACATCAAACCTATAAAGCAGATATCTATCTGCATGCCCACTCAAGCAGGATGTGGCACAAGGCTAACTTCAAGTTGGAGTTCCATGTGAGCATATCACTAGGGACAAAAATTGCTCAAAACCTTTCAGCATTTCCTCTTCTGAGAATGCCTTAGGTGCTAGGGATTAAATTTAGACCCCTCTTGAAGGTGAGGTATTTTCAAAGACTCAAGCACATTACACTTAAATTTAACCTTGATGTGGTACAGGTTGAGTCAGGTAAGTATGTGCTAATAAATAAAAGAAATCTGAAAATTAGTGTTAATATCAAGCCTCAACAAGAGAATTAGTTGAGATTTTTCTTCTATTTGTAAGAACTTACCCAAATGTCTGATTTTGTTGTTATAGTTTTGCCACCATAGAGGTCAACCATTTCAGGGGCTCGATATGGAAGTGTAGTGTACCTGGAAAAGGAGAAAAAAAATTACTCATACACATTTAAAAAAAAAAAAAAAAAAAAAAAAAAAAAAAGGTCTGTGATTCACATTAGAGACAAAGTGAGACATTTCCCTGAAACTTTTTTTTATAATTTTTTACTATCAATTAAATCTGAAACATGCAATAGATTATGAAATTTATTATAAACTAATGAAGAAATGACTATCCTTATTTAGTAATGATCTAGTAACAATCAAAAAAACGATAAAGCATTCCAATAACAAATACTGAAAATTATTTCTAGAGTAATCATTTTTTATGCCTTAGTCTTGAACTCTTGGATAAGCCTTCTTTGTCAAGCACAGACTCCTCCTCTACTCAACCTCAGTTTTCTGTCATAATTCACCGAAATATGTAAGATCTAACATTTCTTATTTTGCTTACATATTCTGTAAAATGAACTGATATAATAAAAATGTCTACACCCATGTTAAATTTACCCTCACCATATGATCAGCACTTTTTTAAGTAGGTTATTTTCTTTTCAACTTATTGGCGAAATAGTGCAAAGGTTGTTCATGAGATATCAAATGCAATGATCATGTTACTTATTGCTGTTATTACAGGCTTTTTTGTTTTTCTTTTAATCTATAGAACAAGATATACATTTAAGGTCCCCCCCAGTTCTATTTTTACCGAGATAGATTGGTAAATAAACAGAAAAATAAAATTTAAACAGAATTATTTTAGTGAAGATATTTATTTTCAGAAAATACCCACATGTATATATAGTGACAATGAAATTGCTACACTCTCAATGGGTCTTAATATAGCCAAGATTAAACACACAAGTAATATAGCAGGATTACAGTAAATGATCACATATACACAGGTTCCAAAATAAAGTGTATCCAGACCCCATATTAATACACTGTATAGTTTCGTAATCATACAGATAGCAAATACATCCTGCTTCCTTTACAATGTGCTGATCTTGGCGAGCATCTAGTCTACAGATGTAGGAATGTTCATTTGACTAATTGTTACCGACTCATTATATCCAATATGCACAGCAATTCTCCAAAATAACCACCCAGTATATTGAAACCCCACAATCTGACATTTCACTTAAACAGGCTCTAATTGAACAAAAGGGAGCATGTGTGCATCTCTATGACATGATACCT